>OZ005741.1:217043642-217202104 GCA_963930735.1 Dioctria linearis | reverse complement strand
CAGCTTTTATACTTGTTTTTAAAATCTTTGTTCTAAAATTTGAGAGGCATGATCAACTGACTGAATTTTAAATTATACCTTCTCAAGCATAGATGGCAGGTAAGTATTACCGATAAATGTTAAGTATTTTGATTTTAATGTATTACAAGACCAAACAGTGTCTAGGACGTTGCTGAAACCATTGAAACCTTGAATACTACGGTTATCCCAATGACCTCGACATAATTTCATCATGAAAATATCTCGACTATCTTACTCGAAACCTACATATCTTCCTGCCAATTTACTTCCGGCCAATATACGTGATCCGTCTGTTCAAATTCAGTTATGGTTGACTAATGCTCAGCTCCCTTGATTCTAATTGAAATAGCATGCCAACAGGGGCTGTGAACGACAGTATAACATTATTTTTGCTTCTCGCAACCTTGACCACATTTTTATTACAATACCGATTTGCTCAGTTTTTTATTAGCGGTCTGCTTGAAGCGTCAAGTACTGTCCAGCAAACATCATACCTAAGCAAGTTTATTATTCCCTTCGCTCAACGGGATAATTTAACCGATGGCTACACGGAGAAAAATGAAGATGTCAAATTGAACGAAATCATTGTTTAAACCAAACGATTTCAAATTTAAAACGGCGCCAATGGCGTTAACGTTTTTTTTAACAATTGGCAAACGTTCGTATTGATGGCATGTATCCTGATTGGAAAAATATTCACATCAAACAATCTTGCGTTCATTTCAAATATTTAAATAGTTCTAGAAATGGAACATTTTCTCATGCATATTGAGTTTTATTTACGTTTAAAATTGAAACGTTTGAAAATATTCACATCAAACAACCCTGCGTTCATTTCAACAATATTAACTTTCAAAAAAATTGAAAATTTTCGAGTTCTAATTGAAAACTTGTTTAATTATGATAAAAATTTCACTTATCAAACTTATGTACATTATATACTTCTGTATAAGTATTTCACTAAGAATTTGTTTATGATGTTGATGGAGTTGATGGTAACTGATTAAATCAAATAATGGCAGAAGCACACCCCGGTATCTTCAGTTCGAACATCTGGCTGTAATTTTTTGAGTAAGAAATTCATAATATTATTTAATATCTAAGTTCCAAAAAATCACATACATACTCACAACTGAACCAAGTTTTGTTTCTGTCACAATTTCAATTCTGCTTAAAATTTTGCTATAATTCTTATGATAACTCTTCTACGTGTGCGCTTTGTTAATGCTCTCAATTCCAAATTCAGCTTCGAGAAAGGTATTCAAATGAGTGAGCATAGGCGAAATACCAAAATTAAAAGAAAACCTTTAAGGTCGATTCACACCACCGCGATTTGGATTACGATAACGATCGCGATAATCATAGCGATAAACTATAGCGACACAATTCCTTTCACACCAACGCGATAGATCACAGCGATAGTTACATGCTTATGCCTGAACCAAATAAAGACATTTGGGAAAAATCTGAATATGGGACAAATTACAGTTTCCCAATTGTATTGGATAGTATCGATGGTGGACATGCTACTATTATGTGTCAACTCAATGTCTACTAGCTCGACTTATTTTTTAAGTTTGAAAAAGTTTGTGTTACTGATCATCCTTGATATCGAATATAAATTTTTATACATGGACTTTGAAAGATAAGGAAAAGGTAATAACGCAGATGTTTTAAATGTTTCAGAATTAGAGATGAAATTTGAATACGGTTTGATAGAAGAATACCACCAAATGATTGCCTGACCAAGTTCAAAGAACACCTCATATACTTCGATTGTCTATTAAGGATTCCCTTTGAAATTTTACTTGATGCGTTCTTTCCCAGTATGATAAATTTTAAAGTTAATGGAAGAAGACCAACGGATGAAATATTCGAAATCCAACAAGGTTTTTGTACTATAACCTCACTTCATTTAATACTTCCCAATTGTATTTTAGGCTAGATTTACCCTCTTGGAAAGGACACAATAAATCAACTCTGGTCGTGGTGTCCGCAGGTTCCCAGTGGCCAAGTCGCCAATACACTTAAGCTAACCCCAACCTGTATTCAACTTCTTGGCAATATCAACCCCAACTCTGTCCATTTTTTTTTTATTATATTTATATTGTTTTAAATTCAGGTCAGGTATTCCTTCATATGATTTTAATTCATTTTTCAACATCCACTTGAATTTGCACTATCCATTTTGATCTCTCAGCTCGCGATAGGCGATTGAAATTGTCCATACAGCGATGGACAATTCAATAGCTTATCAAACGCTACAGAAATTCTTTGTATCGCTGTGATCTATCGCGTTGGTGTGAGCGTTTCCATTCAAAACTATGTGAGCGATCTATCGCTGTCGCTTCATTATCGCTATCGCGGCGATGTGAATCGTCCTTTAAGCTGCGAAAAGCAGACTCCATACTCGAAGTGTGAACGAACTGAAGTGTAGCTACAAAAATAATACTAAATTTAACTCTGATAACTATCAAAAGGAAGGCGTTTTCCTTTCAAATGGAACAAGTGATAGGTTAATTAAAATTCAAATGCATTTAGATATCACACTGAACGTCAAAGTATTCAATACGAATTATTTTCTCATTTCATAGTGAACTGTTAAATTGAAAGCCTTTTTTAAACGCGCAGACGTTTACGGGTTTTTGGAAAATCTTTCAATTTCAATATGTTTTCGTTTTAATTTGATAGAAAAGTAGTTGAATGAAACGAGCTCAGTCGAACATGCTTTTTAAACGCGACATGCGTTTGTTATGAATTTTCATTTTTCTCTCCGTGTACCCACATTCCGAGCTTTCATTGATGGAGAATTCATAATTTGACCGGGATACGTAATTGCAGTTCTAATTCATTTCATATTTAGAGTACGACTCATCTCAGCTAATTCATAAGACTAAAGCTCAAGCAGAAATTATAACAATTCTTAAGCTTGAATCACCTTGTAACTATAGCTGTACAATTGTTTGCCTTATTGTAGAGACAATAATTGTTTACAATTGCTGACATCTTTGTAAAGAATTTTGGAACTGTGTCCGCATTGTATTTAAATTCAAAAGAATTAAAATTTCAACATAAAAAAAATTCATGTGGCACACTATATTCGATTAAAACCTATCACTTTAGGTAAGAAGTGATAGATATAATCGAAACGGTTTTAATCAAACGGCTTCAAAATTACCCCCAGTTGCATTTGAACAAAAAAGGCATTACAACCAGCCTAAATATGATAATATCTGGTTATGTTTATAGAAAATGAATATTTATATATGATATAACATGTTTTAACAATAAAGCTATTATGTACGTTCGCAATTGTAGAAGAAAAATTGTCCACAGCAAAAATATTAGCAACATACGTACACAAGCGTATATGCCTTTACAAATAATTCAAATGATATTATTACAAAAATATCAGCCGTAAAATCGGCTTTAATTCATGATAACGCGTATTTGTCACCTCATATCTGTTATTTTGCGGCAGCTATCCGAAACAATTAATACCACAGCTTAAAATCCAGAAAATTTATAAGCGGAAATTATGAAATGAGCAACTCCCCAATTCTCAAACTCAATGGCATTTTTACACAAGAACTGTTTTGCTTAATTATTATTGTATCATTGGGACTGAATTTACCCTCTGCTGTTTCCTTATTAATGCACTTTCAATTAAACGCAATAATCGTGTCATTGAATAATAACATCTCCATGGAGAGCTGCAGCATAGCCCCCATATAATGCTCAACTTTATTTGTTTTTGTATTTTATTACACTGTGCATTATCTTGTCACATTTTCCAATATGTCAAAGGCAATAATTCATAATATGTTTGCTATCCCTTGAAAATTCGAGAAGGGACGGAAAGTTGACTTTTCCAATAAATTTTATTGAGATAAGTTTTTATTATTGAAATTCCAAATGAAGAAAAGTGTGCTTCTTGACCAAAGGACTTCCGAGCGCGCCATTTTATAAATTTTAAAGTGAATATAACTTTTCGTGCTGTAAAATTAGGTTGTAGAAACCAAATTAGCGATTTCCTTTTACTTAACCTTCCGGAAGTGTCTTCCCTGCTAGGACACGAACAGTAGCAGGCGGTCTATAAGACCGCAAGCATATTTAACAGATTTCAATAGATAAAATATTAATTTCATTTTCTAACTTTTTATTATTATATAATGACAAAATCTTAGCTTTATACACAAATAAGAAAAACTCGAATATTCGTGCTAACAATACTTTTATTAACTGACTGACGTGTACATATACTGCTTTCCCAGGAATACACAGCAGCTCATAGAAGTAGATTCGTTACAACAAAAATAAAAGGGAAATTTTTATTTGTGCCGCGCCACTTCCGGAAGGTTAATAATGAATTAAATTTTAATGACAAAATGTACTTTAATGTAATATTACTAAAGTTGAGTGAATTTAATTAATGAAAGTGGTAGAAATCATCCTAAAAATAAATATATAAATAAACATGTTTTATATTATGAATATATTCACTGTGCCTGAGCACAACCACAGAAAATCCTGTGGGAAGAGCATAGGATCTATTAGGAACATCGGAGCACCGGACATATGTCACTACAAGGGATATCTTAAGTTGTTAATTGGGACCGGATGGGATTTCCCATGGACAATTTATATATCATAACAGGATTTCCCAATAACATACCTCGGATATATTTGTGCTGGTGTGGGAAGTATTACCTTAGTTAAAGCAATTTTGCTCGAAGGAACACAACCTACTCCTCTGCGTTGGTAGTCATTATTATCTATTGTAAGTTGTATTCAAGGATCATGCCTCCATGTCGGCATCTCTGCAAGTACTTACGTAGCTCATATAAGTTTTGTGAAGCCTCTCTCATGGTGACGGTATGTCAGGGATCAAACACAGTTGCGCTCTATAGGCGTGCTGTGGATTACTCTCTAAAAATTTTGACTAGACAGTGGGACTGTGTTGTTCTGGCTACCAAAGTACAATAAATTTACCTGGGACTATTTTATTCCTGCATCGCGCCATCTTATTTTGCCAGAGTACATATCTACGGTTTTGTATCAATTAATTCTCTGAGAGCCTTTTCCAATTCTTAAGCAAAGATAGATACATTGCCTAAATGGTGTCCTTGTTTTAAATGTCAAGGTCGTCAATGTTGAATTTGCCCGGGTCCGAAGTATAATTTCACTATTTACAGCAACAGTCATTTAACAAAAGACAGTCTCTAGTCAGGACATCAATCAACCCCTAAATAGTTGACCTGAGAATTCGAATTGTAGGCTAACACAAAGAGTTACTTGCCGGAACGCGCCTCGGGATGCACATTGAAAGCTTAATAATACCAACAGTATGTGGTATACGGTAGTAAGTTATATTCAATTTGTACCTTCACTGTTGCTTCGCACCATAACCACCTAACCACTTTAGATTCATCGTATTCTAATTTACAAATTTGTCGATTTGCCTGAAATTTAAATGGCATGTTCGGATGTTCCATTTTCGGTGCTATTACTTGGCTATGACGTACACGATGATATTTTACTCATCAGGATGCTACATATAATAATAATTCAGCTGAACAATTTGGGAATTCTTTGTGGAGTTGAAGGTTCACAAAAGAAGATGATATCAAATGTACACTACGTCTCTCGCCTCAACTCTAAAGCTAAATATAAAATTATTGCATTTTCCCTGTTTCATAATGTTTACAGATCCTGGTACAATCTACAACTTCCTTCAAAATTATAAATGACTCATAATACAAACACTGAAGAAACGCTTAAATTACGGTTCCTTATAAAGACGTATTTCCTGTTCCCCTTTTGATAAAATTACCTCAGAAAAGCAAGTTATATAAGCAACAACATTTGTTAAATATTCAAATATCCTCATCCTGTTTAGTTGTGTTCCCCAGGGTACAGTAGAATTTTTATAAAGGCAACCACCCACCCGCTTAATACGGAAGCTTAGCATAATAATTTTTCCACCACTTAAAGATTTTCTGTTCCTTTAACTATATTAGAATATCAACAATCTTTTCGGGGAGGGGCGAGACATGTAAAACTGACAGGTAACAGATTGTCAAAATCTGGCAAGTATTAAGAAAATAAATCAAACTCTTTAATCTGAGAGAGAAATGTCTGCTTGAGACGTGTAATTTTTCAGAAGATTTTTCCACAGTACTGAAATAGACGCCTACAACTGCCGGTCTTCTTTTGCCCTTCTATCAATTTACGGAGGAGGTTGAACAATGTATAAAATATTTATCAAAACGCTTATTAAGTTAATTGCTGGGATAATAGGGTGGGGTTGGTTTGTGCAAAAATCTGCCAGTTCAACTACCTTTCGAATGTGAATGGGAAGCAAAGTGATGATTTCCCTTTTTATTTTATTTTTCAAAAAATTGTTGGCTTAACCAATATCTCCACTCTTTTAAATGGGGGCGAGTTTTTGGATTCGGTGAATGAAAACATTCATTTAGAACGTTTGGATAAATATTGAATAAAAACGGAATAATGAAGATAAAACGAAAATAAAATATTAAAAATAAGAATTTTAAGAACTTTTATTTTTTAATGATTCTAAATCAAATTTATAAATACAAGAAGAAAAAACAACCGCCTCGTCCGGGATTTGAAACCGGGACCTTCCGCTTGCCGGGCGACTGCTCTTACCACTGAGCTAACGAGACAGATGATTTTCCTTCTTGCATTTATCAAATTTGTAACTAGCCTACTAAGCCACGTTTTGCTTTCAGCTGGCATTAACCAGTAACGATGAAAGCGCACAAATAAATTGTAAATTCAACTTTATTTATTTTTCCCGCGGACGGGAATCGAACCTACACTTGTTAGAATCGGTCAATGATGGAGAAATAAGAATTTTAAGAACTTTTATTTTTTAATGATTCTAAATCAAATTTATAAATACAAGAAGAAAAAACAACCTCTCATTAGCTCAGTGGTAAGAGCAGTCGCCCGGCAAGCGGAAAGTCCCGGTTTCAAATCCCGGACGAGGCGGTTGTTTTTTCTTCTTGTATTTATAAATTTGATTTAGAATCATTAAAAAATAAAAGTTCTTAAAATTCTTATTTCTCCATCATTGACCGATTCTAACAAGTGTAGGTTCGATTCCCGTCCGCGGGAAAAATAAATAAAGTTGAATTTACAATTTATTTGTGCGCTTTCATCGTTACTGGTTAATGCCAGCTGAAAGCAAAACGTGGCTTAGTAGGCTAGTTACAAATTTGATAAATGCAAGAAGGAAAATCATCTGTCTCGTTAGCTCAGTGGTAAGAGCAGTCGCCCGGCAAGCGGAAGGTCCCGGTTTCAAATCCCGGACGAGGCGGTTGTTTTTTCTTCTTGTATTTATAAATTTGATTTAGAATCATTAAAAAATAAAAGTTCTTAAAATTCTTATTTCTCCATCATTGACCGATTCTAACAAGTGTAGGTTCGATTCCCGTCCGCGGGAAAAATAAAATATTAAAGTTAAAACTACATACATATGTCTCAGTTCTGCTAAAATCAGCGGACGATTATCGTAATTACTGTGTTCTGATAGACTTTCATGCAATAATGTAATCTAAAAGGAATTACTTTGTGTAGCCACCTTCCCTTCTTATACAAACCTCGAAATATAGGATAACACAGATTAAAATTAAATATAAAAATATTGGTTCAACATGAGTTTTCCAGGTTCTTAAGTTCAAAATACGACTTTCCATAATTACTTTGACTATCTCTATCCAGCATTTAGCCTCTCTAACTATTTCATGTAAAAGTTACTTCAAACAATGGTTGAAAATTGGAGTTTTTCTCCTTTCTCCGTTCACCAATCCTTTTGGATACAAAATGAGTGTTATGTAAAATTATCTCCTGTCTATACTTCAACCAAGGATCAATGATTCCATTAAGATGCTGCTACATTCTAGAAAATATTCAGAATTTGTGTATGATCCATTAAGCATAAACCTTTACTTAACGTGACGGCCACTCTTAAACGCGCGAAAATTTTTAACTCGACTGAATACTTTTGTGAGTGCTTGGCATGTAATGCAACAGAGTTGAAAGATATTTTAACAGAGTCATAAAACCCGAGAACCGAATTCAAGTAATGGCTGAAATCAAATAGAGAGGAGAAAAATAAGGTAAGACCCCTCTTTATGTGTACAATCATGCTCCTCGAAAAGACTTATACGTGCTTTTTTCTGTGTATGAAATGTGCAAAATTCGGATCAACATCCAAGTCATATGTAGATGTTCCTGTGCTGTTTGTTGACTTCCCATGGACTTAACCCAAATATTTTATATTCCCATTGTAAACTGAAATATGATACCGTGAACATAGCTGAAGTGTTGTAAACAAGAAAATATCAATAAGTTTCAAATATTTCCTAGATCTATTTTGCTAGCTCCACGAAGTTTCTTGGCTATTTTTTTTTATTGACTTTAACCTCAAATCATAAATATTCCTAATTTCAGAAATATAAATTTAAGGGCGGTTATGCTCCTTATTTTTTTCGGAAATAATCTTAAGAAACTTTGGAATGAAGTTTGTTTTAGGATAGAAGAAAATTCTGTAATTATCTGGCCGTGCATATACGTAACTGTCTTTAACCAAATAGATGTGCTGACCTTTTTATAAAGTACACACCTAAATTGTGTCCTTAATTTTTGGGACACAATTACGAATACTCTCGGTAAACACAGGGTATATGTAGGTGTTAGAATATTGAAGTAAGTGGTAATCAAATAACTGTTTTATTTTTTACGCATGTCGAGTATTTTCCATGACAAGTGTATTCGTCAATCATAGCTAACTGGTAAAATCTGCGTCACCTATATATCGATCATCCGTCCACTGAGAATTCCAGCACAATCACGCCATACATAATATTCAACCTCCGCTAGCTGATGTCCTTAACCAACAGACATCTCTTAGAATGGGCGCTTGTTGTTTTTGCTTAAATACCACAATAATAACTTTAGAATAATATTAAAATCTTATAATCTTTTCTTCTTTACCTTGGACTCATTTATAATATCTTAACTTTCTGCAAGTTATATACTAGTGCCAAAAAACCCTAATCCACATTAGAGTAATTTTTGTCCAATAAACATTTTACTATTTTTCTCTATAAAGTCATTGAGAAAGTCTTATATCCACACTAGAAAGTCTTAATTCCCTGCACCTGAATGGGATATTAAAAATCATTAATATGGATTTCGACCTGGCTTTAGTTGTAAGTAACCAATGATAGGAGGTGAGCGTTATACTGGCTCCTTACGTTGATTACATTTTCAGGGCATATTTCACTTTTGGATATAACCCTGAGGTGTGCAGGAAAGTGAGGGTTGCTCTCGTTCCGAAGCCTGATAAGGCTTCACATATAAACCCGAACAGTCTTCGAACCATCAAGCTGTCCTCATTCCTTTAGAAATGCCTAGAGAAGCTCGCAGATGATCATATCAAGAGAGTAGCCCTAAAGCCCTTTCCTATAAACACCTTACAGCACGCTTAAGGGAGAGGCACAATTACTGAGACGGCTCTTAATTCAATGGTTATTCTCATTGAATTGGTACTTGATCGTGGAATATTTACCTTGAGATCCTTTCTGGACATCTAGGGGGCTTTTGTAGAATCACTCCCGAGTCGTTATGTGAGGCAGCTCGTCAATCGTGTTAATCTAGCATGGATAGGAGTTGTTGGCAGCGCTGAGTGTGTGTCCTACCCGGAAGCCTCAGACAACCGAACACTTTTTGTGTGCTTGTCCGGCCTTTCCCTCGGAATAGCCTGGATACTTTAAATTGTGCTCTCATATCTCCATGGGAGTTGAAAAACCTTCCTCGTCAAGACCTGATTCGCTTCGTTAAGAGGACAGGGAGGTTTTAGTCATAGGATTTCTAGCAGGACAGCACAATGGGCCGCTCTGGCGTTCGTGCTTTTGATCGCTCGCCCCCAGACTTTTCAAAAATTGTCTTAACCTTAATTGAGTACGAATCAACAGCTCTAATTGTTTTAGATCTTTTTTAAAAATTTTGACACTCTTAATAATCGCCTTTCTTGGAAGAAACTTAATAGAAATACGAACTTCTCCCCTATGAGGTAAAACTGGAGTTTAATCTCTTACTAAAACAAGAGATGACAAAGTATGTTTTGAAAAAGCTCACAGCCCCCTTTAGTTCCACGTCATATCACATGGATCACCCGTTGGCCCCTTATTTTTTCAATACATGTTAATCTTACATTCTATGAAATTATACACGTTACTTTGTATCTTTACACTGATGATAGGCAGTACATATATCCGGTCTAATCTGTATCATTGAGGATTGTAACAGCGATATTAATGAGGATCTCGAAATTGTTCATATCTGACTATTTATAATAAATTGTATTTTAGTCTCGTTAAATACAAAAAGTTTCCATGTATTCGTACATACGACGGAATCGGAGACAGATGAATGCCCAGATTTGTCGACTAAGTTAAATTTCCTTGCGTCATCTGATTTGGGATGATTATATTAAATTTCATTATTCAAAACCTTTTACCTCTAACTCAATGATACCAGTTTAGGTCTCATAATAATGATGAATGAACGGTGGAGATTGGCCTTGCATTTCTATAGTCGGATATGTGGAGTTATTCGTCGATAAAATCAAATATTATATTTAGATATTCAACTTAAGGATACCGTATTTCAGTTAATTTTTTTTAGAACTGTGAGTTTCTTAGCTCTATTAAATGCCAATATCTCAAATATCTTCTTGAACCCATACACATTTTTTGATCCACAATGTAATTTTCTAATAACTTAAGTCCTGTTCTCTAGTAATCATAATTTAGAATAATGTACCATTAAAGAACCTATCCATATTAACACAATTACAAAAATAATATTTTAAAGTTTCCTAACATACCTAACTAGTAAAATGCTTCTATTTTACTTAACACCATAAACTCGTATTCAAGAATATGGCGATTTTATAACTCTTGAAATACGGACTTATTCTTTTCTTTTTCTGCCTTGTACAAATTAAAAATGAAGTTACTTTATATTTTGTTATACATATCCACATATAAATAAATTTGGAATACATATATATATTAATTAGCACCAAAAACACCAGACAGATAGCAAGCAAAAGAGTAGATTGAGACAAAGACGACTACTGAAAAAAAAGGAGGAAACTTTCGAAATCCCTGAGAAGTTTATGTGTCTAAAATTTTGAGAACGGCACACAATTCCAAATACTCTATTCCTGCGAGGTATATATGATGATATATGAAAGTGAAACACAGCTTTATAAGAAAGCTAGCATGAACAAGATTCAAGAGTTTCTGAAAAATAGCCTTAGGATTGTTTTCAAGATAATCTTG
This sequence comes from Dioctria linearis, assembly GCA_963930735.1. Lineage (NCBI taxonomy): Eukaryota > Metazoa > Arthropoda > Insecta > Diptera > Asilidae > Dioctria > Dioctria linearis. Next base: position 217,190,702 of record OZ005741.1, on the reverse strand, counting down.
GAAAGCCAAAATACAAAAATATATAATTATGTTTATATCGCGTCAAGCAGCAATAACGAATAACATAATGCTAAGAAAATGTAAAAAAGGTATTGAAAAATGAATTGCTTTATGGAGGTAAGAAGTGGTGGCTACAAAAAATTCTAAGTCATGCGAATAAGCTTAGAGCTAACACGGATTTCAAGTAATTTACTGACCAGTTTCAGCGCTGTACAAGTCTTGAAGGTCGTTGGGTATGCAATTATTATAAATTCTAATGGACATGAATCCCATTAATAAATGCTCTTAATCCTAATAATGGTCCTAAATTTAAATTATCTCCAGTCAAATCTCAACAGAGATTTTGTAAGAATAGAATACCCATATTTTTGTTTCCCATATTATAAAACTTTATTAGGACAATTTTCAAGCATATATCGTAAAGAAATCTATTATTTCACTTAACAGCCTAAAAAAAGTGCCATTGAGCAGGACAACTATTGACCCAATTTCTTGTGTAGGTACACAAAATACAAACAGTTATTAACTGCCACAAAATTGAGTCACTCAAATAAATCGTTTGTGCAAAAACCAACAATATGTTGACAAGCAGAAGGTGGGGGTTCCTTAATAGCATCCCATACACCAGTATAAATGGGTAAATGAAATTGGGAAGAAAAATTTATATTTCCCTATCACTAAGACACATCAGCTCTGGGAAATTTTTGTCCTATAAGGATGTAACGGATACATTGCATTCAAATAAATTGCTTTAACTACCGTCCCTTAACTAAATTCTTGGGTATTAATATGGATATCAATGGAGAGCGGAATGCAGACTTGGTGAGCGTAGTATATTTGATATCTAAACAGAAATTTCTCCGAAACTTGGAGATTTATTATGGTTTAACCTTCGCTCTATATTTCTATTGCTCCTTTTTAATTTTTTAGTACGTTGATACCCCAATGAGGTAATAAGCATATGTCATTGCAAGTCAATTTTCCGCTTCTGTTTACATTTTCCCCTTAACATCCTGTGAAAGCTTAAAAGGCGTAACCTCCAAACTGAGCTTTTTTAAAGGAAAATGTGCGAACTGAGCTCTCTCTCTGATTTCGAAGAATTTCGGAATTTGTTTTCGGCTATGAATACCTGCGCCAAATTTTCCAGTCTCTCCAAAGAAGAAGAGTATCTCTTTTAACTTCAAATTTGCAGACCTGATGGGTATTTGATTTCTTTTTGTAATATAAAAAAACACAATCAGTTGTGCATTGTCTGCCGGAGGGTCGGGAATACTGCTATTGTACTAAAACAATAATTTTAATCCGTTAAATATCGCAATGAAATAGAAAAACAAATATAAATTTTGGAATTGGTGATATGTTTATCCCAGCATATTTTTAAGCACAATAATTTCATTTTACCGTATTAGAATTTCGCATCATAGTATGTATATCCCAGATTTGACTAGTTTTAAGTATATGAGGTGACTGTAATGTGGATTTAATTTCCTCATGCTCTCATATTTTACTACGGATTATTCCTCAGTACACTACACCGAGATGCACGATGCATCATGCACCAAACCAAAAATATTACTGACAAATATTTAATATGGAACCGGGCAATAGAGCTTAATTTCAACATTGTTTCAGATTATGTGGATCATTATAAGAATTAATTTAATTTTTATTTTTTTTTATTTAATTCTTATAATAATCTACATACATATTATCTAAAAATATGTTGAAATTCAACTCTATTGCCCAGTTCCATAAATACTAAAAGTCCCAACCACGGTTTAATACTTTAATACAGCAGCAGCTACTAATTTGTATTCTTTTCTCTTGGTAATCTTAAAACTTAAGCGTTTCTGAAGAGGAAAATCGTTTGCGTACAAAAAATATAAGGGGTAAGTAATTCAAGTGTTCAAGTGCAGGTTAAAAAAATTCTTAAAGCCATTGTAATAAATATTTCAAAGATGTAAAAATAAAAAAATAAATGCTTAATCAAAGATTTGCAAATACATATTATGGCAGGTTTATATTCAAACCACTTGTCACCGTGAATTTGTTTATTGCGAATTAAAGGTGCTCTTGATTTATGTGACGTAAAATACATATACTACTATATTGTATAAAATTTAATTAATCGAAGTAAGAATGGTCCAGCTAATAAAATCCATTTAAGATTTTTTTCAGGATCAAAGGGGCTTTTCAAAAACGGCTTGATCTCAGATAGTGAAAGAATTAAACAGTATCAAAAATAACATCAACAGTAAGAATTCAAATGGTATTGGAAGACAAAGTAAAGAAAAAGTTAACCAAAATAGACAGGGCAAAATAATTAAAAAGGCTAAAAATCCCACGAGTTGGGTCCATCGGCTGGCCCAATGAGCAATTAATATTTTTTTCTGAGTACGGGAAGTTTCTCACGCTTCCTCAAAGCTTGTAGGAGTTTTAAAAAATTTTACAAACCTAATTGAGCACATTATCTAAGGTTTCTGAAGGATAATTATTAAACAATAATAAAACATTTTGAGTATCTGTGAGAGATTGCTTAAAACCAATTATGTATGTAAAATGGTTGTGGGTATGCAGCTTTATAGCCATTGTTATCTTACTTTATGTAGAATACATAATTTTTTTCAAGAAATGTATGATCAAAATTCATTTCACGAATATCATTTCATATTGAATATATTTAAATTTTCAAGTCCTTAAAAAAAGTCAAAATTATAGGGATAATCACGCAGCCATTTTATTTCAGCGAAAGTATGTAAAATAATTAGGGTTCTTTCTGAGCTTCTATAAAATATCAAACTATTAAGGACACCTTTGTAAAATGTATTCTCAAGTTTGTCGTCGAGAAGGGTATTTGCTTTTAGGCAGTTTAAAGAAGAACTTGCTAGGAAAAAGTTGAAAGCATCAAATTGCCGTTCATAGAGTTTTACAAGAGTGGTACATATATTGCAAGGTCATTATAAGTTTTTAATATTGAATTTTTTATTTACTTTGATATTATCCATTGTAATTTGCCAAAGCCAAATAATTTATTTTGATAGTTTTTCTGAAATCTTGATATGAATTATGATTTCGTGATGTCACCGGCCAAGGGTCAAAATAATTAGTAGGTATAGGATGATCCCATTAGAAATCGATCAAAATTCGTACTTTCCCACACCAGCACCAATTTCGTTCTTCTTTCACTGAAAGTTATGTTTAATTTCTAGAGCAGAAATGTGCATCGTAAAATACTTTTGTGCTTTGTAAATTAAATCATTACCTTTTCGCATAAAATAACTTTTCAAAGCAAGTTGATATTGAAGTAATTTTTTCTATGTTGTAAAGGACTATTAATGGGTCATATTTTAGTAAAGAAAAACTTGTATGCTTAGTGTAGAAATTTGATGGAATTAAGCATATTATCACGAATTTGAATGAAATGTTTTTACAAAAATAACTACACTTCTAATGAAGAAAAGAATTTTCGTCCCTAAACACAGTGAGTCTTTAGTAGTTTAACTAAAAACATTATGCGCATTAATTTAAAACTAAAATAAGAAGAAAAAAACCAGGATGCATCTTGAAATATTCAATATATCCTTTATATATTTATTAGCCTTAAATTTTTTTCCAGATATCCTTTTTTAAATTTTCCCTAAAAGGTTGTATTTTCTTTTATAAAATCTGCTATAGATCATATCTCTGTGATAATTAGAACCAGAGTTTTAATTTTTTTAATAAAACCAAACAAGACCAAATATCGACGAATTTTAAGGATTTCAAAGTCCTTTGATTCAGGACCATGCACCGCAGCAAAAAAAAAAGAAGAATTGGTGTGCTTATCTTACAGCTTCTTAATTTTCAGCAATAGAATAACTAAATTGGTGATGCTTGGGTTAAAATGCAATTGATTTCCTATGGGATGACCCCATCTTGTTACTCTGTATACCATGTTCGAATCACATCTATCAAAAATTGCCGAAGTTAATCAAAACATTAATTTTTCATTCAATTTTACATACCGAATAGATGCTTACAGATTTTTTTGAAAATTCTGTCAATGTTCTCAATATCTATCAAAAGCCCGTGAAAAATATTGATTTCTTGAATTTGAAATTGCTCAGATTTCTTCGTCAAAGATAACATTTGAAGCTCTCTCAAAATATTATTGAAATATATGTGCACCTGTCGAACGTTGGCTGATTTGTCGTAAGAGTATCATACTATTAAAACACATGCAACTAGTGATCGACAACACCATATTGGAATGGTTTACTTTCTTGTGTTAGCCACTTCTAGTTCATATGGCAGGAAGGTGCTATGCGTAAACTAAAGTGGCTAACTTAAAACACAATTGTCACCCCATAAAAAAAATATCACTGCTGAGATGTCATTCCCGTCCTTCATAGTAATGACCAATATAACACAGAACTACAAATCTCGATCACCCTTATTCCAAATTGACCGTTATCCCGTCGAAAAATTAAAAAAAAAAACATGCGCGAGATGCAAACAGCAAAACTACCCCGTGTTATGTGTATAAAAATCAATTGGTCACCGATAACTTTAAGACAGAAAAAACGCGAGTGGAATTAACCTAAAATATTGATTTGAGAGAATATTATAACACATATTGTGATAATGGGGATATTCGTAGGAAATTGTGTCGAAAATTTAAAGAGGTTGCAATATCGCACGGGTTTAAAAAAATCGAATAAAAAAGCTAGAATTGGCTTAAGACCAATTTTTACGATACCGTAGATGCATCCCCATACGAAATATCATGTGAAAGTTTGCTTGTTACAGCGCTTTTCCGCATATATTTCCTGAACATCTCGTTCAACAGTAAAAACTGATTACTACCAATTTCACAGGATTTCACTTTCTGAAGAACTTTTCGGTTACAATAAAATCGTCTAGAACTGATCGTTTTCACAGTGTAAGTAAAAACCGAAAGATTTATATGGCAACACAAACAAGCGGTAGACCGACTTAGCCCATTTTTGAAATTATATTTACTATTTTTATATAAATTCCATGATCCAAATTTCAGCTCTCTGCGTTGACGCGTTCTCTGGCTTAGTAGTTACGAGAGAAACACATTTTAATTGTATTTTCTTTGTTTTTACTACCCTTCACTATTTCATAGAAATTTTTGCACTAGTCAAACTTACTTTTTTCATATAATGTCCAAATATATAATGAAAAACGAAATTGTTGTATGGCAGCCCCACGAAAGAGTTAACCGTGCTTCGAGCTCTCGAGTATCCGGGAGGACAGACAGACGGACATAAGGATTGGTCTGAGACAATTTTTAATTTTTTGCTTGTTCACTACATATTTCGACACTGCCTGAGAATGCGTCAATTTTGTACACCGCATTTTCATAAAAATGGTAAATATAATTTCAAAAATGAACTAAAGCGATCAATCCGTTCTTGCAGCACCATACAAACATTTAGGTATTTTATATATGTACATATAGTGGAAGATGAATGAGTCAGGTATAGGACTGGATCAATCGTAAGTTCGTAATATTTCTCTCTTGAAACTTCGTAGCATGATTCAGCATGGAGAGAATGTTTTTATCTACATATTTCAACTTTTAATGCAGTAGATGTGCCATTTCGAACGTGATCGGACGTGGTTTGTTTTGTGATAACTTATTTTTCTGTCACAAAAGTTTGTTTTCATATATCAATTCGCATGAAAATTAAATTTTGAGTTATGCGTAGCAAATAATTTTATATGAACAAAATTAACTTGAAGATAAAAAGTAGCACAGGGTGGATGAGACGATCGGGAATCGGTATAGAAACGAGTCATTGACTTATTCCTATCCGTGTAACCTGTTCCAACCCGTAGTCTACATAATTGCATTTTATGTATGCCTCTAGCGGCATTCCGCTGGAGAATAAATCTCTTCTGGTTTAAACGATAATAAGTGGACAATTTCTCGTCTATAGTAGATTGCAATATACTGAAAATAATCTCAATGAAAAGTCGGAGTCTTCCACCCAGCGATCAGAGAGGTTTCATCTACTTCGTTATCCCTCATCGCCTAATATGATAATGCAACGAGACGTTGGCGGCTACCATTAGGGCTCAGAGAAGTAAAGATCTTTTTACCGTTAAGGACTGACCCCATAACTTTTGAATAATATACGTTGTGATCATTCGAAATTTTGTGGGCACTTTACTATTTAAACTGTCCAGTGAACCATAGTTAGTCCGCTACTCTTCTCCTTTCCATTACTCAAAGTAAAAATTTAAAGAAATTAATAAATAACTTAACTCGAAGTTAATGGTCAATATATCCATACACCTCCATCTTGTTAACTCACTAACACATTTTGAATATCTCAACACGCTACACTTAGACTATTGTGCTGCCCTAGCTAGGCTAATCCGTTGTTGCGCCCTTGTCAAGACCTGGAGTGCAATGTGTTGGCTCTTAAATATTAAAAGGATCTCAAGGTACTGCCCTCACTTATTACCTGAGACCAACTGCCCGACAAGATTGAATTTATTTCTTTTAAAATGAGATCTTTATGAGGGTTGCCATATTGCTGTCCATTCTTAACCACAACAACGGGCTGCCACTGCTTGACAGTACTTTTCTATTCCACGTCCGCAATTGGGGATTTCAATTGCTCCGTCAACAATCTCCTTTCTATTTTACGAATATATAATTTTTTGTTTAACCTATTCGCAGCTGACCACATTTCAAGTATTCGTGGAACAGCATTTATGTACAGTACATATACCTGAAAGTATATTCTGATCCTCTCTGGAAAGCATATCAATTAGTTCCTGGTCAAATTTCGTGTGGAGCAACCCGAACCTGAATGTAAAAGTAGTGCACATTATATTGTGATGGTATATTTCGTACTGTATTTTATTAATGCTTGTTGCACCTAATTAACTCAAACCGGCACCGTTCAAATATAATCGAACTTGGGATAGAGATGGGCATGTGGCATTACATTTTTAAGATGTCTGTGTCCGTTATTAGTTTGCGTGGTAATTTTGCTTACTCGATGGTAAAGTATATATATATATATAAATAAGTCATTTGATCTCGGCATCGGTTTTAGTAGTTCTTCTTCTAAATTGGTTGCAACTTCAGAAATTAATTGCAGTTAAGGTAACAAAGCTGACTGAAAAATACCAATCTTCTGCCCCTAAAAGATGATTGTGTCTTTATAAAAAAATCGTCTTTCTAAACGACAGCGGGCTTAATAAGGTATGCTACTTTTTCTTAGCCCCTGATTGCATAATATTATTCTGAAAGGAATCTCTAATATAAATTAGGAAGGTTCATACCATGCTTCCATCGCAACAGCAAACTCTATGGTGAATGTAATATACATAATCACAATTTTTGTCTCTTGAGGGATCCCTATCATTTGAAGTGGCGTATTTCAGCCATACTCATGTTGTCATCAGAGGGCACAGAACCGTTTTTTGTGTAATTAATTTGCCCACCGCTATCCTTACCGTCTGGAGTCGATTCTATTTTCGTTTTATCAAAATAAAGTTGAAAAGGGGGACAGCATTATAATGAATTGGGAATTTTTTTGTTTTGGGATGAACTTGCTACTGAGAACTTAAAAATTCTGCTGGACATTTGTTAGTATTAATTTAATATGCGACATATAGAATATTTTACGGTATGTAAATTTAATGGTAAAAGGGAGAAAAAAAAATCGGTACGAATTTCAGCATAATATTTTATCATGGGCATTTCAGCCCCAAGTAACTTTTAGTCAAGATAGTGCATTTGGTATGGGGTCTTGACAGATTAACTATTTTGCTATTTTCAATTCCTATCACAATCTGCAGAACAACTACATTAGTAAATAACGAAATCCTGATTTCAGCTTAACTCAGAAATATGACGTCTAAGCTTTAAATGTGACATATTATACCAGGCCTCAAGGATCACAGTATAAATAAGGCAGATTCACTGATCTTCCGATTCTGTAAGCAAACAGATATAATGTGAAATGTTCTAAGACTTACCAAGCACACGTTAAATAAAACTGCGGAATTTTTCAGCAGATATAAACTGAATTGGAGCAATATGAATGATTTTAAGTGCGCTTATACCCTAGGCATACTGTCGCCACAATAACTTAATTTTAAATTGAATGGAGGGACATGTGCAGTGTGCCACAGTGAGGTAAATTAAGGAACCTTTTACAATATTTTGGTGGAATATTATATGGAGCAAATCTTATGTCATATCAGTGAATGTGCAGTAAAAGTTCCACCTACCATCATTAAAATGAACTGAATTTGGGAAAGTGGAAGGTTTTCCAATTGTCAGCAGTAATAGCCATCACCTAATCATTAGATTTGACATTTTTTAAGAATCTAACAATGGAGAGAGAACGAATAATAGAGATAGAGTGGTAGTGGTATTGTAAATCGAATTAGGTGTCAAAATACAACCAAATTACAAATGGAAGGAAAAATGATCATATATACAAAGAAATTGCTACCGAAATCAGGAAGAGACATGTAGTGGCTTTAGAGAGGGCAGAGATTTTCGAGTCAGCGACATTTGAAACAAACTAATTTTCGTCCACAGTCTCTGACGTCTCCATTTCCCTGAAATGACAGAATTTCATAATGGATAAATTCTCTCTATGTATTATTCACTCATACTCAGTTAAATATATCTTTGAACTACCGAAAAACTTGGTCCTAAGATTTTTTTCGATTTAATTGGAAACAGTACTTCAAACGGAAAAATCCTTCTTATTTGGAACATCTAAAATGTAAATATGTAAATCGTAAATTAGTGATGACATTTTAATTTGCTGAGGAAATTTTGAGAATGACAAAGCTGTAAATGAACGCTTTTAAGAGGGATGCTCAGCCTTCTCCATGAAGTAGAATTAAGTTCGAATAAGATTTGACTTCTGTTATATTTACGGAAAAAAGGATGAAAATTCAACACTGAAAAGTTAATAAAAAATATTATTTTTGTTCGGTAATTAATCTGAACGTACTGTAAAGGGGCCCCAAACAATAGAATCGCGTTGTACATATAAGTCAGAACTGTAGTGCGATGTCAGGATTCATCTTCTCTAGAAAAGCTTTATATCAAATAAGACGAGTTTTCTAATATAAAAATGGACAAATAAAAACAAACAGCTTTGGATCAAAACGAGGGAAAAATTAATACAAAAACTAAGGGAAAAGAGCAACAGAGGTATGTATGTATATACTTTAAGAATTTTAATTAATTCTATGTGAAATTCGTATAAGTTCACAGAAATTTAAAAAACGAGAAAAACTAAAAATTTGGCCCTGCGGCTGCCGGTAATTATGTTTCAGCAAAATCTTTTTGTGTGCACCCGTTAGTTAGGAAAAAAATAGGAATCCTATGAAACTAGGTAGACGAGTAAAGAGAAATGAAATAGAAGAAATATTCAAACCTGCTTCTAGATCGATAGAAATATAATAAGGTATATATACAATGCTAATATAAATCTGAGGATACAAATATAGCAAATCCTCTTGTATAAAAAAAATAAATAAATAGTGAAATAATGGTTGTCCTCTAACCTTTAAAATTATATCGAGAAATAACTCTTATTTCATAACAACAACAAAAAATAGTTAAATATTGAATATCCAATAATCAAATAATATGTAATAATCAAAAATTAAACAATAAGGTGCAATTGTTATTTTATTGCTTACCTTTTTTAATTACGCCAGAAATGGATAGCTCACTTTATAAGGAGAGGATTGGTCCTATCCAGTTGAAGATAGGATCGAAATTTCTATGTGATTTATGTTTATTTGAAAAGTTTAATATAATGGTTATTTTCGGTCCCTGAGTTATTTTCTGGTTTTGAAACGCGATCTTAATAAAACTGCATCCTATTTACTATATTTATTTATTTTACATATTTGTAGTTCTTTTAGCGTTACTAGCCCAGTAAATAGCAAACTAGAGTACAAATTATAGTATCAAGGATCAGGTCGTGATCGCCAGTAAACAAAGATTTTTCCTATTATGACAAGCAGGGTATAGATGTGACTTCAAAACACGTTTAATCTAATATTAGACTAAATGCTAACACTATCGATTTGGGTGAATTCAGTCCTCTACTCACGATATAAATTCTCTTCTCTAAGCCCAATGCGACCCCAATTTGAGAATTCAACAATTTACTAACAAACTTATGAGCACTAACATTTTGAAATGATAAGGAAAATTGGAAGGATGCATTTTGAGATATTCAGGCATCATGGAAATATGTATACCCTAGGTCAGTGGATTTTAACCGGTGTTCCGCGGATTATTTGTGCTCCGGAATCTTCTCCCAGGTGCTCCGCGAAATGAAAGTGAAAAGGCGTTTGAGAAATTTTAGTTGTTTTTTAAATTCCAAAAAAATTGAGTAAATTGAAATTTTTTTTTCTCGTATTGGACGTCGTTATATATACACAAAGTTTCACCTAGTATAATATGAATATGCTTTTAATTAATAATTGATTAGATTTTATAAAAAGTGACAAAAAATTTCGTTGAGTAAGTATCTTAAGTAATAAATTATATTTGGTTATGATGCAAAAAATGAAATTGCGAAGATTCCCCTCTCTAATGATACAATAAAAAAAAAGACATGTTACATGATATTGAGGAAACTATTAATAATAAACTTTCCAACAGATATTTTCCTTCGGAAATTGACATATCTGTCATTGATGAAAACGAAATAGTAAATCAATTTCTTTGCTAGAGAGAGCTTACCGAATATACAACAGGAAAAGATATTTAATAATTGTATTGACATATATTTACAAAAATCCAAAATATAATGGCATGTCCATCAATGACAGGATCTATTAAAGGATGTGTTACTCTTGTAAAGGGAAAAGAAATCTACAGATTGTATTTACATCGGGAGACTTTAGTTTCAAAAACATTGCCAAGAACATTAAAATCTGTATTGGATGAAGTCGTACAAATAATAAATTATATCAAATCAAGACTCCTGCAGCCATGCATTTCTAAACAACTTTTTATATCTATGGACGCTAACTACTAAGATACTTTTCCAGACTGAAATAATGTAAAGCTCTATGCCGTTCTATTGGAACTAAAAGATGAACTGCTGCGATATTTCCAAAATGTAGCTATGGATAAATTTGTTAAATATCTTGAAAATATAATTTGGTGTGTTAAATTCGCACATGTAGCTGATATTTTTAAATATACATTGATTAAAAAATGAAAATATTTTAACATCCACGGACAAAATGCTGGCATTCAATAAAAAAAATTGCTTTGAAAAACTAGAATAACAAAAAAAAATTACACTTGATATCTTTCCTTCAGTTCAAACGGAAAATTTCGCAGATATTATTCCTGTTATAATAGCGCATCTAACAATATTGAATGAAAAAACCCATATTACTTTCCATCTCTTAAATTAGAATCATATGAATGAATGGATGCGAAATCATTTTGGCACATATGAATCTTCAAATACAGAACTATTTTAGCAAGAAGAGGAAAAAATTATTTCATTGTCAACAGATCGCCCTCTAAAAATGAAGTTCATTAAAATGTCAATTGAATTTTTTTTGGATTTTCATCTAAGAACAATACACATCTCTATCTAAGAAGGCATTCACGATTTTATTACAATTTCCTGTCTCATATCTTTGTGAATTGGGGTTCTCAACAATAACCAATATACAAACTAAAAATCTAGAAAGACTTACAGATCTAGAAGAGGAAATGAGGGTATCAATATCTCATATATAAAGCTCGCCTGGAATTAATTAATTAATTTAAGTTAGTTCTGATGCTCCGAGAAAGTTTCATGTAACTAAATTTACACGGCGACTTCGAAAAGGTTAAGAACCTCTGCCCTAGATGATGAAATCATAGGGAACACTTAGTTTGTCTTTCCGTTTGTAACACATAGAAATAGTGATGACAGAGCAAAATAGACTGAGAATCTACGTATAATATTTTATTTTTTCATATTCGTCCATTTTTACGATAACTCGAAAACGCATATAACTAGAGAGCTGAAATTTTTAACACGGGTTTTTTTAAAAAAAAAAAAACAAAAAATTAAGTTCGATAATGGGACTTGTGGGGTAACTCCTTCGTGGAGATTCCATGCAAAAATTTTCACACGGCCTGAGAACGCGTCAACCTAATGCGGTGAAATCATGTTCAAGGCGATTGCATAGAAATAGTAAATATAATTTAAAAATGGGCTATTTCGGGGAACCCCTTATTGGTGCTGCCATATAATAATTTAGGTTTTTACTTACACTGTGAAAACGATCAGTCCTAGACGTTTTTATTGTACTGAAAAGCTCTTCAGAATATGAAATCCTGCGAAATTTGGTATAACCATGTTTTCTGTCCATCGAACTGTTTTTGAAATATATGTGAAAAACGTCTTCAAACATCAAGCGTGCACAGATGTGTGACCATACGAAATTACATACTGGCATTTCATCTAGAGGGTATCATAAGAATTGGTCTTAGATTCTATGTTTTTTACTTATTAATATCCTTAATTTTTTTCTTATGAAAGGCATTATGTACATATATCACTACCTCAGAAGCAGAACGGCTCGGGGAATTAACGCTCAAAAGCAATAAGTGAAATAAGACCCAAACAGTTTGGGTCTATTTCCTAATGAAATATGGCCCGAAAACAGATATGAAATAAAATCCAAAGTAGATGAAAGATGTGCAGAAAAAAAATTTAACCGAAGACCAAAACCCAGATCAAGAGAACAAGCAAATGAAATAAAGGCCAAAATCTTGTTAATGATGTGTGTACAGTAAGATCGCGTCGCGCGGGCTGGGACCAGCGTTGAAGCGGCGCTTTCTCGCATTGGGGCGGCTGGATTTCGCATTGATATTTGATTTAAAGTAAGAAATCGATGCGTTGGTTGATGGGGAGGGGAGGCGACAAATGGTGCAGGGTGCCCGCGCGTTGGTATTTGATTTAAAGTAAGAACGTGTCGATTGCGGTTATCGGGGGGCGTCGGCAACGGGTTCGACATGCGACACCCCTTGTCGACGCCCCACCCATCTTGTGCAACGCGTTCTTACTTTAATTCAAAAATTCAGTGCGAAAACACGCCGCCCCAACGCGAGAAAGTGCCGCTTCAACGCTTCTCCCCTACCCCGCGACCAGTTCTTACTTTACACACATTGCTGAGAAATATTTAATTCATTTTCTGAACTGACTTTTGGGCATTATTTCATAGGGATCTATTTTGCTTCTTGGGCTTTATTTCATTTACGAATTTTGGATTTTATATCACTATGAAATAACGCCCAAAACCGATAAGTGAAATAAAAGCCAAAAGTGTGAAGTAACACCCAAAAATGTTGGATGTTATTTCAAATTTGACACGTTGAAATTTATATGGAATTTTTGGTCTTATTTCATTTATCGCTTTAAAGAAAAGTTCATGGGACTAATTAACGAGTTTTATATTGATATATTAATTATTACTGGTGTTTTATATGTCGAAATAGTCAGAACCATTAATCTATCAATCAGCCAGGTGCCATTGAAATAAATTTTATTCATCTAATAAAAATAAGCGACAGATCATTTTGTATTATAATTCGACGAAAGAGGCGTAAATAGGTTAGTTTGAGTTAGAGCGGCGGCTACGGTAAAAACCTCCGATCAGCCATACTTAGCCCATCGAAGGTCCACTATGATGCTAGTTTATTACCTGAAAACGACTGTTTAATTTAGGGGGTGCGTTAAGACCAGCAACATGAGTTAATGAACCTTTTTGTCTATTAACTCATATAAGAGGTGTTGACGCTATTTACTAGATGGCTAATGCATATATACTTCGAAAATGAAAACCAATCGATGACCAGCCAGTTACATATTTCTGCGATTGTTTAGACGTTATTGGCATTGCTAAATACATTTTTTGGACTAAGGAAATGTCTTCCGATATTACGCGCCTCTTCTTCTTGAGTCAGATTCATATTTTCGTTATATATTTTGGGGTGTAACCATTCCTTGCTAACCTGATTTCTCAGTACATTGATATTGTTACCCTATCGAGATCCGTACCAGACAGAAAACTTATAATTTTGACAAAAATGTAGTACTTCCTGGCGACTTAATTTTGTCTTGACTGTCCTGGTTATGACACAGGTTCATTTTTTGAATATTTTCTACAAAATAACTGAGAATAAAATTTCGGTAAATCTATTTATATATTGGTATATTTATGATTTGAAAATCTCTGTTAGAATAAAGATTCCAATTGAGTACCATAAAAACTGCCTCATCTTGAACCAAGATAATCGTTAATTTAAAACGCGCAACTTAATCTCAGATACGAACATATTTATCCTTTTGGCACAGTTATTTTACAGGAAATAAATCTTTGTCCAAATTGTCTCCTACTGATAAAGTTATATCTAGAGCATAGCACCTCCATAGGAAGTTGGACGGACGGCATATCCTTCTACGGATAAAGTCTATAGAAATCCATGTTCAAGTCATTAAATCTAACATTGCTTTTATTTCTCGCCGTAAAGTTAGGTGATAATTAATGTCCTAAAATGGGAACGAGAGGAAATTTCACACCTTCTCTTGCTAGAACAAAGTTGGGCGAGAACAGTGCTTTTAAAATCCACAGATAGTACCATCACTAGCTTCAGACCACTGCAAACGTCCATTACAAATGTAAATATACGGCGAAGTACATCCTTCCGGAGGCCAATGTTAGTTCTGAAGTTTTAACGTTTTTCTCTAAGTTGGATGCTTACTTATGGTAAAGAAGTTCGTCTCTACCTTGAGTCTAGTGGTTTTTCGTTCATTTCTTTGGATTCTTTCACCAGAAATCCGATAAGCTCCTTTTTGTTCGTATTTTCTTGACACCAAATGATTTTTGAACTAAAACGCTTGAGGAGAGTGCAGTTTAGCTACCTACACCAATTCAACTCTGCAAATAGAGTAAAGGGAAGGAGCTGTCGTACCTGTGTATGTATTTGAACCATATCCAAGTATATGTGTAGGTATTTATTACATCCTAATCGCTTTCTGCAAGCTTTCTGTCATTGCAAAAAATATTTATTTCCGGTAAATGAAATGGCAAACCATCCAACGTAATGCGCCCAGTAATGTGTAATTCTTGTAGTTACGGTTTTTCGTAACATTGCCACAAGCTGCATCCTGCAAAAATCCAGTAGTTCACAGTAATAAATTGCACTAACGTTACTGCAATTTATTTCAAAAAAATATAAGGCAAGAGCAGCAGGCGATCATTTCTCAAGAACTTATGGTAAGTAAATGTATAACAAAACCGAATATTTGGCATAATCGCAAAGCATACATAAAAACATCAGTTTCTGTACCATGTTGCTGGGTGGTGGTAATCCTTCTTTACGCCATTCGGAAAGCTTATAGTTGTTGTTCGGTAATACATATAGCATTATCTGAAATGTCTTAACGGATCTTATGTGGTTATCCAATTAAGCTCCGGGGGTCAGTTCTAGCCCTGTTGCTACAGGTACAGCCTTAAAATTTATATTATCGCTTCTACCTGGGTTCAAGTTAAAGCAAGGACAGGGCAGTTTTTCGTGGAAAAAAAAATTTATATATGAAACTCGATTAGCAGAAATTTAGTATAATACTAATGCTATTGGTTTGGTTACACTATGCTCAAAGCATGAACATGAGATGGCTCTCATTCCCTCCTGTATCGTGCAATTGTTCGCTAGTCAAGCTTTACGCTTTCTATTCATTTCTTGTGCGAAATTGGTCAAACTTTTAAAATAATATTTTTTTTTATTTTCATTCATCAATTACGAGTTGTATGTATAATGTACACACATATATTTACTAGACACTTCGAAAGTCTCTGCAAAGGACTGTATAACTGCTAAAATATCATGAGTCACCTTATAATATCTGTTCGCTTTAACATATGCGTGTATCTAGTTTCATCCTCATATTGCACCTCGAGGTAGAATTTACCTATTTGGGAGCTATTTTATGATCGCTACTAGTTTGGAAGGGAAACTGAATCTTCAAATCATGCACCCTTGAGTGTAGCTTATCAGCTACTTTATTCTAACATCTCCAATTGTATTTAATTGAGGTTATGTTACTTTTTATCCAACAATATAGTTTATTTAAACTGGAGTATTGTTGATTAATACTGCTTATTTTAACTATCTTACCATCCCAAAAGGGTATCCATAGCGAACTTAGTTTGATTGTACTCCATGAGATGTACTTCAAATGCCGGTATATGCAACGATCATCATATTTTAATAAAAATAATTTTAACCATTGTTTATTTATACATATATATGTCGTAGACAATTGACGTAACTCAGCATTTCACGAAAAGTCTAGACACTTCATGGAGAGTAGGCAAATAATGTAACGGTTTTGACTTCGCCCCTTTTTACATTATGCGTCTGAAATTTTTAGTCATTTCATCAAATGCTAAAAGCGTTTACGCCGATACTGTAATACGACCCTATATAACCAAATACTAGGAGTGGGAGATGGGTGGTGGAGGGGGAGGTCGCACCCACACCCACACAAACACACACACACACATGCATACACACACACACACACACACACACACACATACACCCACACACCCATATACGCGTGTGCGACCTCCCCCTCCACCACCCATCTTCCACTCCTAGTATTTGGTTATATAGGGTGATATTACAGTATCGGTGTAAACGCTATTAGCATTTGATGAAGTGACTAAAAAATGGTAACTACTCCAATCCTTCATACTAACCTATCTAAATAGATCTGAACTAAAGCAACAACGGATTAATGTCGTTTATCCTTCCGTCAATCCTGATAGTTGCATTTAGGCAAACTTCAATCCGGGCAAATAGATAGCTCTCAAGTGATCAAGGAAAACGTGAAGCTGGTTCGTTACAATAAGCTTGTTGCTGGACCGCCAAAGCTTTTACCCTTCAACAGTTGACAGCGCAAGAGTTTTTGTAAATTCGGATTTACTTGTTATGGAAATAAGAAACTCTGAGCAGTTTCACATTTTATCACCAACTACAAAACAAAAACAAAAAAGCAGTCAACACAAACACCACGCGAATAACTTTTTTCCTTCAGGATTGGTAATAAAAAAACACAGAGGATAGATTTCGAAAAATAAATCACAATTTCCGTTGTAGATTGAACAATCATAAATCTATCTTATTCACAAAACTATATCTATATACACATTTATATAAAATCTTTAACCATTAAAAAATTTGGTTCCTCTTCAGAGTAAACCAACACAATACTCAAATATTTATATAATTTTTTACTATATTGAAGCTTTCCTAATTAGTTCCGAATATATTCACGTCGGTCTTAAAACTGATTTTTGTCTACTTAATTCTAGAAATCTGATTAGGTATCAAAACTGCTTACCTAATCATCGTTCCCACGTTAAACTCAGACAAGCTTTTTCTTATTTTGCTTTTTTTCTATTTATCTTACAGGTAAGTGTGGGAAAATGTGGAATTAGGTTTGTGATTGAATCTCTATTTCCTGTACTAAGCGAATTAAGGTGAGGTAACGTAACTCGCTCAGCATTAAAGGTTCATGCATAGGGACGCAACAAATATTTTATGAAAATCGCGAGTAATTCAATAAGATTGAAGAGAATTTTCATTCATGATAACCACCAATAGTATAACCTAGGGCTACAGAACTTCTTTCCACGAAGCTACTTCCAGTCGTCTCGTTCATATAGGAAACAGTAATAAAACAATAGAAAAGATGAGAAAAAAGCTTTTTCTAAATATTGTTGTAGAGTAGGAACTTTATAATATTGTTTTATATTCTTAATTAAAATTAATTATTTAATTAAAATTACTCTAAAGCATCTCTACTCAAATATTTTGGGACAATTCAGTAATAGTTTTAGTTAGTCGTCGACTGTCATCATACTGCAGATCTTATAAATTGAATTTTAATATCTTTTTGTAGTATACTACTTATAATTCTGTAAAAAAGTTGAATCGAATCGAATGACGCCCTCGGGCATTTTAAATGGTGACCAGCTTAAGTATAAACTAACGAAAATATTGTTTAAGAACAAATGGTAAAATTTTCATGTAGGTATACTTCCATACAGAGGAAGATCGAAATTGATTCGTTATTATTGATGTTGTAAATGAGCGTGAATGTCCGTATGCAAATGCCTCAGTAATGAAGGTAAATTGGGAATATTTCAGAGCAAGCATAGGATAAATCGCTCGAAATAATCAATAAAACCCAATTTATTTGGTGCATAAATTTATTACCTGATTAGAAGCTGAAAACAACTATTCGGATGCGCGTCTCGTGCCAACATGCCTGTTGGAAAACGCAAGCTACCTTCAATGCTATTTGAAATTGTATCGACGTATTACAACATTTCCTCTAAATGGAATTATCATTTGTAAATAGTAAGCCAGTGCGGAATTTATTTGTTATGTTCTACTGAAAAAATTTGAATAATTTCGCCATTATAACGTGCAGGAAAATTTATAACTAAAGCAATGGGGATTAAGGTACATTAATTAATATACTATCTATCGATTATTAGGAAAGAAAAATAGAAGAAGAAATAGAAGCAAAGGTATTTAGCCACGAGATAAGATGGTAACTTGATAATCGCCGAGTATGAACAACTCAGCGGACATATCTTCAAGGCGGATTTAAGTTAAGATTTCATGCATTCCCTGCAGGAGAGGACCACCCACTTGGAAGACAATTACCTACTGAAGTTGTTAAGACGTAAAATGAATAGCAAATGTCTTATCCATTTTTTTTTCAAACTGTACTTGTACGATTTTTTACGCATTTGTAAACTTTATTTCCATCATATACTATATATGTGCTTCCCTATAAAGAAAGTTTTTATTAATGTAGATTGAATTTTATTTCTTTTGACTACACTAATTATGTTTCCATGTGGTTTTGGAAATTCTATAACCTTTAAAATAGTTTATGCGATTGCAAAACTGGCATACTACCGAAATATAAACCCGCCTTTATTTACCGATCCCAGCTTATTGTTTTATTGTCAATATGTAGAAAGGCTTAAGGAGCTTTAATTGAAATTTATCTATATTATGCCGGAATTATGTGGATAATATACTACCACAGAGGCGTAGATTATACAGCATATAGCAGACTTTGCTTACATAATTGTAACTTAAAGTGAATATGAGTTCCTCTTTTAGAAAACAACTATTTTCCTTCACCCCATATACACGATTTCTAGATAATCAGGTACATGATTTTGCACTTCCATTTATTAAGTGTGTTCGTGAATGTAACTTTCAAGTTGTATTGAAACAGTCATTTATAGCTGTTATTTTTCTTCTGGTGAACGATTCAGCTAATGAAGACCATATGATATTCTACTTTTTGCCCCTACGTAGTACTTGAGAGTTATAATGTAGACTGGACGATTAATACCTAGTAATCTAGGACTATATTGGTCGGCTTGTGATAAATGTTCTTTGCAGTCCACTTTAATTAATTTGATCGTGAGGTAAGACAGATCAAACGATAAGTCATAATAGTTATTAAATAGCTTGCAAAGCAATAGAAAGACAAGGCCTCCTAAATTCATTTTGAGTAGACCTACTTGGACCTAGAATCAAGTCAAGACAATATAGAGTTAATTTTAATATTCAATCTACGTCGAATTGAATATCTATAACGGTCAACATTAAGCGTGAAGGCATGCTAATTGAGTACTTGTTTGCCACTACATTGGTACGGCAACATCCATCGCAACTGGTATGTCACCAAAAATACCATCACTATCTGCTAGTTGATCGGTTTCATGTTCCAAAGAAAATCAATTATTTTCAATAGCTATGGTTTCATAATTATATGCATGTAGCTGTTGTACTTTCCTAAATTTCAGAACATCCTTCTTGTTATAATAGGTATCAGCAACATTATTTGTGTTTTGGAACTCTAAATCAGAAATTTCAGCCATGTTTTCTACCAACTGGATCAACTATTGCTCTACTACTGTAACTACTTGTAATATTTGGTCATCAAATGTTCTATTTTTCGAAATATTATCATTCTGATTTTTCATATTTTTAAGGTATAATAAAGCGTCTCCCATTCATTGACAATGAACGAACATATATGCGCATGATTCGAGGTTTCAAAAACAACTTCTACGGTTTGTACATAAGTTCATAAGTCAAGGGGGCCAATGTAACCTAACCAAGGCCGTATTCATATAGTGACTGACAACAATTGGTGTTGTTAATTCATAATTTCTTCCGTGGGCCTTTCAGGGAAATTAACTTAGGAAAAACGTGTGCAAAACAGGCAGTCCAGTATGAATGTATATGCAGCAGTCAACTTAATCGCAGTAGTATATTAAATTTTGTTGACATTTTTAAAGGAATATTAAATCTATGTCTAATTTCTTTTTCGTTGTTAAAACAACAACTTTTGTTGTAACTAATTATAATATTGTAACTAATATTGTCTGTAAGCGTCCCATGGTTTTATTTAAATAATTTAAAAATTATTTGTTTACTTTTTAGGACATTTTAGATAATTTCATAGTTATATATCTGAAGTTCCCTAAAAAATAAAATGTTTTGTTTTATTAATATTTTTAAATTGCTTTTTTGGTTCCGGCAATAAAATCGCTTTGCTAAGCGTTCAGCGAAATGTTAAAATTGAAATGAATGAACTACTTTCATAGCAAGAATCCCCCAATCCTTTCCCTATTTCCTTCCTGCCATGCTGTGCTTTGCATCATAGGGTATCCCCTGAGCGTGGCTTAATAATATAAAAAAAAATGAAAAGACTAAATTTAATTACGTAATTATTTTCTTTTTTATACGTGGACCTTTATATTGTTTTGCTTGGAATTTACTTCAATATCTGTAATAAAAATAGGACTAAACAACATGTTTTCTAACATAACCTTTTAAATTTCGGAAGTGTTATACTGCATACCCACGAAGCATTAATTGAGAATTACCGTAACCTCAATTATCTAAATATAGCAGTTATAGGTGAATGGAATTTTTCAATTTAATTGGAATGTCATCACAAATTATATGCTGAATATTTCAATATATTAATTTTATACAAAAATTCCGATTATTGAGTTCACATTAATTCTAAGTTATTCTTTCGTCTGTAAAGGGTATTAGCTTAGTAGGTTAAACCCCTCCCATTCGTGTCTATATATAATGCCTTGCGCCTAACCAAATTAGTTTTGTAACAATATTATTATCGATTCTTATTATCCTCTTCAGATGATTTGTTTTTATTTTTTACAGAAACGCTAACCAAACTAAGAATTTTAAAGGCGCTGGAGCACGTATCCAGTCTGAAAATTGATATTAACTTCACGTTTCTTAAAATATTTATTAATTATAATTAGTTTTCTTAAATTAATTAATATGATATGTAAAAAGTACTATTCAAATAAGTTAAAAGATTGTGGATTTTTAATATAAAACGTTCAAAATATATAATTATCTGCTCCTGCATTTTTCATATCTAACTTCAAACGTCTTCTGAAATGAATGCTTCTACTCTTGTCTTATGGATTCAATTACTCAAATTATTAATTAAATATTTAAAAAAATTAGAAACTACTTCCGTTGAGTTAAAATATACACTTTTTCGTTTAGGATTTTATTTATTTTAAGAAAACTTCAGTGACACCCTTACACCCATGAGTCTGCAGGCAAACCAATGGAGTTAGGCAAAATGCTTTCAAGTCTCAAAAGAAATGGAATCAGGCAAGCTTATTTTGTTAATTCCTGCCATTTGTGTGTATTTTAAGGATTCAAGGCAATGACGAAATGATTCTGCATACTCTAATTCACGAAATGTTAGTAAAACATTATTTTCGCAAAACTGGACTCAGACCATTTGCATATTAGGCCGACGTTACTTAATTTTCAATGAATTAATTAAAATATTAGTGATAGAAGCGATTTTGTAGCATGATTGTTTTCATTCATTAGGAACTATTAAATAATCGTTTTATACCTTCGCCCTTTCAATATTTTTACACATTAATGTAATTCCACAGACTTAATAAACGATTTTTCTTACTAAATTTGACTTAATGACGAAAGACAATAAATAATTAAAGTATTCTATAAAGATTATTTCAGGTCAAATGAACACCGACATGCAAAATAAATATTTAAAATTGGAACTTGAGTTTCTTAAATTGTCAATCATGACTGTTGCTCTCATCTGCATTTTTCTATGGGAATACCTCCATGATATTTATCTCTGTGATTACTGCTTAATGGTCTCAGGACGTTGGAGGTCACCCAATTCATAGCACGCTCCTACATGTTCGCTAGAAATACAAAATCTTCAACAAGGAATTTACAAAAGGAATATATAAACGGACTTTAGGCTGAAGGATGCGTGGAACAGAGATGCAAAACCACCCGTTCAGAGGAAAATACTGTCCAAGAACACAAGCTGCATTAACTGGAACATAATGAAGAGAGCTAAAATCTGTCATGCGAAATAATGTGTGAGAAGAAGGAGATACATTTTCCATTGTATATTCTTGAAAGGATTAAAGGAGCTCCAGGTAGTAGAGATGTTATTAAAAAATTTAATGTATTACAAAAAATCTTAGATTAAAACATCGAAAGAAAGCTTAGGAGATAATGGGTTTTTAGATGCTATCGTTAGTATTTATAAAGTGCACAAAGCCACAAATTTCACTGTACTCAAATTTAATATTTGATGACTTAAGCGGCTCCATAAAACTGATATATTCGCTATAAAGGGAGGAGATTTATTGCTTTTCACATTTCTCTACTTAAAAAGAAAGTTGTTGTTTGTTGAGCAACGAACCAAACAACCCGTGCCTAAACTCCAACATATTATATTATTTGTATGTATAGTGTATACTCATAGCTGAAAATTGAAGGCAATATATTTTATGATCCAATAAATAACTCGACTGCAAAAAGACTGAACATTATTTTAATTCTGACGAAATTCTCCTCTATATGTCCGCACATGTGTACGCGAGCTATAGCCAGAAAGGTCATAAACATATATCTGCATGTTAAAATATGTATATAAACATATCACATACTTATATAAGAGCCGCAATAACGTCTGACAAGGTTGTATATTTACTATGGGAATCTCTCTAAATACCGAGGAATATTTCTACGTAAGGTCTTAAGTGCGTGAATTTATGATGTCTGGATCTCTTTAAAAATGGTACTTTATATGCTCTAGTAGATAAAGATGGATGGTCTTATTGATTAATGAATGTACATACTTCCTGTTTCCTTTAGAATTATTTTTATATTTTTTCGAATCCTTGGAGAAGTAGGACTTTGTTTTAAGTAGGTATAGTTAAAAAAGTGTGAGAAATGTTGTAATATATTAATTTCATTAAAAAAAATGAATTTATTAATCTTGAAAAATTAGAAGCGAGGGAATGGCGGACGAATTAGGAAATACACAATTTAACTATAACGCAATGTATCACCTGTCTTGTAAAGACGAGAAATATTAGAACAAAGTCAGGACTAATATTTATGTTTTAGGGAAAGAAAGGGACTAAGAATTTAGATACTAGAATTGTTTAGCTGCATGCAAGCGCTTCATGCAAGCAAGGCAAATGCGATTACAAATGAGTTTTAAAGCACTTTTTTTTACCTAACAACAAAATATCTTTATAATGTTACTGATATAAGTGGGTTTATGTTTCTACTTAACCTGTCCATATAGTATATACATATCGCGAGATGCGAATTTTCGATTATTTCTTAATTAATTTTTCATTTAAATATAATTCAATCAATTCAATAGTTAAAACGGGTCTGATTTAATCATTCACAATAGTCTTTTGACGCCATCTTTAAATGATTTGATTTATTAAGAAGCATGCCGCATTCATAACGGAGAGTGAAGCAGAATGGAGCAGAGTGAGGTTTGAGTCCAGAGCAAAGCTATTCACAATACAGCGCAGAGTGAAATTCGAACTTTGAAATTAATGTAACAAAATACCATAGTAACGCTTAAGTAACAAACAAGCAAACAACTTTCGTTGTCAAAATAATATATTCGACAAAGGAGACACCTGTTGCACCATCAGATTGCCTTGAAACTAGCTAAAAATTAACGTAATTTTTTGGTTTTTAAATCGAGAAGCTTGCAAAACATATCTCCTGTTTTTCATTAGCAGTCACAAAATATATTAAATCAGAAAATAATATTAAAATATGTTAGTTATGATAAACAGAAATATGGACCTTTTTCCACGCCATCTATGCTAGTAGTTCGCAACTCCAGCTTTCGGAAATGGCGGCGTGAAAATCGAAGAGAACCAATTTTCATTCAGCTCCACTCTACACTACTCTGGCCCAAACAGAGATGGTCATATGCACTACTGCGTGTAAAAACAAAGATGCCAGTTGCCACTCTAAACTACTCTACTCCACTCTGCATTGTGAATGCGGCAGCGTGCTTTCTGAAAAAAGTAATAAATACAATATTAGGACATATAAACATTTTGGCTTACTATATACAATATTAAACTGTTTTTAATATTTTAATAAATGTTTCTATCAAAGGAGAACGAATTTAAATAAAAAAATTTCGGTTCAGTTCCATCACTATAAAATAAAGTACTAAATTTAACAGCCACCCGAAAGAGCAATATAATTATTTTATTATTATTTATTATTAATTCAACAAAACTTTTTAATTACAAGTAATTTAAAGCTACCAGTTTCAAATCTTAAAACACGCAGAAGATATTTATTTTCAGAAATCGTACTTTCAACTAGCCGCATTAAATACGAATGTGGCCGATATAATTTTGCTGCTATCGAAGTCCAATGTTTCTTATTACACTGCAAGTCATTGGGAGGCAGTGAATGTAATTGTCGGTCTAAATTTGCAATATGAATATATTCCTGGTTAATCCCGATTAAGAAGCATTTCATATACTTGGAATCTTAGCTAGCCATTTCGGGAGTTTTGCCAGCCTATTTCTATAAAGTCGTCTACTCTGCGATAAATTTTTCTGTTATGGAAGCCAGAATCCAGACAGGATCATAGTGCTAGAAAAGATAAAATACGTCTGACAATATATAAAAATTTATCAGAAAAAAACGTTTGTAGCTAGCATTCCATCAGCGTCTCCTGTATTCCATTTCCATCAATTGTCAGATCCGGAACAACTGTAAGATACACTTATTGGAATAAACTAATGCACTACAATAACACTCAATATTCAACGTGCAAATATTTTGCTTCGATTATGAAAATTTCAATGCAGGTTAACCTCAATTCATAACTTCAGAGCTGGGTTGAGGAAATTTTATGTGATGTACATCTCCCGGGCTGAGAGTCCACTCAATTCGAAGATGAAACAATTTTCTTACTCTCAAAATCGAGCGAATTAAATTTCGCGTTAAGAGTGAGTTCAGTGATTTAAATACATGATGAAGTAGGTACCAGTCTGCATTCGTCCTGAATATGCAAAAATATGTTTTCCAGTAATTGTCTTGTTGATACCCTTTGATACTCTAAATTTAATGTGCCCATTTGAATGCTTCTTTCGTTTATCAACTACAAAATTATTATGACTTTCGACTAAATCCTGTAATCTTCTCGACATGCCAATCCTCTTGTTCCTCGTTTCCATTCCTCGACTGGTGAGGCCTCTTATTTTGTTCAGGTCACTCGAGTGTGGAACTCCCTTCCCGTACGTATCAAGAGGACTGGCTCTACCTATATTTTCAGGCGTCTCATTTCTGACTTAAACTTTTGCTAATTTACTATTATATTCACCTTTTTCTCTTGGTGGTGACAATTTAATCTCATAAATGAAATCAAGTAAATTTTATTAACTAATTTATTATTTTTGTTATCTTCCGCTAATTGTTGCTTTTCTGTTGTTTCTTCTTCTCTTATTTTTTTCTTTTTCCTGTTTTAAAATTGTTAAATTACTCCTATTAATATCATTAGCTTAAATAATTAAGCTTTAATTCTTTTTAGTTTTTCTCCCTCTCATATAATGTAAGATCTCAGATATTTTGTACTTTACCATAAATAAGTGAATTGAATTGAATTGAAAATCGACTTTCTCCACAAATACAAAGATAATATAATTATAAAATTGCAAATTCTAAAAATTATTTGCAAAAAGCAAACCCTCGGTAGATGGCGCGTAATATGTACTTAAATTCATCATAATGATTTTACGAACAGTAAAAAGTCAATAAAGCAAATTATTAATACAAACAAGTGATAAGAAAGTCTGATATTTTGGAAAATGAGAGAAACTCGTCGGCTCTTCGCAGTAATTATACGAAATGAAGCTAAGGAACATTAAAATAATTGGTGGCATTTAATTTTACATCATTCCATTGTAAATTGAAATTCTACGTTGAGAAGTAAGTGTTCCAAATCCTCTCGTGCACTGCCTGTAGGGGAAGTAGGATCAGGGAAGTTCGTTTAGGAGCTTACATAGTTTCAGGCATGACGAAAGTTTGTTCCTTGGCAATAGCAAAATTCGAAGGCTCACGTGTATATACTCGCTTGAGGCTGAGCGCGTGGAAAATATTTCGCATCAAAACAAAAACAAAATAAAATAAATTTCTACATTTGTATGAGAATTAGCTAGTGGAATTCTTGGGGCAGCTTATTTTATTTCATTATTTATCGAAGTCTTGATGGGCTCTTACTTTTAGCTGACTGGAAGCATTCAAACAGAGGAAAATAATCAATTCCTTAAAACAAAATGATTTCTTAAAACATGGTAAAAAGTATTCAAGGCAAAAGAGTGCACAATGAGGTATTAGAGAGCAGGATGATGGAGTTGATTCTTACAAAAGATAACTTATTGCAAATATAAAAACCAAATTATATACTTCAACTAATTTTGTGAAGTTTTTTCTATTGAACTCTGAAGTAGCAAAATCACACAAGCGGGCGCATGGGGTCACAGTGACCCCAATTTCTTTATAGAAAGTAAATCACAAAATATTCAAAACAAAAACAACGCAGTTCGATAACCAAATCTTATTGTTTTAACAAAAACTGAAAAACAAATAACTTCTCTTCAAGGTAACACAAAAATAAAATAAAAATTATTTTATATTACACGCCAATCTTTATGGAAAAGTAAAAAAATAAGAACCATTATTCGGAGTAGAGTAGAAAAGCTACACTATTCACTCAAAACTACAATCTCAACATAAAATATTATAAAATGGCGAAATACCTAACAAAACTTAACTTAGAAAAAAATTACGTAAGTGGGCGAATGGGGTCACAATTCACTATAGTACAAAAGCATGTGTACCTTGCAGTGGATCGAGTACGACGATTTTCAAAATAGTGTTCTAAGAAGAAAATCTACTAGAAGGCTTAAAGTCGAGGGTGAATGCGTTCTACATTTTTTCGCGGTTAAGATTACTCTGACCCCATGCGCCTATTTAATGGTTAAAAGTGGGAGAAATAAATTTCAAAGGCATACAAAAATAAATAATAAAAAAAGTATATTATACAGTTGTACAAATTTATATTTATTGGAGAACTTGTGATGTTGGATATAAGCAGTATTCTCTGATTTTTCCTTTTTGATTCTATTGTTGTCACTACAGTATCAGATTACTGACTGAGAAATATATTTAAAGGAGCAAGTGTGGAGAGGAGTCCGCTGACATTTGTGTGAAATTATAAATTAAAAAAATGTGAATGAGGAGGGAAAAGAGCCATAAAGATACTGCATGGAATCGACATTGACAATTTAAAGGAAGTGAATATAAATGTGACCACGCAACAATATTGGCCTATATTGAAATGACGAATGAACCACTG
Source organism: Dioctria linearis (assembly GCA_963930735.1). Classification (NCBI taxonomy): domain Eukaryota; kingdom Metazoa; phylum Arthropoda; class Insecta; order Diptera; family Asilidae; genus Dioctria; species Dioctria linearis. The sequence goes on along the minus strand of OZ005741.1, from coordinate 217,162,821 downwards.
CTTACCAGAAAGATTGCTCTTTCAACAGTGAAATTTGAATTCTTGCCAACACTGTTTACACTTTATAGTATAAAATGCTGGAATTCAATACGAAGTAAATCCCAAACAAAACTTTAATTAATTTCGTGTGGTAAAGTAGACAAGTTTTCTGTTGTTTTTATTTTAGTAAAATAATGTATTTCACAATAAAGTGTTTTGGCTACTTTAAATTTCTTTTCGATCTGGAATAATCTAATCAATCATCGATATTTCTTTGCATGATTTGTTGATCACACTCATGAATTTGTTGTTTTCATAAACTTCTTACTCCTAATTAGCATGATTTTCGCAGTTTGTATAAAGTTTACCTATTTAATAAGTTTTATTCAGTTTCACTTTCAGTATATTTGTTTGTTTGTTTCAATTCTTGTGACGGATCAGATTTTTGCGTGCCTTATAAATAGTAGCGCAAACTATAGATTTCTTTATTTAAACGCGTACACTCTAAAAAATTTTAGTGTAAATTTACTAATAAAATAATAGGAAATTAGTCACCTCTTATTCTTGTAGTAAATTTACACCAGGAAGTAAATGTAAAATTTTACTTATTCATAGAGTTCTTATTTTTATTCTACAGACGTAATAAATTTGACTACATTGAGCAAGTAAATTTGGTAACAGTTTACTTTACAAATTCTGACAGATTTTTTGTGATGCACAGTAAATATAACCTTTTCGGTTGTAGGGTAAGAGGCATGCTGAGCACGCAACCACGCAAGCTGAGACAAGTGGAATTTTACTCTTTTCAGAGCAGTAAACTTATGACTGCTAAGAAAATTTACTGCAGGCATTTGGGTAAATTTAAACCAAGTTAGAAGAATTACCACATTTATTGTAGTAATTTTTATTTATTTACACTTGAAATCTGTAGCTATCAAGTAAAAATGTAATTACACTACAATAAATGTAGTATGTACTATTAAGATTGTGACATGTCCTATATATATACGGAAGTCCAAAAATCGAGTCTCCATTAAGAAAAAGTGCATTAGAAACTTAAAAATTAAATAGGTAAAAAAAACTTTTAAGTTAAACTATTTTATGTTACATTAGATGTACTATAAGCTAGAAAATAATTATGGGTAACAAATGTGGGGCTCGCTGAGATATGGGTTTAGTCTATAGATAAAACATCGCGCAGCACCAAGAGCAGTGACATGCTCTAGCATCGGAGGCCAAGATCCGCTTCGGGTCGCTGTATTAGCGAAATAAATAAGCACCTCCGACTTTTCAAATTCCAGTATGGATCACAATTTGATTATCACTTGTTTTGTTACACTGAGACAAAAGTTTAATATGACAAAAATATGTTCCAGTTTACAATTTTTGTATATAAAATGTTCCATATATATGTTTGTATGATTTGACAGTGACCATAGTTGGCTTTTTCGAGTTAGTTGCAACTCCATTATGTCATATTTATAAAACAAGAATGGCGTCATAGAAATAGCAGAAAATAATGCAAAATAAACACTATTCCTCTATAATTTTATAAAAAAAAAAAACAAAATCAAAATTGTAGAAATAACAAGGTACAAATATGAAACAACATATTAGATTTGAAAATTGTAAATATTTTCTATAATTTTAGCAATGATAGCAGTAAAATTTTAAGAATAGGGTTGTAAATTACACTTCATAATATTATCAAAATGTAATGCAAATTGTAAATTTCACAGTACGGTTTGTTTTTGTATTAAAATTTGGTTTATGGATTAATTAGTGACATAAATAATTTTTTTTTATACTAGGCATCCTTCATTGCAAATCAAGTCTTTTCTTAAGTGCTGAAATCATTAAGTGATTTAATATAGAGAACTTCGCAAAAAATAATCCCAACTTCCAATGGCTCCAAATTTGTATCGAAACAGTTAAGTTAATTTTAAACACTATGCTAAAAACTTCATTATCAAGAATGAAAACATCCCTTACTTTATAAGGTTCTAATCCATTATTTTTGAAAAAGGCAAATAAGAATTATTTTACTTACTTTATAACATCGACAAATTTTACTAATTTAAATCTGTATTCTCTCTAGTAAACAATTTTATCAAAATATTTTTCGTTATAGGTTTCATATGAAAATTCACGATATTGAATTGCAGTAAAGCTTAGACTCTAGATGCTTTCCCTCGAATCTCAAACTCCAGAAATATGTTGGGAGGTCCACTTTTAAATTTTTTAACAATTTCTGATGATATTCCACTTAGTTAACTTTTTCCAAACAAAGTTTCTTTATTACACACAGTTTAATATAAATTATTGTAACCACACTCTCCGATTTGACCACAGCACGCTCACTTAGTAACCTGACTTAAAGACAACAGAATTGATATTGCTGCAACTATTCAATACGAATATCCTGATGCTTTGTGGATAATGACGTAAATGCAATAATCGGGCAGGTTTCTTCCAAAATTATACAGCATTCACAAATGATTCACATACGAAACTACATGAACCAACAATTGCTTAAGAGAGCGTGTTTAAATTTGTAGATTTCAAAAGTCAGCTCGAGAAATAATATCCTTCCTGGTTGATTTTATACTGAGAATTGCAATTATGTGGACAAAAACAGAAAATATTATTCGCAGCGTAGAATTAACAGTGTAAATGATGATTTTTATAAGTGTTTCTTTTTATGCTTTGTCTTTTATATTTTAAAGTAGAATGCTTTCAGTTTGACAATTTATGTTGCAAATAGTACTACACTTATTTTTACATTTACTTCATACGATTTTACAATGCCGTTTTTCTCTGAATGCATTGAAAGGTATATCGTGAGGAAATCTACAAGCTTAAGGCGTTCCGCATAGGACACAAAAAAGCTTTAAACGATTTTCACCGAAATTCAACAGTTTTTATTTCAAGACGTTATTTATTTCAAAGAAAGACCGTTGTGCTACACATTTGCTCCCATTAAATTATTGGACATTGATATTGAAGGTATTTGCTTTAAAACTTGATGTTCTTCGTAGAATTTATGTACATCTCATGAGAGTAGTTTTTCCGTATTTGCATTCACCCAAAAGTCTTTTAAATAGTTTTATTTTTGTAGACACGAACTTTTTCAGCTGGAAACAATTTGCTTATTTTGATATTTTTGGAAGAGAAAATGTTGGTGACCTATTAAAATAAATTCCATCTTATCGAAATTTTCAATGGGCTTCAAGTCGTAGGAGGTTCTCAGTTCGAGCGTATGAAAACTTTTGTATTTATCAATTATATATTTATAAAAACTCATCAAGTACTTTTGCACATCTTAGCGGGCTTTCTTTTTCAAATTATTTTGTAGTTTATTCGCTACATCTTCTTTTACGGCCACATTTCAATTTTTTTTTGTTTTTGTAAGTCCTACGTGCACGGCATCTTACGAGCTGGAGGTTTGTATGTGTGAAGGATATGGTATTTCGAAGAAATAACACTGGCATATTGCTCACATAATGTGTGTCCTGCCATACTTGTCAATATAATATTTTTCAAACAAATAAAAACAGTTCTATCGAGAATCATTTTTTTCTTCTTTTTTTTAATTAAAGTTTGAACTTTATCTCAGCTAAAGTAAATAGTGAATATTACAAAACAATACTCAGCCGGCGATATATTCAGAGAGGGATCCATACTGTATGGTATTAAGTCAGTGTGAATGCCCGCAGTCAGTACAGTATGGCAAAATATCAGCTCGAGTTATAAAATGTTCCATAAATTTAAATTACTTAAGAGAAAAATGAGAGTCCTTTGGAATGTGCATATATATAAAATGCATATATATATCATGTCCCTATGGTATTCTTTCAAATATACGGTATTATTGACCAAAATATTGCCTAAAGCTATATAAAGACTTTCCTTACACTCTCGAGAAAAAACTCAAACTCCAAGGGATAAGGGCCAATAAAAATAGACTCAGAAAGTGACATCGAAATTTGATTTCATTCAGTTGCTCTGCAATTCTTACTATGGAGACGACTTTATGCCCTAAGGCTTTGGATGCCAGATGGAGTCTACTCATGGACCATTGAATATCCTTTTAAGGATGGCAAGCAGGAGGTGTAGAGGTTATCGCATCGCTATATTTGCATATGCACCAAACACATTTTATATCCTATTGCAGAGAAGTGAAATTTTCTTTGTGTCTGCCATCAATTGAGTTTGCAATTTTGTAGTGAATCGAAGGGGAAGGACAGACGAGGTATCTTTGATTTTAAATATAAACGATCTTCATATTATATGTAAATTGCTTAAAATGTTTGAATATATTTAAAGTTGAATTTAAATGAAAATTTCTATAATTACATTTTACTTAGTTATTTAATAAAATATTTTGTTGTGATTAAACACGAGATCAGATGCTTTCTATTTCTATCTTGGATTCCGCAAGCAAAAGTTTTGGATACATAATTTTTTATAAAACTGGTTTTTTTAGATCTTCTTTATGTAGATTTCTGTGTTGATTGTTTTTACATTGACAAAGTAAGTTTACAATAAATATTTCTTTATGGCTTTGACCACTTCCAGCTTCCTCAGATAAATAGGAATTGCTAGCTTCGTCAAATATTAAAAAACTCTTTGAGCGTTATGATAGCTAATCGCGACTTTTAGTAATTTTTTGTATGTCATATCTGGAATTTAAAGTATAAAGTTTTTAATCAACAATAACAATACTTCCTTCTTGTTTACATTTTGGCTTGATGATCAAATAAGAACCCCAACCAAAAGCCTACAGCTAATTTTTGTTTCAAAACGTTCATTACCATTAGAATTCCGCGTCCTTGATATATCTAAAGGTGGCTCTGACAATGGAGTCTTACCTTATATGTTTGCCTTATTTGCAGATGTGCGGCATATGTGACAAATGGGCTAAATTTGTGAAAATTTTGTATGGCGTTTTGCTTTTTCTATTAAGGTGCAATGTATTGTATTACCATTTGCTATGATTTCTTCAGCTTGAGTGTCTCCTCAGTATTTAGTAAGATAAAAAAAATGGAGAAAGTTATACTACATAAATATGATTAAGTTTCTCCATGTAGTAATGCTATTATTTGTCGATCACTAGGATTCTGTTTGAATTTTAAGTTGTTTTCTTCTTCCAAAAAATCAAACTTTTACGTAAGCCGCGGCAAATATTCATAAATATTTGCAGTTCCTTCGTTCAAGCGGGCACTCTAAAATTTCTATTTTTAATACCTACTCTTTTCGAAACGGTTATTTCTGCATGACTCTTCCAACTCTAGCGAATCATAGCTGTAGACAATTTTATGTCAATGTATTACTCAGTTATCTAAGCACAGACTATTTCTTTTATGGTCAGTATTTAAAGTATATGTATCAAGTTGGTCATTCCGTTTGCATTGAAATCAAAAAACGATAAAATGGAACAATGCAATTTTACTATTATATTGCTACTAAATCAAAATTATCAACTAAGGGCTACATACATGTATTTTATTGTATTTGTATAGTCAAAATGGTAAGCTGTATTTCGTTGATTTATAAATGAATACAGTTTTGGATAAATAATTACCATTTGTGACACAAGAGAGTCATAGGCTCTTGTTTTTTGACATGTGATTTTATTTCTGGGGAATGAAAAAAATTATCAGATAAATAAGTTACTGGTTGCGTTCTGCATTTTATTTAGTTCAGTTTTGTAACGAAAATCAACCTATGAAACTTTGTGAAATATGTTTCAATAAAATATTTAAAAAAAAAATGTATTTCATCATATCGAGAACAAAGGTAAAAGCATCAAATATTTTAATTATACTTGTATTTTAATGTAGCTTACTCCTGAACAGGAGTACAAATCAAGGCCCGAAACGTCGAGTAAATAATATAAAAATATAAATTAAAGATCGGAGTTTTCTTATGAAATTAACCCAAACCTTACATCATAGTCCCGATCAAAAACAAAACCAGCCGGAAACCTCCAATCAACTGGAAACCTCCAATCAGCTGTAAACCATTTATTGGAAATGTTGAGACGATGGTTTATATGCAGATATATCTTGGGATATTTTTGGTGTGAGACCAAGTCGATTGGCGAGATGTGCCCACAATTGCTGTAACTTCAATAAAAGATAACTAATCGGTGAAACTGCTTAAAACAGGAGCCTGTGACGGTCTGGATGCATGCTTGAAACAGGGAATTGCGCTGGCTTTAGTGCTTGTTTGAAACAGGAAGTTGCGGCATCGTCCTGGCCTAGCTACCAGTAAGCCACTGGCGCTAGAAACCACCAGATTGACACGTATTAGCTTGCAGACCTAAAATAGCCTTTGTTTAAAAATATCGGGTCGTTTTAATGGCGGCCTGATGTCCACGACGGTGAGCTACATTGACGCCAATCCGGAGGATGGCTACACTTCTTCAGTCCGGGCTGTCCCTATGACAACCTGATCGGGTGGTATTTCGTTAAGAAGGCTAGGTTCTGGGACCCTATGTCGACTTGATAGCTGTAACGGGAGCAGTGCTTTCTGTGCAACCGGTACAATGTTGCTAACAAGTGTTTATCCCATTTATGGCAAACCTAAAAGTCCACATGAATGGATTTGTTTACTATAACTTTTAGGCTCAAACTAACCAATTTATTTTTATGCAAGTTTTTCTAAAAAAAATTTCCAACATAGGATATATTTATACCGTCTGAAGCAAACTATTGGATTTAAAGTTATTTTATGTTAAATTTTCTAGGCTGGCCTGTACTGACAATTCAACTATATACAAAGATGGCAAACCTTACAAAATATACAAAGAATTATTCTTGGTGATTTGTATCAATACTTCAATAACTAGACTCCTGGTTGAGATTCAAAAACAAATCTAGAGTTTGTCCTAACAAGAAGCTGTGTGCAAGTTAACTTAAATTCACTCAGACTCTAGATGATCACATTGAATTCAAGTCGGAAATTAAATGATATTTAATGCTGGTTGGACTACTTCCGGCTGGTCATACGGCGCAGGATTAGTTATCGCAGAAATGTGCCAGGACTTTTATCAAAATTAAAATAAACAAATCGCTTGATCATGTTTGCGTTTTTGATAAAATCGCTTCTCGGAATTTCTTAGCAGAAGCCATATGGCCCAACCTAAATAATCCCAAAAATAGGAATAATTGTTTTTTAATGAACATTACATATTTATAAAAGAGAAAATTCAGGGGAAATTTCCATTATTGTGCAGGTTGAAAATACATTCGGGTCACCAAGTAAGCTTTTAAAGTTTTGCATATAGACAGGTAGAAATTGAGGGAAGATGCAAGAATTCGAATTTATATTTCAATTCAAGTCAATTCAATTGTACTTCTTAAATTAGAATCTTACAATAAGAAAATTCTGTGAGTCCTTTAGATATAAAAATACGATCAAAAAGGCATTATTAAATAGTTGGAAAATCAGTTCACAAAGTAACTACATTAGTCTTATTACAATAATTAAGTAAGTATATAAAAAAACGAAATGAAAAAAGATATAAAAAACTGGATAGCAGCAGTAACTAAATTCTTAAAACTTCCAAAAGCACCCATAGTACTCACACTCTGCATGGCCATTTGTTCCAAACTCGCGGTATTTACACAAAGTAAGATCCGTCCTGAGCTCGCTTCTTATGTTGCGGTATTTAAATGCTATGATGCCGCGATGACTGCAAAAGCTGAATCTGGTCAGTTATGTAGGTTGATTTACCACGACGTGTGAGTCTATGGAGGAATAATAAAGATTTTCGTGTAAGATGCAGCTACAGAGTGTAACATAAACTTGGAAATATGATCGAACTTTAGAAGACCAAAAATTAATCTGACTTAGTCGTTAAAGGCTACTTTTAATCTACGCAAGCATACAGAGTCTAATTTAGAATAGATAAAACTACCATGAGAGAAGTGGGGTAAAATCAGAGCCCTGATCGGTTTCATCTTAAGCCTGCTACTTAGGATTTGAGCTTACATCCACAGTCTCAGTAAACCGCCGTGAACGTTGCCAACAATAGCTGCGATATGATCGCAGCACGTTAATCTAGAGTTCATCTTTACACCGAGATTAATAACGGTTTTTACAATCGGCAGCGCATGTTATGCAAGTAATACTGGGAGGGTAATATCCATTTCAAAGCTATAAACGCATTTGAGATTTTCTGTCTTCTCGAGAACGAATACGTCTTGTGATAAATCGTTTTCAGTAAATGGAGTGACACTCAAGCCTTCTCTAACGCACTAGCTAAGTTGTCTAGCCTATATACTATTTGAGCTGTGTAGATGAAATTTCCATATATTGGCAAAAATTACAGATTGTATCGAGAAAACGGAAAATTTCAAATTCGTTTATAGCTTGGAAATAGATTGTAGTACTGTGGTATAATACAAGGCATTGAAATTTTTCAGGGTAAAGGGAAAGTTGGTTATGTAGCGACAAATTATAAACTCTGTCCAAAGTCTCATTTACCCGAGCCATATATTCCTCCATAAGCCCAATAGACCTACTGTAGTATAACTAAGCATCGACGGTAACAGCATTGCCAACATGAGAACGAGTTGCTATCTTCAATACAGTTACTTATAAATCTGATTACAGATCACACTTTTCAGGAACTTTAGAGAGAACATGTAGAATGCTAGGTTGCTGGACTACTAACCAATTTATTTTTCGGAAAAGGTTATACTATAGCCAATTTCGATCTAGATGAAAAAACAGACTGAGTCAAAAAAGAGTTAAATACATACAGTATATGTTGTCCTTGCAAGGCATTAGGATCGTGAGAAACCGTGGCAAGATGTTGTCCGGTCCAGTAGCATCCGATGTAATATAGTATAGTAGTTCACTAAACTTTTATGAAACAATATGTAATCAAGATAAAAATCATCTAGGGTCACTTCTATAACATTATTTCATCTTCTTCAATCCTGATTTATATAGCTCTAGGTTTATACTCTCGTAATTTTTAGCCTTGTTTTTTTCTTTAAATTTTTTTTTATTTTTGGTTTTCTTAATGCGCTGGTTTTACTATGCATGAATTATAGATGTAGTAATTTTCAGTGAATAGCTCCGTTATGTATACCTAAACTGATTGAATATGGGTAAAGTAATACTTCACAGTGGCCAAGATTTCCACCTTTAATCAATATATTCATAATCCGTAAGATGTATCGAGCAAGTAGCTTCAATTGTTTAACTCTGATGAAAACTTTGTTTTTAATCAAAACTTTCTTTCTCTATCTCTACACCTGACACTTGGTAATACTCTCGAATGGAACTGTGTGTGTAGGTAATTTAGCCCACCTGCTCCTCGTCCTCCAAGAATAATATTATTAACCCCCAATATTTTGAAGCAAAAATGTATTTGCTGCAATAGTGCACCCAAGATTTGGCATGTAGTGGGGGAACATATGGAGAGTCCCAAGTCCAAAGAAGTCTCTAAATTCGCATCTTATACCCATCTTAGCACTTAAGAATTTCTTTTCTAAAGGTCTTGAATTTCAAGTCTTATTCGAACCTTCTAAAATCTCCTCATGGACCATAAAGCCAGTGTTTTCTTTATTTTCAATAAAGTAATCACAATTTTATAAACAAATAATCGCGTTTGGAGAATAGAACAATTTCAAGAACTTTTAATTTTTAACGATTCTAAATTAAATCAGAAATACAAGAGGAAAAAACAACAGCCTCGTACGGGGTTCGAAGCCGGGACCTTCCGTTTTCGAGGCGACTGCTGTCACCCCTGAGCTAACGAGACAGATACTTTTCTCACTTGTATTTCTTAATTTTATCTAGTGTATTAATCCAAAGTGGCTTTCAGCTAGCATTTACCACTAACGAAGAAAACGCACAAATCAATCGTTTTTTTAACCCCGTATGAGAGTTTTGTATTTTCCTCTTGTATTTATGATTTATTTAGAATCGTTATTCCCATCGATGACGATCATAAAAAAAATGTGAGTGCGATTCCACACATTTTGTATCGCTTTTACAAAAATTTAAAAAGAAACCTAAAATCATACAAATAATTGACGCCGATTATAAATATTGACATGTAGTGTATACGCTTAAAGCCGAATGAAAAATTACAAAATAAGCTTCCTACCGGTATAGTATACCGTACATTTTCCCTATTTGCAAATTGTAGTGAAATGTTTTCCTCAATCTACACTTAGTTAGCTTTAAAATATTTCTGATTTCTTTATCTTTCGCGTCAATATTTGCTAAAATTTCCAATTTTTCTTAAGTACGGAATCCAATAAAGATAAATCAATTTTGGTCGTATGGGCGACCTGTTGTGATCTGTACCCATGCCACTAAATTTTCTCTAAATTTTGTAATTGCTTATGTTTATCCACCTATGAAGGAAAGTAGATTTTCTTTCTGTCACATAATTTAAAAGATAGTCTTCGTGGTGTGTAAAAAGCTAAAGAATATATAATTAATTATACCTTTTTCGGAGTAATGAAACAGTAGAACTCCTTCCATATCATACCAAATAAGTTAATATTGACGTTACCTTTTCAGTGGCTTATTCTAAGCTGTATGAAATATACTGTGCAGGAATTATGTCTCGCATTTATCGCTTGCTCATGCATGACTTGTAATCATAGTCATATTTGATATTTACAGGTTTTATTTTGTCGGACTTTGTAATAAAATACAGATTACATTTTGTTCCTGATTTCTTAATTACGATAATAAAAATTGATCATCACGTTCGCCTCCCCACACCCACCGCCGATGCACTCATGAATTAAGTCATACCATTTTAAATATTTTTTTTCCAAAATTTTATTATATTCACTTATACAAACGAAAAGCTTTAATGATATTTTTCAAATATTATTCGCATTAAATTTAATGAAACCTGAATATATGAACCCCCATTATGTATCACTCCTAGAGTTACATTCATATCTAGTAGAAAACCTTAACAAAACTCTTCTAAATTATAAATTTACCAAAAGTATGTTGATCGATTTACAAATCAGCTAAACACAATTAATTTGAGCACTCCATTTCCATTGAATTAAGTGAAACCCTTTCATCATTACTGTTGCATATGGAAATAATTAACAATTAAATGTTTGCAATAATCCAGAAGTTTTGATTAAAAACTAATCACAACCATTAAAAAAGTTGAACATATAATTAAAGAAATTCCTTTAATTTTCAGAACTCCCAAAACAAAGACTCGGGCAGCATGAAGGCGCCAGTGCAAACTCTGGCGAACCCTAAATTACACGCCTAATTGGTTTTGACTCTCGAAAAACTTTCATTAAGTCTAGATAAAGCTTTTGTTGCAACTTTAATTGTGCAGTTAGTTTTGTGGACAATCCCTGGAGGGAAAAGATGTAATTTTTTGTTTCAATTACACTGACCAGAAGATCTCGTATTACAATTTAACGCATTTGAATTTCTTTGCATTTATCCCTTTATTTTCTGCAATAAAACTTTTCTTGTATATTCTTGGCATTCGGAACATTCTGATAATTGAGTATATATAATATTTCTCATTTTTAAAGATGTTACTTTTAAAAACTTTCATTCTTCTCGGTTAGATAGAAATAAAAATAATGAAAATTATTATAATAGAAATTATGTCGTTAAAGATGGACAACGCAACGTGTTAATTAAGTACAAGTTTTGCTGCTTACCATTGAAAAAAAAAGTTATGTTGACGAAATTCTTCTTGATTGCGGTGATTATTAACTACACACTATTAAAAAGGCAATTGGAAATAATTGAACCATACAAACAATATATGTTTTGTAATTTAGCTGCAATCGATAACTACAGCTATATTACGGCATTTAGGTGGACAGTGTAGCGGTATGAAAAAAGATATGTGTGCTTATGTTTAATGCTGTATTTATTGAATAATTCTAATGTGACACTTCAATTTATAAATTCACTACAATTTAATTTTTTCACTAATTTAATTCTGTTTATTAATTGTTCGATTGCATATGCAGTTATTATGCCGTATTTTGGCATATATTTAACTAAATGCAATTTGTAGCCTTTTCTAGTTTTACGCGTTATACACTTATTTTAATTCACTTTGCGCTTATTTTAACTTAATTACTTAACTAATTTGTTTCGTTGCATGTATCATTAAAATGCCGAAAGCTGGAATGTATTTAATTTTTATACAAGAAACTTATTTACTAAATTAATTTACACAATACTTATCTGTAGAACAAAACTCAAAAACTTCCTGTTCTCTGCCAACACCCACTGCACACAACCTTTAAGCATGTAAAAATATTGTACCTTTACTTGCTTGATACTACACTTGTGATCGCTGTCAAACAACTGACAGAGATCTTAGGAGTTGCCCTAATTTATTTTGAATTCTCCATGAATTTTCGTAATTTATTTTATTAAATAATTTAATTTTTCTGAAATTTATCAAGATGGCGGCTTCCTGCCATATTATGACAATTTCCAATGTGGAACGCAAATATTTCTCATTTTTCTTGCATCTCGTTTTCGCATCTTTCTCTTTCCCACTTATTAATTTACCTTTTTTCGCGAATATTTATTTACCTGGTAACTTTCGCGGTTTTTAAGCATTACCAACAGGTAGCGCGTAGCCAACTTCGTATAATCAGCTTTTCACCGTGTCAAGTTGACAGTCGCGATCGCGGTGTTTTAATTCGAAAGTCTCGTGTTGTTTTTCGTGTTTTTCACGGCAAATTGTGGATTAATTGTCCAGATAAGTGTCTTTTATCACTATTTAAGTGTTTAGTTTTAATTATGTATCAGTTTCGGCACAAATAATTTGCAGGAAATATGTAAATTCTTATAAATTATTTATGCTGGAAGCTGATTTGTGACATGTCAACAATGAGGTAAATTGTTGATTTTTGTTAATTACACGCTTTGTGCCTAATGCAAATTCATGTAATTTGCATATGTAAACATATTTGCATAATTTGGACATGTTTATTATGCAGAGAATATGAATTTTGCAAGAATTGGCAATATTTACATTTGCATGCAATTGTTGTTGTACTGCCAAGAAATTGGTTTCTTGGCAGTTTTGCATGTATGTACTTAAATTTTTTATTGTACTGCATAACAGTTACTCCAATTGGTTCTATTAAACTAATATATATATATATATATATATTTCATTTCAGATACTTCTTGAAGATACAGGAGGCAAGTGATGACTGGGCACAGGATCTTGGAATTCTAGGGAAGTATTAAATACTTTATATATTGTATTTTAATTGTTTTCTTTTTATTTTTCAGCTGTGTTCAACAATATATTTTATGGTAGCTACATATATGTATTATAATATAACATAATATCCCGGACAACCAACTATATAGATAGGTTTAGAAGTTTTGATTATTTTCGAAATATTCGAGCTAGTGCTAAAGATCGGCATACATAGATCCTTTATAAAAAACAACCATTTAAAACTAACGCAACGTTTAAGGAAATTTATGTTTTTAGGTAAAGATTTTTGTTCAGATATTTTAGGATTATTTCCTTCTATTCATATCACTATGTATAATCCTATGTCATTTTATTTATGTACTGTATAATTTCTATACTGAAAATTACCTGACTCTATCGGATTATCTGAGCTCGAACCCAGGATCCCTAGATCAGAAATTCTAAGCTTTACCTCCTGAAGCAAACTGTCACTGAGATTCGATCCATTATTACCTCTGGAATACTACTGGTCAGTAAATTTTACTAACTTTCTACTTGAAGGCTGCACTGCTCTTTACGACATATGACCACAGGCTCCCGACTTCGCAAGTGCATTTCCTGAAGCGTTATTGTTAGTTTAATGCAGGGAGAGCCTTCCTATCAGTTTAGCCTTGTCATTCTTCACGATCCGCATTGTCTGGGAACCCACTATAGGACTGAAATTATTTTATAAAATACATTCATGATAAAAAAATGTACAAAATGTCTTTACTTTCATATCTAATTATCCTTACCTTATTAATTAAAATCCTGTTTTTTTTTTCATTTGTGTGTCATTGTATTCCGCTAAATTATTTTAACTCTTTTGTTTATAACTTTTTCGTGTGTGAGTAATATTTACTCAGGGTTACCAATAAGCTTATTTTAAAACTAGTTATCATTCGAGGGTTATACTGTCGACATACGACCAGATCTAATTTCCAATTATGTAATTTAAAATTATTTCTAATTTCCAATCAAATATATGGTGGCAGACGATTTTGAAATTTAAGTAAAATTTTGCTTACAAATGGCCAAAGTATTAGTAGACAGCAGCCAACTAAAACGATTTACGAGAAGCTATTAAATCTAACAGTTCTTTTAAACAGACGTGGGAAGTTAAAAAAGACATATTTATAACAGTGCACGAAAACTGAGAACAAATAATAGACGCATGTTACTACTGCCGTAGTATGGAGGCTATATTCGGTTAGAAAAAGGAGAAAAATTTGAACTGTAGTTAATATAACCATAGTAGTTACTTTCTATTAATATTTTTATATTTATATATAACTTTTCAGGCCCGAAATAAACAATTCAGGGAAAAAGATGTTCCGCTTCACGATAATAAAAAATGCATAGAGAACTTTCGTATGAGGAGAAGCCTATTTAAAGAGCTAAGTAAACGCTTGCAATCCTTGAGACGGGAGAAAACTGTTATTTCTGAAGACCCGAAAGGGCTCACCTAAGGTCATTTGACCGGACCGATTCAAAGACCAAGTGCGGTTCTAATCAGAATTATCATTCGTTCAAATTATTTTGCCTACTTTCTGGACGAAAACTTCAATGTCCTAGATGAGTTCTATTATATACTTATTGATGAAGTCTTTAAAGTGTATGGATTGTAGAAATCAGTTATGAAAAGAAGCGTTCAATTCAGTATTAAATTTACGTAGAATGCTCAACACAGAACTATCCACTCCTTTTTCCTGTGAAATATCCATCTTGGGACTCTCAGATTTCTAAAACGAATAACCATATCGAGCATAAAAGCTATATCAATGCCGACTTTATGTATGACTTCAGGTTCATTTCCTATTGTAAACATTTTCGTACAAGAATTCTCAAGCAAAATTGAGCCAGCTCTCATTTTCCTACTAGGAAGCGGTGAGTGCACATGATGTACGTGTGAGTGCAAAAAAGTTTTGTATCATTTAAAATTGGAAAAAAAATTAGTTTTAATTGCTTTAGGACATATTTGGTCATTAGCTTAGATGGATGAGCTTATATTGTTACTGTGACTATGTTGCAGCTCTTCTGTTCTGAAGGTCCGCTCGTTATAGATCCCCAAAATTGTTTTTCACTGTGCATACGCTAAAAAGCCTCGTAAGCAATTCTATTTTTCACATTCGTCTGTACATGACATACTAATTTCCCAAAATTCGCGTAAACGTACGAAAGGATTGCGCCGTTTTACACCTGAATCTCTAAACTAATATACATATATCCAACAGACGTGATAAATCGAAATGCATCTATGGCAGTCGTATGAAGAAGTTGCTCAATTTTTCTCATTTTAGAACATTTTCTAAAAGTTTTATATAAAAAACAAAAAAAAAAACTGCGCATAGAATTGCAGCTCTCTAAGTAAACGCATTATCATTGATCATCAATCGTAAAGTTTGGTTTGTCCTATGTGAATATACTTGTGGCAACCAAAAAGTTTTGACCGTGGTGCTCTGTCCAAAAAGTTTACAATGTTTATCTTTGGTTATTTCACATGTTTCTGTTTGGCTAAAAATCAGATCCGAAAATGTCCAATTGATTCCAGTTTTTAATTAAAACAATATTCTACCGTGTGTATGTAGGACACAGTTGGATAGCTCGGAAAAAATAGCTTTCATTTAGGTAGGTAGGGGGGTTGGAGCAATAGTGTTTGAATAATTCCTATTATTTTTTGTTTTGTCTAGCTGCTATTTCAATCAAACCAATTGAATAGCAAGCATAAAGACATTGAACATCATAATCCAAATCAAAATAGTTGAGACAACCAACCAACGCTCGAAAATATGAATCTAGAATATTAGAAAAGTAGATATTGAACAGTCCAACCATTATTAAAAATTCGAAACATTGTGCTGATCCTTTTTCTACTCTACTATCAATGGGGGAATTTCATGTCGATTTGCCACTTTATACATAATATGAGTCCTGTTGAATGAACAAAAACAAAGGACTCTTGTATCACTACTGTGACACCAAAATGGAAAAAAAATCTAGGAATGAGCCCTTGTTTCACCTCAATTTAGTTTTCGCTCCCTAAAAATTACATTTAGGCTCTGCTCTTAGCTATCTACATACATGTATTGCGAAATAATAATTATGCTTATGAAAAACCATTTCGTGGTAGATTTAAGGGATAAGGTATAAAATGATATCCCCTTCCTAAAGGTTCTTTTCATACACGTAACTATGCATTCAAAAGCGCTCTAAATTTACCGATATTGTCTCAAGTAGAATACATGCCAAATTACAGTTTTTACCAATATTAATTAATCCTTAACTTAGACAATAAGTGAACTCTATACAAGCCACCTAACAATGCACTTGCCATATAATTTCGTGTATGCATGTGTACTGCTGTATAGTCTGCCTCTGTTTGCCTCTCTTATTGGTCATAAATAATTTATCACATGAAAGTTATATCCATTGTCGTCCATGACCCAGTTAAAAATGTTATGCTAAGAAACAAAATATTCTTCGAAGTTTTATACAGAGGTGCGCGTTTGGCATTCTCATGGGAAGCTATTTTCGGGTTTCCATTAGTTTTATGCTTTGTTACTTGTGGTCCCAGAAGCTCTTTGCTAGAAGTTAAAAAAAAATGTGGATAAAAGAATGATTTAGTGTCTGCAAATTTCTATTATGTAAATTATGTTTAAACATATTTAAGTTGTTTACACTCTACATACCTTCTTCTAAGCTTTTAATTTTCATTTTATTTGATCTGCCGCCTAGTTGCATAAGAATCATATTGTTTTTCTCAAATGCTTGTCGTGATAAATAATTCAAATATCCAAAAATTATGTAATTGATACATAAAATATTAGAAAAAGAAATGTATAAAATCAGCTGATTACTATTAAGCCACATATTACATCGGGGTACAATTTACCATAGATGGCCCAAGAACTAGATGTCGCATGGCATACTGAAGCAGACCATACAAATTGTGAAATTGGTTGTGCATTCTGAAATGGACACCATAACATGTTTTAGAGCGTACCGAAAGCAAATGTTTTTATAATAGCCAATTTGTATACATTTGATCGACTTCCTCAATACTTCAGATACGAAAAAATATGAATCACTCGACAAATGTTGTGGTCCATTCCGGAATGGACCACCCAGCCATATAATTTTTGCATAGTTTTTGGTACTGTATGCGACATCTAGTTCTTGTGCTATCTATGAATTTACTTTATTTTGTTATGGAGGACGGAAAACACACCAACAAATTTCAACCATTTTATTAAAAATTTCTTCCAATTTAATTTAGAGCTGATTTTATCTTTTTAATATTTCAAATTTAATTCGCGGAAATACTAGGACAGACAAGAGTCTCAACTCTAATAATTAATATGGCATCCGACCTTGGCTCTCACCAATATTTTCGTATAGCTATCAATTGCAGTACAATAGAAAAAAACAGAGAATACAATTCCTCTCTTATTTACGATACATTGCCAACAATAACAGCAATTTTGGCGATAGTCTATTCTAGATGAATGCTCGTAAAAATTAGCCACCCGTCTGTTTAGAAGTTAGATTCTTAAAGTGCGTTTCCCGTCTTTTCGGAAGAGGTTTTCGGCCAGGAAAACTAGTTATAGTCAATTTGATTGATTTTAACATTTCGAAGGCTTCAGTACATTAAAACTGGCTTACCTTACCAGCATGTATGAAAAATCGGGAAATTTGGAATCTTTTTATGGCAACAATTTCAAGGACCTACCTGATTGTGTCCATTTCAAAAGTGACACCTGTGTGCATTTATTTCTACATAGAACCTTACTTTTTTCATAAAAAGACTGTGTACTTGGACCACCAGATTGATGTGCAGACGAATAGAGGGACGGATATGCCCAATAATTTATATGGTGCGTTCAATATGCCCGAAGATTCCCTCGACTAAGTTAGAATCAAAAGCCTCTGATCCATCAAGGAAGACTGCTCAAATTGAACTGAATTTCAGCATGTCAAGTCAAATCAAGTGAAAGTCTCTCACACGAGATTTTCGAAATGAAACGAATTAGGACGATTTTAAGCTGAACCGATATCCCGGGATATTTAAATATATTTCACGTAAAGGCTTTTATTTTGCCCAGGTTTCACTAATATCTTAAAAGTATTTTATACGTATAGCATATGTATTTTTGTCTTTTATCTTGTTATTATGGGGTGTGTGGTTTTGATGGAATGGGGATCTTGGATGGGTGTGAGAGTTTACGGAATGTTAGAATTTCATTAACTTATTGTGGATTAATGTTTGGCCTTTCTTCCTGCAAGGCGAGAATTATCTCGCAGGTCTAGCGATGGTAAGTCCCACAATAATGAACCAGCGCCAGTTATACTGATGAGTTTCTTCCAGGATGTTGTCCTATCGACAATGGTGGTTTCATGTGCTAATATATGTTCTTCGTTTCTGAGTTAATGAGTTGAAGAGGGTTAATCTGTATCAAAATAGATAAATTTCTTATTTTAACTTTAATTTGAATACATATATCATATTTTTTGAAAAATTTGCAATTTGCTTACATTTCATCTAATCGTAAAATTAGTACGCAATTTTTGCAAAAAGAAATAAATTAATTTAAAATTTTATTTAATATAAATTTTAAAATAATTTAATGTAAAAGGATCACTTTGAATTCCGGGCATGCTTCTTGATCCTATTATATGCTGCTCATCTTGATGACATCGAGTTGGTATCAGATATCTTTCGAGATATGTATGTACATTTCATTTATTGGTGGAAGCGTTTTCAATTGCCTGTGTGGTAACAATTAGGATAAGAAATATGTAAGTACATTTCAATCGCTAATCTGGAAAGTCCCAAATTGTTTCATTAAAATTTCTTGTATCGCTTCGTGCCAAAAAAATAAACAAAATTTATTTATTCTTTATTCTGAAAGAAATTCCAAATCACTTTTAATTTCCTGTGTTTTCTAGAGTTAAGAGATGAAGGTTAACTTGTCTCTAAAATAAACTTTATTCTTGACTCTGATACAACTGGACTATTGATATAAATGACTGTAAGCTAATTACAGAATCTGATAAGGATAAACCAACCGCAACAGATATTTATACATATTATGTAATCAAGGTGAAGACCAGATCTTTGCGTTCATAATCTTGGTAGCTCAATACGCAAGCGTAGTGATTATCATCCTAAAGGTCGTGGCTTTAACTCCCATCTTGTTTTGGTCCTGTGCTTATCCTTCGCAAACTTCCTTCCAATTTTTAACTCATTACCACACGTTAGTAAAAATTACCTATTCACATAGAATAAATTTATAATCATATATTACAATAAATCTTACTACGTATCCTTAATATCGCTATACTTATGTAGTTATATAGTGTGTTTGGCATAAGAGAGTAATCCTTGAAATTGGTTATATGAGGGCACAAGATAAACCTGATAGGAGGAAGGGTGGGGAAATCGCAAGGATACTGCTAAGAAGAAATTTGCAATTTTAGCAAGTAAAATTGCTAGAATTTATCTAAGACTAATCCTTATGATACCCTAGATGACAGCCCGTACGTAATTTCAAATGGTCATGCATCTGTACAAGTTTGATTTTTCAAGTGGTTTTTAGCATATATTTCTAGAACGGTTCGTTTGACTGCAAAACTGATTATAACAAATTTCATAGGATTTCACATTCTGAAGTACTTTTTACTACAATAAAAACGTCTAAGACTGATCGTTTTCACACTATACGTATAAAACCAAAATTTTATATGGCAACTTAAGAACGGGTTGCCCAGTTTAGTCCATTTTTAAAACTTTATTTACTACTGCTATGAGAACATCATGTTACAAATTTCAGTTTTCTAAGTTGAGGCGTTCTCAATCAGTGTACAAATATAGAGTGGAAAACAAAATTTTTGTTACGGCAACGTTATGAAGGCGTTGCCCGACTGGTCCCATGTTCGAACTTAAATTTACTTTTTATTTTAAAAACCTTGTGCTCAAAATTTCAGCACTGTACGTGAACGCGTTCTGGACTTATCGTGAGGACGGGCGGACAGACGGATGGCCGGACGGACATGCAAAAATCAAAATGACTTTTAATCTTATGCTAGGGTTTCCAATCCATATATATATGCTTCTAAGGAGTCATTTTCCGATCACAAGGCATTGAGACTTGTCTGGATTAATCATAAGATAGTCATTTACTGCCCAGTCATAAACTCTTTCCACGTCCTCATTTAGACTTCTATGAGATCAGTTGATCTGCTAGTGTGCAATTGAACACCATCGTCGGCATATAAGTGAACGTTAGTATCGCGCACGGCATCTGTCAGATCATTAATTAATGAGCTAAATAATAGCGAACCCAGAAGAGAACCCTGAGGTATACCGGAAGGCAAGGGAAGCAGTTCAGAGAACATTTCATTAATGCGAACATGCTGAGATCGTCCAGAGAGGAAGCTGGAGGCTAAATTAATAACCGAGGGAGAAAAACCAAAATTCGATGATAATTTATTAATTAGCATAAAATGATAAACACAATCAAAAGCTTTAGTAAAATCTAGTATTACGAGAACACCCACTTCCCCTCTATCCAGGCTGCATCTCAGGTCTGTGGTTTCACAGCTATGGTTCGAGCGGAAACCAGATATAAAGCTCTGAAAAATTTAAAACAGAAAGGTATAAACTTTCAAGTACTATTTTCGGGGCTAACTAACGTCTATTACTTGTACCTAAATTAAAAGTGGAAATAGTTACATTTGAAATACGCTATATATTAACTGTCATCCTCAAGGAGAAACAAAGAAAAAAGTGAGCTTTGCATTCTTCAATTGCAAGTTTGTTTAACCTTAAATAATTTCCCAGTGATACATTTAGGATCCCTTTCTCTCTATCACCCGTCATATAATCTTTAACATATTCTGACCCGTCCTATCACCTCGTTCAAGGAATTTATCTATGGCTTCTTCTTTTAATTTTATGTAAATAATGTGTCAATCTAAAACATTTCCAAAAATCTAGAAAACTTTCTTCCCAAGTACACCATGGAGGGAACCTTCAGTAAAATAAAATAATATAAAAGCAAGATATTGAAAATCAGGAGTGGACCTCCAGCTACTGCTCCTTAAATTTATTGTGTCTTTGAAAGTGTGCTTGATTTATTAACATTTTTCAAGGTTTAATCTTTTCTCCGTTCCTTTGTCTGCTGCCTACTTATTGAATGAGACTTTATGATTTATGGAGAGTATTATTGCATGGCATGGATTCGATCGCATCCATCAATTTTCAACTAAAACTGTCAAAGTCGTCTGCCCTAGTCACGGGTACACTAAGACAGATTTCCACAAATCTGCTTCCGCTTTTCTCAATTAAATTCAAATTAATCAGGGTTCTGACAGATATTGATGATTAGTTATACAAATTTCCATGGAATTTTCCTTTGAAATAATAGAACACTTTCCATTCGATGACAAATTCAGATAATTGAATTCAGGAATTTCAGATCATGATTTGCTTAGCATTCCGGAAGGGTATTTCAAAATTATGGTAACAGAAAATTTATGAAGAATTTCGCACATAGTACGAATTTGAATCTGAGGAGCAATAACATAAAACAGTTGACACATTTCCCACAGCACTTTATAAAACTTTTGTCAACATAAATTTGAAACTGGTATAGAATTACGATACCAAACTCGGTAAAATAAGTAGGTACTAACTCTGATTATTCTGGAATATAAAGCTAAATACAGAAAGTTATGGTCTTGATGGATAAGAGCAGGACGATGATGTAATTGTACATATACATATGTAGATCTATGCCCTAGGACTAATTTTAAATATTTCGAGACAATTGGAATGATATCCTAAACGGTAAAATGAAGACCAGAAGAGCAATAAACAGTACAGCTGATTAAAGCACTCTATTCTGAAGGTGAATCAATAATACGTGTACATTTATTGCACATTTATCAATGGTTCAATGGTTGGTTGATTACTAAAATTTTGGAATATCATACCATCAGTCAAAATTACAATAATGCAAATACACAAAAACTATCATAGTTTATTGTGAAGCTGCAATGAAAGTATGTATAGCTTGTAATGGAGAACTTATTAAAGTTGACATCAATGCCTATTAAAGCTATAATTAGTCCCATGATAGGGAGCGGTTAAAAAGTCCATAGTAGCTCAGGAGATTGTTTCCTTCAAACCAAAACAATTCTTGAAATATTGCGATATGAATGAAGCGAGTGTATTGAAATATATTTCAGCAGATCCGGATAAGGAAGCAGGTCCGGACGACTGCTCTTACCTCTGAGCGGTACAAAACATCAGTTAAGAAGTAGATCATCGCTGGAGATATCAGATATGTATGTTACTTTTCTTGTTTCGATGAACTACCATAGACTACTTGTGCGACTTTGTAAAGACGACCATATTCAAGAACAGACAAGTAATTGATAAGGATATGACCAAGGACAAGGGAACAGCTAAATTTCATCAGCCAACTTGGAGAGCACTCGTTCGAAAGGCGATGAAGTTCTGCATACAGCGACCTCTGTAAGTCTCCTATCTCCTTGATCTTTTTTACATACAGGGTAGTTTTTTTAAAAAATAGCAAATTTTCTTAATCACCCTGTAACTCCTACACGGTTAAGATGCGGTCCTCCTCTTAACAAATAATTTTGTTTTCGACTAGGTGACTACTATCGCCTCCTGTCCTATGAACCAGCATGAACGAAACAACCTATATAAAAGGTGCTATACGAATGTATTTTTTTAAAAGAATTTTCAAGTTTCTGCCACTGTAACGCATTACACATCAAACTTACAAAGAAAGTGCTTGCATTTGCAACAAAGAAGACTCAATTGTGCTCTTAGGAAATTTTGAAATAAAAGAATATACCACACGGACTTCAAGTACCGTTTATTCTTATTCAATAGCTACAAGTGTGACTCCGTTGAGTATTTAAGTTTTTTGAACAAGCAAATGAAGCAGTCAATTAGATTCAGTAGGTTTTCCAAAAGCTGGAATATGTTAGAGAGCAAAGAATATGGTTTAAAAGAGAAAGAAGGTCTGAAGAATTTATATATGTTATTTAAGAACAATTGATATACTACAAATGCCAAATAACGAAATGCTAAGTATGAATCGAAAATAAGCTGTTCATAACAATTATTTATGGCAAGTCTGCCAGTATATTGATGGGCACTAAATCAAAGTCAAATCAAGTTTATTTGATTTGTGGAGCAATGTCAGTTAAATTTTTGGAAATCAAAGATTTCAAATTTGAAAATGTTCATCCAAAGTTATGTACTTACCTGCAGGAATGCATTTTACACCTTTTTACACTAATTTAAGAAATAGTCACAAAAGATTTTGGAGGAAAAGTATTTTGCACGTGAACAAACCGAAGGATAATTGAAATGACGCAATAAGACTTATCGTGCATATTTTCAACCAACTTTGTTTTCTGACATTACACATGTTAATTTGGAGGTAATTAAATTGGTCCGTATAATGCTGATCGGTAGAACATGTTAGTTTTTGTCTTAGCCGCCTGATAATTGCCGTTTTCTATTATTGTAAATAATAATAAACACGGTACGAATAATTCGAGTCAATTTCGATTAGGTTCAATCCTGGATTAACACATTCAGTTCTCAGTAAATTCTCGAGCATTTGGAGCTGATATAAATCCAATGCCGGCTCTCGATATAGCTATACAACCTGAATGCTTGCTTCTCCGTGGGAGATATTTCGCCAGTTTGCGACCAATGACACTGAGTTAAAAGATGCTTTCATTCTGAACAATAGGAACAATAGAACAGAATACAGCAGATGGCGGACATTCCTCGGGGTGTATATGGGCGTGACGGAAGGGATAACTTTCAGAGTAGTCTACGGTTATCCATCTTATTTCAAAGATGCTGATGACAATTAAGTTGCTACATCACAGTCTTATTCATCCTAATCAATTGTCGCATATTGACCAATGAGTTCAGAGAGTCTGCAGAATTTGGGCTGGTGAAGGCACCCTCTGTCATAGGTTCATTTATTAGGGTTACCAAAATTTGTAGTCAGATCAACTGTTTGATTAGCTTCGTGTTAACGCTCCCCAAATCTACAATTCATTTGCACTAAATGAGATTTAAAAATGAGAATCAGGACACTGACTCACACCACCACTCACAAGCAGTTAAAGGCCATTTCGATACAACTTCTCGCTTTGGAATTGTTGGCACGTGCTTTAAAAAGAACAAGCCTCCGTTGATACATTTTACTTGAAGTTATTGTAATGGGTACATTTTTATTTAATTTTTTTTTATATTCTCAATTTTTAAAATAATATTAATTAAATGTTAATTTAACGAAGTTTTCAAAAAGCTGTCCATTTTTCCTGAAATAATGTGCAGTACGAAAAAAACTATTCTTCCTCTGACTGATGCTTTTCCAAACATTTCTACAAATCAGGAAGCAACTTTTAAAAATTTTTAAATTTTAACAACGATATTGGAACTTGATGGAAAAATTTGAGCATTGAGAGACTCATACGGAAAACTGGTGTTTATAGATTTATGTAATTTTGTTCTGCGTATTTGAAGGGTAACAGAACAGGTATTTTTTCAGCTCAACATAATAAAAATTAAAAAAAAAATCTAATAGATTTAAGTTGATATCAATTGATTCAATAATATCAGCGAAATATTGTTTTGCTTAACTGGAAAAGTGTTTTTTGTTTTGAAACTGATTGTGATTTGTTTTGTTATTAGTTATCTGTTAGTGCCTCGAAAAATGTTATATTTATTTATGTTAAGCCTAGTACTAAGGATCGCGCTAAGCTAAATCTTGTATGAAAATTTAGCAAGCTAAAAGATATTGGCGAAATTTTTTCCTGAATTTTAGTGAGTTTTGATTAGAGATGGCACCGCCCGTAAGTCTCCAAAAAGTTAGCTGGAATTTAACCGCCCGCGCCATTCTTAGCGCGCTAAAAATATTTATTATCAGAGTTCTGAGATTTTATAAATTTATTGACCGGACTTTTGTAGTTATCGTAGTTTTGTACGTCTTTGCTATAAGTACGGATAAACTGGATTTCTTCTCGTGGCCGTATTTTCAATATCATTGCTAATTTTTTTTATTGTATACATTATGCATATTAGTTTAATATTTATAATATTTGCAAATAATTTTAATCTGTATTTTGTTTTGTATTTCCGGAAAAAAATTGCAAAATTCTTCTTCTTCTTCTTGGCTTTAACATATCTTTTCTTTGAGTCTCCGCTGTGATAGTTTAGCTGCTAAAGAACGGCCCGATATTGCAGAACCGCTAAAATTTAGTTTAGAGCTGACCTTAGTATTAGGCGTTATTTGTTATTTTAAAAACTTATAATAATTATGAAATTCGATACGGTAACCCGAATATAGTTTAATTTTTGTTTCTATTGAGTTTTTTCTAAATAAACTCAGCTTGTGATGACGATCATGGGTTTTCCTTTATTTTTTTCCACAAATTATCATTTCGACAGATCAAAATTAGCAATGGATACGTCTCATACATTTTCGAACTATTTTGGATAGATACAATTCATTTTGGCATATAGTGATCATGCTCGATCTTGAGCTAGAGGGATGATGGAGGCAGTTTATAGAAGTCTATGATACTGCAGGCTGCCCGTACGGGTGAAGAATAGAGGATTTTTTTTAAGTCGCTTACTGAACTCTTCTACAGTGTTGCATAATTTTTTTCGTTCGTCCGTTCGGTTATTAAGGAACTGTCTGAATCCAAGTCTTCGTCTTCGTCTAAGTATTATAGCTATCGACGTAGCACAACAAACTCAGCTATTATAATAGTTAGACGACGACAAAACCAACCTGTCCGACTTCGTTTGCTTAGTTTGAAACCTCACATTATGTTGTCCATTTAAAATAGTCAACTCGAATCTTGATTCGACGATTAAGCTACCCAGATGTCCAAAGTATTTTACAAAATACCAAAGCTGGGCGGCATAGACATGGATACGGATAGAGCTTGACTCGTTGTTTGTTACGTCACTAGCTGTAATAACAAGACGAAGACTTGAATCCGGATATGCCCGAAATTTAAATTCGGTCTCGGTTTCGATGTTAAATTGTAAAATTTTATATTGAAAATTAGTTCGTTCAGGGAATTACTTTTTTATTAATTTATTCTGCAAATACGCTACTTCTTGCAACTGCCACTTGCCCACTTATCGAAATGGGAACTGCTTTTAAACTGTTTTCTATCCTCCAGATCATTTTAAAAATTCTTGTGTCCATTTTTAGTTTCTTTTGAGAATTTCATACCACTCCTTTCACATTTTTGTGTCATTTTATTTTTGATTTGTGCACTAATTGTTTCGCTGTCTGTCCTTTATCATTTTAGATGATTAATTAGGTCTTTTTTTCTATTCTTTAGCTTTTGCCTATTCAGTATCTGAAATGTTTATATGAGTCAAATAATAAAAGAGACTACGTATGTGTATATACTACATGTATTTAAAATTAAATATTGTAAATTAGCTAATAATTTAGTAAACAAATTAATATCTATCAAACGTATTTTGAAATTTTTTGTTTTATAAAATTTAAAAATGTTTTTCTGTTCAGACCATAGTGAATCGAAGGAAGTCTGATACTTTTGATAGAATGATGACTACTCATATGGCAATATCGATCCCATTTTTATTAGATATAAACGTAACGAAAATGTTATACTCTACTACACATTGGGGTATCTTTTCTCAGCAGAATATTTTATTTTCCTGTTAACCTTTTTTTTTACCTTTTATGAAAATACGGAGAAACATCAGAAAAAAAGGCAACTGCTTTCAGATTCAGATATGTATGTAAAATGTAAAGTCCTACAGATCCAACATAACCAAAATCATTCCTGATTTTTTATTATTTCGGGAATGCCCCTTTACTTTGAAAACATATAAATTAAATTCCATTGCAACTGTCCCTACCAGACAAGTATTCTGTAAATTTTTCAAAGGGTCTCATCGCTTTTTACGTATTATGATCTGATAATATACCGTCCATGAGAGAGCCGATAGGCAAACAACACACGTAATATCGTAAAGGTTTAAGCGCAAATGGATAAAACCAGCTAGCAAGGTGGAACTGTGTAGAGGTGAAAAGTTGCTCATTTAAATCATGAAAATGGAGTACTTAGAGAAACAAAGTGAATATAAGCAAGCAGGCAAGCAAATATAAACGTGATATCAAAGGGCCTATTCAAATGTGGTTACATTTGTTCTAGTCATTATATATTAAGGGATCTTAGAAGAAAGTTTCGATGAGTCTTTTTATTCCTCCCATCTGAGTGCTAATGCAATCCTGATGTATTTTATTTCATTTCTGCTGTCCGGATCTTTTGTACAATATTTTCATTTAGATATGTATCACATCTAAAGTGTAGGGGTATTTTCACTCCATACATTGAATGTCCTACAAGGCTTCACAAATTCCCTTGGTCTCTGAGGAATATTACAAGAACATATCTGTGCAAACATGTAGGCAGGCCAGTCTAAGAATATTACAAATTTTTATACGGATATGGTTACCTACGGCAAAACTTATTGACCTGGAAATATTTGAGTTAAACAAGGGTGGCTTTAAAGCTGACTTAAGCTGTACGCCATGGTACGTAAAATGCGTCAGATGAGAGCTGACTTGAAATTCTCAGAGTAGTCGAAATAAATTGCATTCCGAGAATGAATAGGACATGGAAGCAGATACCCAAACTGTAATCATTGAACTCGAAACATAAAAGGAATTGGCTATTTGTGGTACGTTATTTTTCAATTGGTTGAGGAAGTACACAACCCTTTGGAATTCTCATATGTAAACAATATTATAATTTTAATCTACTGCAATTTTACCTGACAACTTGAATTGGAGTTTGCTGTTATTTTATTAATAAGCAACTTGGTAACTTCGATTATTGCCCCACATATACTTCCCAAAAGCATACCGACAAGGTTTAGGGGATTATTGAATAAAACGGAATAAAAAATTCGTAGCAAAGTTCCCTACTCCGACAGGTTACTCTGATATAATCTGGCCACTATATTTTCAGATAATCAGAATTTATTCGCTTCATTTGTACTAATATTGCAGAAATATAAATTTTCCTTTATATTTTCTAATTTACTCCGCCATCTTTCTAATGAAACAATTTTTGTTTGATGTAAGTTCTGAATCTACTCAGTTTTTCCGTAGAAGTTATATAGAATATATAAGTGGAAAATTTTAGTCTAAAATTTGTTGGAAAAAAAGAAAGATAAAAACATTTTAAATATTTTATAGAATATTTCAAACCACAAAGCTTTTCCCCTTTCCGGGTAATCCATATATTTATAGGCTTAATTATAACCTACACTATACTAATAGCACTCTTCATTTGTGTTCTAAAAAGCAGGGCAATCCTTTAATGAAAGTGGCGAGGCCCTCTATATTTACATCCCGCAGAGTATATATATATATATATGTAAACGACAAGGTATGCAACGGTAAGGTACGCAAATAGTTTCAAAGCCTTTGTGATTTCAGTGTACCTGGCATTTTAATGAAATTTATGATTACATATATTCGTAGTGTAAAAAGGTTAATGACTCATAAGGAAA
This sequence comes from Dioctria linearis, assembly GCA_963930735.1. NCBI lineage: Eukaryota > Metazoa > Arthropoda > Insecta > Diptera > Asilidae > Dioctria > Dioctria linearis. Next base: position 217,133,971 of record OZ005741.1, on the reverse strand, counting down.
AAGCAATAAAATAAGCTCTTTTTTCCACAAAACATACAGCATAACTGTAAAAAATAATTAAAATCAAATGTGCAATGGTCAGCCCTGAGCATTTTTTTTTTACTGAAGATTATCGACTTGCAGATTATTTAATATACTCCTCGGTGCTGATCTTAAGAAAGGCAAAGCATAATTTAATGCAATCAAATATCATCAGTACCCAAAAGTAAAAGAGAAGGACATTAATATTCATTTTTAAAGATTCTCTTAGCGAATTTAAATTAGTTTTGGCGTTTTTCGCGAAACTTTCTGACTATGACAGAAGTCATACGTTTCTGGGCAGCTTAATTCAAAACTCTCAAACTGGTGCGATACGACTAATTAATCTCAACCATCCATCACAGAGAAAGATAAATTGAATTAAGTACAATCCATGAACGGAGTAAATGAAATTTTCGCAGGATACTTTCATGATGGAATGTTGCTGGCTTTACTTAAATTAGATTTCGCCATTGAAAAGTTCTTTTTAAAACTGGTCAGTAAATGCATGTGCACAACTGAAACGTGTATGTAACTTTTTGTCCGTAATCCTAATTAATACTTCGGAATTTTAAAATTGAATTTCAGTCAGGCACAAAACAAAATGCAACACGTTAGGTTCAGCTATGGGATCGGTTTCACATTTCGATATTAATCTCAGTATAAGTTAAACTCAGTTCATCAGAACTTATTTTAACAGTTCTGTGAGTTTACAATTTTTTTCAAGTGTAGCAGCACTGGGAAATCGTACATTTTCTTGTTATTGTCAATTAATTTAATGCAGACTACCATTTTTTTTCAGCTTATTAGACTTTTAACTGGTACACAATTATGTGTACACACTTATCGATTCAAAATCGGTTTAACTAAACAGAGGATCTCCTATTCTATTTGAGAAGACTGTTAGCAAAATTCACTCGATTGTTCAGTAAGTATGAAGTATTATGGGAATTCTCTAATAATTACATTTTTTTTACTTTTCACACAACTTAGTAACATTAACAACTTTATAAGTAAACAGAAATTGAGGTAATTTTGTTTTTCTGTATTAAAGGACTGTTAAGGGCTCTTATTTTATCAGAAAAAGAATTGTATTTTTGGTGTGAATATTTTACACCATAACACAACAAATTTGTAAGCAAATTTTTTGAAGACTTCAAATTTAAAGCTAGATACCTGAAGCATTTGAACGTAAATTGTAAGATGTTAGATATTTTTACAATGGATAAAAGGTCCGTTTTGGTACGAGTGCTCCAGTATGGCGCTGCGATATCGTTGAAAGGATTTATGAGGGTCTATTGGAAAGGTGCGCTCCAAGGAATCCATTGGCATACTCAATCCTACTAATTACCGAGTACCCTGCATATTTGCTGAGTAATTAGTTACAGTAAGTCAAAGATTTATTTTGTTATTTATATCCATCACACCGACGCCTCTTCGTCCGGGAACTTTGCGATTGCCGCTCATCGTCATCAGCATTGCTAAGTGATGAACAAGCCTCGGGTAAAGCTTTTCCTTTTTGCTAGTGCAGGACTTAAACGAGTTTAAGGAGAACAAGCATTTCACCTAGCTATAAATCATACAAACGTCTTTTGTATTATCTTGTCTGAAATCAACGAAATAATTTTGAACATTATTTATTTCAAAAGAATTTTATCGGTATACAGTGCGTCAAACAAGAGCGTGTCCGGCATAAATTTTGTCTGGTAAACCTTACACCCAAAATTTTCGGAACAACAAGTAGTAGGGGTCCTTCCGTGTGAGAAGGTCATATTTCAGGTATACATCCGAAAGGACCAAAAGAAAAAACGACTCGCTTGGGCACAAGAAAATATTCACCGCGATTGAGGCAATTTCATTTTCACCGACGAAGCGTCTTTTTGGTCACAGAAAATTTATTGTTTAAAAAATACGGATCGAACATATGTTTGTTTATTTCACAATGTGGTATGCACTCCAAAGTGCGTGTTCTCTACTCAGGAGATGGGAGTAGGTTTAAAACTAGATAAGATCTTGGGCGTCACGTGATCTTTCATTGTACATAAGGTAGATCACGAAACATATTTGACAAATAATAAAAAAAGTGTTGTCGGCAACGACAATATGGTTTAATTAAACGTCATAAAACGTAACTAGAAATAATGAATCGAATCCTCATCACAGATAAGAAATCACGCACCCATTTTCAAGAGTAATATATACACGAGTTCGGAAAACATTTCTTATAGAGTTTGGTTCCACATTGCGTTGTTTCCGAATTATGCTGGCAACATTGTTTTGTGTACCGATAAGTGTAGACTTCTGAATTTTAATGCATATGTATAAAGTTTAACTTACAACATCTTGCAGTATGAATGTATATTACCCATGTATACAGAATCAATACTTTTGAGGTAGAAAAATGTCAAAGTGGGATTTGTTTCTTTTGTTTTACAAATTTCTTACTTTAGGAGCGATTTATTCAAAATCTTTAATAAAATCTTTTTTTTTAATTATTTATTTCGTAATAATGCGATTCCCTTTCCAACGATATATATAACTCAATAATGTGTCTAGAGGGTTTCATAAAATAATATTCAATAATCTTTCAAATAGATTTCACAACAAACGATATTCATTTAAGACTTATTTGACTGACTTTTGTGACGATCACTTGGTGAATACAGCTGTAAATTTTGGTGATATAAAATAACACGGCTGAATATTCATGGCAAAAACCTATTCAGAATATACGAAGCTTCTCAATTGCTTTCCAGAAATATGCTATTAGTCCGCATAACGAGTTTTGCTATGAAATAAATTCATAGCGAATTTAGTCAATATGAAAATTGACCGAGCTTGCTGCCAAATCAGCAGCTCGAGAATTAAGTGGAAAAAACTCTTTACAAACGAACAATATTTGTAAAAGGAATTTCTTTTCCAAAAGAGGGCGTTTCGTATCACTAGAAACCGTATATTGATCAGTATCTGCCTGCCGTATACGCCATAGCTAACAGCCAATTTGACCTTTTATATCCACATAAAGTAATTTTTAAGTGTGAATTATATTTGAGGCTAAATACTAAGTATTTAATTGAATGCCTAACAAGGTTAGCCCTATGCGAGACTAGCATTTCATGGAGAGGTTTTCTTCTTTTCTCTTCTCTCCAGCCCAACTTAGGTTACAAACCATCTATTTCAAAAATTATAAAACAGAAAATTTCCTGCAACTGTAGGAAACACTTCAATTAGATAAATAGCTCACGAGTAAATGCGGAGTCAAATTCATCAAATCCTGTAATTCATAAAATTCTCTGTTTTCATACGGTGACAATTTTGCCAATTGTAGAATTTGCTGAGCTTGGCTCCACTGTAGTCGTGTACAATTCACCTGATTGAAAAATGTTTCTTACAAAACTTGCAGGAAATGTTATGCTCTTTAATTTTTGTGTTAGCAATTTGTAACCTAGGTGGGGCTGGAGTTCGGTACCGATTTTGCAATATGGCGGTCTCTCAAGGTCACAAACTCGGAATTTTAATTAGCACATCATGCTGTAGAATCTCCTAAGTCAGAACCTACCCAATGCCTGGACTTTTTTTCTATATTTGATTATGACAAGCGGTTCATTTATTTACAAGCCAGTGCTCTTCAGCCAGGCAGTTAGTTGTTGAGAGCATTAACTATTATCTAATTGTGGCATCCTGTGTGTAAGCTTTTAGGAAACAAAGACATTTTTCCAGGTTACATGCAATTGGAGGGGTACATAAAGTTATGTGTGAGTAGGTGGTTTACAATAGTCTTTAGAGTCAATGTACTGCAAGACTTATGTAAATTTTCCAAATCGATTTAAAATGTAGATACGCTAGCCTATGAAAAATGAAAGCCATAAAAGATAACCTCGCTATACAATTGGAATAGTCGTTCGATCTCATGTAACCCTTCCGCTATAAGAACTGAAATTGTGCAAATGCTATTCAGCACTGCATAAATAGTCAACAATTAGCAATCCGGCTTTTAATGAATTCATCACATTCTTAAATTTCTAATTTTAAGCATATGATTCCAAGCACATTCCTGATGAAATAATTTCAGTTCAGAGATTATAGCGATTAGTTTTCCTAAAGAACTCACTTATGCATGAACATAGGACTCTAATCTTCTGTTTCATAGTTTGACATGCCCTGTTGGAGCTTTTGTATTAGCAGTCATAAAAAATACAAACACATTTGTTTTGACTGAACTTGCAAGAATCCAATACAGTTACACGAAAATTGTATCCGAAAAATTAGAAATAAAAGTTACAGTTAGTCTATAAAACCCGTTATCATCGACAAATGATAAGATCAGGTACAAACAAAATATTGAGATTTTACATTCAAAAGAATTCATCACGAGGGGTTATAAAATTATGGCCATTTTGGGCTTGGGCGAAAGCTTTGGCGATCGAATTTAGCTTGCGGAACTTTCTTGGGTGAAAAGTGAACTTTCCTACTTCTCGTGATTGTGCGGAATTGATGCGTCGAGAAACTTGGCTTCCAATGAGAAAACTGCTCACAATATGGCCATGGAAGAAAGAATTGCAAAGACATTTCCGAAATGTAGTAATTGGGGTGTATGTGACCCAAGACCATGAAATAGGCCTTCCGGCGGAAAAAAGTCCAAAGAAAGTTTATTGAATCCGGAAGAAGTACATCACCCGATAGTAATCGTCGGCTCCTACTGCCGACCCTAAAAGTATACAGAGAAAATTGTTCTTCTATGAATTGTACCTGGCAATGAGCTAAGGCGACCATAGAATACCGTTTTTCGAGTAGACATAGCCCTAGTTAGGGTCGTTCTGAGGTGCGAAAAATGTAGTACCTCAGCTCAACTAAAAAAGAGGGAAATACTAGAAAAGTTCGTATGGGGATGGCTATTTAAGCCTCCGAGTATAGGAGTGTGGGTACTCAAACTTCTTCTCAGGACCCAGAGAATTCGATTCTGTACTAGATTTTCCAAAATGAACTAGATCACACTTTAACCTACAACCCATCCCTCGCTTAATCGACATTGTTAATGAAATATATTCAGATTATCATAAGTTTAAGACATATCACATATCAGTTCATGTCGGGCCTGAAATGGGCATTCCCTTTTAATGATTTTTCGTTATTTAACACTAGCGATAGAATTTACTATATTTTTTGTTCGTTAAAGATCTTCAATAAAAGAAAAATATTAAAAGAGCTTGAAATTCGATTTACAGGGAGTTCAAGCTCTTTCAAGATTTTTCGTTTATTGAAGATCTTTGAAAATAATTTCAATAAATATACCAAATGCATTTTAAGTGCAAAAAAATTATTGAACTTTTCGACCCAACGATCAGAGAGGTCTCATCGGTATGGTTATCTCTGATCGCATACCATATATATAAATACTTTTATAAAAAGTATGTGTGAATTATACTATATAGTGGTAAGATAACACATTGCGCTTTGAAATTGGGTTATTGTTCCCCGTTTTTTGCCTGGCGGCAAACGTCTTCAGTTCATGTCCTACATACAGCCTCCGAACAGTTAATAACTTAGTTACGTATTAAACAATGATCTATTTGCTTTCTAACTCCGAATGCGGAAACACGTCTGTTTTACAGATGTAAAAGTAAAGGTTCTAGATCCTGTCCATTTGCAGGTCTGATTCTAAATATTGGCAAAAATTTCCGTATATTCGATTTCAGCTCGATAAGTCAACGCGCTCTGTACTTATTGCTGACGAGTATATCGCATGCATATCGTGTGCATATCGTGTGCATATTTATTATTAAGTCATATTGTCGTCCCATTAGTATTGTTTGCACTCGGCAAAAGGGCAGCGGCCTAAGACAGAAGCGCTTGCTCTATAAGCGGGGTTTGCCCCCAAAACGATATAGCTAAATCTAGCGCATAATTCTTGCAGCCCATATCATTGAAAAGGGGCAAGAGAAGAATGCAAGAATTTCTCGCTTGAGAGTAATTTTAGTAGGTAAGAATTTTAGAGACAAGGTATTCGTTGTTTGTTCCTTTTTGTGTTTCTTATTGCTTTGCATAGCTAAGTAATTTATTGCAATTCTTGATTTATTAGTAAACATGCATGTAGCTATTAAATGGTACGGACTTTCTCAATTATTGGTAGATAAGAATGTAGTAATTAATCCTTAGATAAGTTAAAAATTATTATAAATTGAATCTGTCCAGCAATAAAGTTTCAGTCTTGTTTTTTAATAGCAATCGGTTAATTTGAATCACAACTCATTTTTTCCTATCAACTAGACCTTTTCTTTCCGTATCACAAGATTGGTGTAGTGGTACAAGAGTTGCTTCACTCTCATCAAAAGCCAAGGTGTAACACCTTGACTTATCGACAAGTATGTAGAAAACAAAATAGTTCTTCAACATGTATTTATATGCATTACCGACTTTATAAACCCTTGTTGCTAATAGTAGTTGGCAAGAAGATAAGAAGGATATTTGTATTTACCCCAACAGAAAATGCTTCACAAATGTAGTAGCACAGTGACATATTATACGATATGTATGGCAAAGAAACGAGGTAAAACTATAAATTTTCATTTATTAGAAAACCATTCAATTACAGGCAGCTCACTATAAAATTGGTCTTTGGAATAACTCAATGGAAATTATAACTCTGGATCTAGACTGACAGAATAAATTTTTGCCCCGTGGACACAAAATCCAGAGCTCTTGCAATCTTTGGCCATCGTAAAATGTGTTAAAATCAAGCTTTTACACGAAAATAATATTTGTTCTTATTGCCAAAGATATTTAAAGAAGTTCGGGTGGCCTTAATCTCTGCTTTATTTTTTTATTCATGGCATTGCACACATATATCCACATATATCCAATATCCTAATACAAAAATTGAAGTTTTTCAAAAGATGTTGCATGAATCCAGAGACCAGACTTTCTTAAATGTAATTCCCTCATATCTCTTTCCAATACAAATAATTTGCTATTAGTACCTCTATAATCCACTACAAAATGTAATTTTAAAGTTCACATCCACAGGCCAAATAAGTGCAGATTATCCTAATTAAAAAAGAAAAGCTTTTGTATAAGCTAAAACTGATCTGACGCAGATGGACCCTAACTTATGGGATTTTCTGTTAGCAAAGGTGGTTTCATTACTTATCCCTATGTGCTCAGCCGAAAAAGTGTAGGACGGACACCATTTTTGACAGCTGATATTTTACGCATTTATAACTTCCTGCTAATAAATTGTGTTGTGTGTGTTACCAAAATAGTCTCTTTGTGAAATTGACTAAGGATAAGGATTTTCCCAAGGCCTATGGAATAGTCCCATAATACAGTTTTCTCTGTCCTTGTTGATTAAGAAACAGATTTTGGTTCAGTATAAAATAATAACACACTTGAAAATTAGAATTCTTCATAGTGCAGTAAGTGTACATCTTGCAGCTTGTCAAAGACATACAATTTTGATCCTCTCATTTCTTTAAATCACTAATAATTATAACTTATTTGCTGGCTTACTGACACCAGGGATCGGGTTTTATAATAGTCCATTTCATGAGAAGCTGTTCATAGCCAAAATCGTATCCAGAAAGCTCTGACCGAAACAATGAAAAATTCATATTACAAAGTAAGCTTCACCCTTTGTAAGATGGAAAACCAAGAATAAAAGCTTGAATTTATTTTGAAAAAAGAATAATATGTATGAAACAGTGATACAAAAAATACACATATATTCGTGTTTTGTTATCGCCAATCGGACAAACTGTTAAACCCTCTTCGGATTCCAACCCTCTGGATCGAATTGGACTGAAGTAATTTTTCGGTTTTCGTAGTAATTTCATCCAAAGAAAAATTTATGCAAAGGTAAACTTTGTGTATTTTGTATTTAACCATGTGAAATTAAGCTAAATATTTATGCAATATTTGTTTTAAGGTTTTAGACAGAGTCATTTTTCTTTTCGTTTTGTCTAGTCATTGAATCAAGTGATTCGTTGCCCCCAAATTATTTTCTACCCAAATAATGGTTTAAATTAAATTGATGTATGAGCAACGAATCCATGGCGGCTTACAATAAAATAGTGCATTAGGAAGCTACCAGTCTTAGGTAATTGACAATTAGCAGATATTTTCAAATTATAAGCCTTATACAGCTATTGTTTTGGTTTAAGTTTTTGAAGACGCATGAATCCGAATTGCTCCAATATCAATGAAAATAAATTTACACTTTGTGTCCAATACAACCATTAAGTTCGTTGAAACACTTCTTTTCTTATTAGAGTATAACTTTCTTTTTATATATAGGGCAAAGTTTAAGGCAGTAAGGTAAGAGTAAGTTAAGTAAGAAATAAAGATTTATGGCAGACCATAAGACTTAGGGTCCCTGTCTAAAGTAAATAATAATAAAACTAAAAAAGTAAATTTGTGGTAAGTTTTAACAAATCATTTAAGTTACTCTGCAAGTATATAATAATAAAATGAAAATTTATTATGGTTATTAATATTATTTATAAAATATTTATGACTAAAAAAGCTGAAAAATTGGGAAATATAAGTGGGATAGGCATCTCTCTCATGAGCTTTCTAATAAGAGCAGTCTCCGGACGAAGCGTTTGATTTTCTCTATTGTATTTGACAATTTAATTAGAATCTCTAAAAGAAATATAAAAAAATTTCCATTCCATCATTTATCATGGGAGATTTGAACATATATATTTAAACTGCAACCGAATAAATCAACTCGGATGCGAGCCTCACGAATGACTGACTACTGACTGCTGATCAATATTCCTCATACCCACGCACCCGAGCTGTTCTCTACAGGATCCTGTTTTCTCTTAGTAATTTTCAGGGAGGATTTTCCTGGTAATTATTGGTTGCCAGATTTTCTTGTATTTCGTTAACAATTCGGCCATCCGACGCAAACACTGCCCTCAGTGTGTTGACTGGTACACACAGTTAGTTCTAGATTAATTTACACGCACACAGCAATACAGCTAATTCTCACTCAGCCCCAATTGACTTTCACACAGAGAGCCCAAGTTAGTTTACTTGAACGAAACAATATCACACAGCTTCGCACACAGCGCCAATCAGGTTTCTCGCACACACCACCCAAGTTAGCTTATATTTGAACGCAACTATGCCAATTTAAGCACATAGCGCCAACCAGGCTTCCGCACCCAGCACCCAAGTTAGCTTATATTTGAACGCAACTATGCCAATTTAAGCACACAGCGCCAACCAGGCTTCCGCACACAGCACCCAAGTTAGCTTATATTTGAACGCAACTGTGCCAATTTAAGCACACAGCGCCAACCAGGCTTCCGCACACAGCACCCAAGTTAGCTCATTTACCCACATATGTTCATATCTAAGTTCACTTAGAAGCAACTTATCTAGCACCAAACTTTAAAATTCCTGCTCCATTACCAATTAATTTATTTTGTTATTTAACAGATAGTAATATTTTTAGTTAAGTATATAATTTTTTTTTTTATATACATATGATATGTTTTACATGTGAGGCAAGTATTCTATATGCAGTACCATATTTTCCGCATCAACATTACATTCGCCGTTGTCATCAAGATCGTTCTCATCAAAATCACTTAGCAGACACCATGGCTTCAAATGTTCAGCTGCGTAGATTGACGAGAATGGTTTTCGCGTTATTTGTGTAGTCTCGTTATCTTCGATTACATAACGATCGTTTGAAAGGATCTTCTTTACAACGTATGGTCCCTTGTAGCGGGGTAAACGTTTTCTCGACTGTCCTGTAGCTGGATGTTCTACCTTGATTAGTACAAGGTCTCCCATTTCGTATAAAGGCGGCTTCTGGTGACTTGAATTAAATTTTTCCGCAATATGTTGTTGTTTCATATCCACACGAAGCTTAACTCCCTCTCAACTCACTTAGAGGAATATCACCCTCTTCATCACTATCGTCGTTAAGTAAAGCCGTATTCAAATGATTCTTTAAATCATTCCTTGGTTTAAAGGCGAATAATAGTTTCTGTGGTGTTTCTGCTGTAATCCTGTGCTTCAGACTGTTCAGACCCCATTGAATGTTGACCAAATGTTCATCCCAATCTCGACCATCTTGTCGTATTGTCATGGAAGATACCGCAACTCCTACTGTTCGAAAATACCTTTCGATTTGTCCGTTAGCCCTAGGGCTTCGTACGGTGGTAGCAATGTGTTTAATTCCATTATCTTCACAATAGAGCTTAAAGTTTTTCGTTGTGAATGCCGATCCACGGTCACTGATTATTTGTGCTGGAATTCCGAAGAATTGTGTAAACTCGTGTAGGGCTTTTAGCACGATATTCGTAGTAGTTGTTTTCACCGCCTTTAATATGATGAATTTCGTATATGCATCTATAGCTCCCAAAATATACATATTTCCCTTTGAGCTTTTAGGGAATGGCCCCATATGGTCAATATGTATAGTGTGAAAAGGCACGGATTTTTTCTCTATTGGATGCAGTTGTTATCTACTTTCGTCTTTTCCACGTTGATTGTACAAACACGGAAGGCAACTACTCAGGTATTTCTTCACAATAGCTCTCATTTTTGGGAACCAATAGAGGTTTTTTACCTGCTCAATGGTACGTTCTAGAGCGCAATGACCAATAGCATCGTGTGATGTTTTAATAATTCTCCGTCTCGCTCCGGATGGTACAGCGAATCGCAAGCCTTTTGATGTCTTCTTGAAAATACGCCCGCCCTGGACGGCATACTCTTTTTCTAAACTTTTCCTTTTCTTGCTGTTTTTATCGAAATCACTAAGTGTTTCCTTTATATATTTTAGAATGGGGTCCTGTATTTGCAATGTTGACACCCAATCATCTTTCTCGATTCTGACGATCATGATGTCTTGACCAACTTCTTCGGTATCAACTCCCTTTTCGTTGGGATTCCTACTTAAAGCGTCCACATGGGCCATTTTTGTTTCCGGTCGATATTCCAATTCAAAGTCCAACTCTTGCAGCTTCAGCCACCATCTAGCGATTTGTGGTATTAGTTCTCGCTTACTCTGAGTCATTTTTAAAGAATTACAATCTGTTATAATTTTAAATCGTTTTCCCAGCAAATAGTATCGGAATCTTTGTACGCTTTCAACTACAGCTAAGGTTTCCAATTCATAACTGTGATACTTCTGTTCAAGAATTGTCGTAGCCTGACTGAAATATGAAACTGCCCGATGTTCACCGTTTTCCGTCACCTGCATAAGTATTCCAGCTAAACCCAATGAAGATGCATCCGTATGAAGTTCCTGCTGGCAACGGGGGTCATAAATTGCTAATATTGGTGCTAAGCATAATTTTTGGTTTAATTCCTCGAAGGCTTTCTGCTCTATTTCCGTCCATTTCCATTCGATATTTTTCCGTAGTAGTTGATTTAAGGGACCTGCTAACAATGCATACTCACGAATGAACCTACGGAAGTATCCTGTTAGACCCAAAAACTGTTTTACCTCCCTTGGTCTTGTTGGAATCGCGAAAGTCCTAATGGCTTCTGTTTTGACGTCACTGGGTTTTATCCCTTCACCACTTACTTCATGTCCTAGATAGGTAATTCGGTTCGCCAAGAATTCACATTTTCCAACGTTAAGAGTAATTCCAACATCCTTAATGACTCGGAGTAACGTTTCTAATAATATTAATATTTCTTCAACAGTTTCACCAAACAAAACGATATCGTCCATATATATATAAGAACCTTTTCGCTATTTATGCGGCGTAGAACTTGTCCCATCAACCTTAAGAAAACAGCTGGAGCATTAGTCAGTCCAAATGGAACCCTTTTGAACTGATAGTGTCCTTTATTTGTCACAAATGCTGTTAACCGCCTTGAATTCTTTTAAATAGGAATTTGGTAATATCCACTCATTAGATCTAAGATTATAAACACGCGATTACCCGCCATTAAATTCAACTGCTCTTCAATGTTCGGAGTTGGAAATTTTTCACGCACTGTTATTTCATTTAATTGTCTGTAGTCTACGCAAAGTCTATAGGTGCCACTCTTTTTTTTTTACTAAAATCGTCGGACTGGCATATTCCGACTTTGAATACTCGATTATTTCATTTTTTAATAAATCTTTAATTATATTTTCTACCTCGTATTGTAAATGATAAGGTGTTTTGTAGGGCTTACATCGAATTACCCGATCCGAATTAAGGGTTATGTCCATTTCTAGTAAATGCGTCCTTCCTAATTCTGACAAATTTTTCGACCAGCATTCCCGGAATTTATTTATTATATTTATTATTCGCACTTTATCAGATTCATTTGCTGCACTACCGAATTGAAAATCCTTAATTTCTAAAATATCTTTTTTATGTTCAGTTGCTCGCACACTATACAGTCATGACTGATCACTGGTCTCCTCACTGACCCTTTTTACCTCCAAACTTCGGAACCTTTTTATAACACATACGCCAGGCTGATCTAAAAAGTCGCGGCCAATTGTCATCGAAATATCCTGAGTGTTGTCGTCTACCACTAGTATTTCTATCCACACATATTCAATTTTAACACTTTTAATTAGACTGCCCTTTGCGATCGCATTCCCTCCGGCGAATCTATATAACCTTGTTTTGCATATTTTATACGGCCAGCCTTGCATATTCACTTCGCTAAGTGTGATAGTAGTACAATCACTGCCCAGATCTAAAAATGCTCTAACCTCCACCCCCTCAACGGAGACTATTTTAACTAACCCACTATCTTCTTCGCTTGCAGTCATATTTCTTATCTTTCCGGGTGGTTCGAACTTATTTGCGTCTCGTGAAGTTTGTGGAAATTTCTTCCTCTGGTTTTTGCAATCCCGGACGAGATGATTTGGTTTTCGGCAAATATAGCAGAGTTTTATGCTATTGACATCCTTCTTTGAGTCCCGTCGTACGAAACCATGAGAGGAGCTACTAGGTTGTGATACCACATATGGCGACTTATATACGGTCTTATTCCTTTCCCCGGTAAAATTTGTCATAAGTGTTTGTTGAGAAAAGAGGTTGCGCGTTTTTTCCTGAACTTTTATCGACTCGTACTCCTTAATTTTCTCAATTACTTCTCTTACGTTAATGCAATTCGCTGCCATTAAAACGTTTATAAGGGTTTTATCTCGAAGCCCAGAAATAACATACTTTATCGTAGTAAGCTCATTAATTTTGCTTTTGAAGCCAAAGAAACAATCTCGTAGCAATAGTTCTCTATTCTCTCTCCATCTTTTCTATTCCTACACATAAGCTGACAATGTATGGATGACTCATTTATTACCGTAGGAAAAGCCGCAAGCAAATCATCCTTAAATGATGTCCAGTTATTTGGCATTTTTTTCATTCCATTCAGCCAGTGCCTAGCGGCTTACTCTAAACATAGCCAAGCATAAAATAAGGTAGTACTATCGTTCCAATTATGAACAGCTCCTATGTTATCTACAGCTTCAACCCATTGCACAGCTGTCATAGACATTGACTTTCCAGGATTGAATTCTGGGACCAATTTTCTCAATTCGTCGATTGCCAGTCGCATTTGAATATTGGAATTGGAACACAAATGTTGACTTACCTCATTCCTTCCTAATGTCACCTGTTGATTTGAAGCAGCTTCTCTCTCTAAGAGCTCTTTTTCTTTTCTAAGGAGAGCATTTTCTCGTTGCAAGAGCTCAATCGCCTTCGCGCAGTTCCTTTCACTTTCAAGTTTTTCTTTCACTTTCTCAGACCTTGTTTTGGTAGCTCTTGCCCCAGCTCGGTTTACCCTTTCCAACTTATTTTCACTCATTCTATTGGTCACAACACACTTCTTAGAAAATATGAAAATATAGTGATCTCTCTTCACACCGCAACACTATTCTACTTTAACGTGATGTTTGTGTGTTTTCTGATGAAAAACCACAGAAACCGGTTTTCGAATAATTTCGTCCTTTTACAGGTACTGAACGGCAAAGGTAACACGAAAAAAAAAAATTTCAACAAATTTTGCAACGCATGCATATAAGTATGTATTTATTATGAATATCTTTCAACTACTTCAAGAATCACTTTTTCAATTTCACAGTAAACGATGGCACTTGCCAAGCACATGGATAATACCACTTCTGAACTTTAAACTGTAACCGAATAAATCAACTCGGATGCGCGCCTCACGGATGACTGACTACTGACTGCTGATCAACATTCTTCATACCCACGCACCCGAGCTGTTCTGTACAGGATCCTGTTTTCTCTTAGTAATTTTCAGGGAGTATTTTCCTGGTAATTACTGGTTGCCAGATTTTCTTGTATTTCGTTAACATATAGTAGATCACTGTTCAACTGAAAATTATAAGTCGAATAATGTGAACTTTCATGTCAGTTAATTCAGATTCCAAAAAAATAAAAATTCATCATTTTTGTCATTAATATTCCTACTGTGTACAAATCACCACTATGCTTTTCACACTTTATAAATGCAGTTAAAACTGACTTGACTTGGGAAGTATACATCACTGAACTTATAGATTACTATTTATTGTGTTAACCTTGAAAGGAAAAATTATGATAATTGAGAGCAATGAATTGTAGTTACTGCTAATTCGCAATTCCACTACTCATTAAACTTCACTCAGAAAATTTGCTAAATTTAAACAAACAAATTATTATATGATATACTTGCTCCAAACTTAGTATTCAATCACAATTAACTTGTTGCACCAATACCGTATTTGATGTAAAAATTGATCACCTTAGAATTATAAAACTTAGAGAATCAGACTTCGAAATGCAAGGGTGTACATATATAGCCCAGCAGTGATTATTTTCTACTTAAATTAGCTGTGTTCTTTTGTGTCCGTAGAACAGGGCGAAACAAAAGATACACAAAAGAACATTTGCATAGAAGATTCATAAATGAAGCGTACAGAACAAATAGTTCGCTTCAATCGACAGAACAATTTGTTCTGTCTAGTATATGGGAGTTTTAAAACAAGGTACACAAAAGAACACAGATAATAATTCCAATTTACAACCATAAATGAATTTTGTCCCAAATCTTTATTTTAATTAGGTATTGAATAAATTATATTCGATGCGCTTACAATTGACAGACTGTACTTTAAATTGCATCAGTGAATTATATAATGAGATGATTTCACCTTGACATTGACAGACTAACTCCTTATTAAATATGGACTTAGAATTGCCCTTATTATTAGTGGGTTTTATATGTGATAAATGTGAAATAATAAATTTACTGAAGATTGATTAGGAAATTGACAAATTTGCTTATTAAGCATGAAACTCTGAGGAAAAAGCGAATTTTGTATCACAGGCAAAAGAGGCATAGATTAGCTCTTTTATACAAATATTTCGTGTGTAATATAAAAACGGCTCATAGAGCTGAAACTATCCGGATAATATATTATCTGGATTATCCTCAAATCCAGTATCCGCATCCTTACTATCCGGATCCAGATCCGAATTATCCGGATCCAGATCCGAATTATCCGGATACAAACTAAGCAAAAATAGTTCAACATTTACTCCAGATTGTATTGTTGCATTAGCAAAAATTTCATGATGTTTTCATTCTCTCAATGAAACAATCCAATTTTGAAGCTTTTTTGCTTAGTCTGGATGCGAATAATTCGGTACGGGATCCGGGTAATATGGATCTGGATCCAGATAGTTCGGTTCCTGCGCTCAGGAATCGGATTCTTCACAGATCTGGGTATCCGAATATTCGGATATTAGCAAATCCGAATTAAATTTCAGCTCTTTGAACCAGTCTTGTATGATTATAATGGGAGCTCGCGTGGGGACATACATACCCCATTTTTGAAGTGGCTTTCCTCAGTAAATAGAGTGGATATTAAAGAGATGAAACACAAATTGTTATAGTTATTAACCGGCGCTTTATTGCAGTTATTTAAAAAAAATTTATATACTAGCTAGAATATAAACCAAATATATCAATATGAATCTCTTTGAAATTCAATCAGCCTTACTAAAAAGGAAACAAACTGGTCCATAGACATTATTTTCATTATTTCTGTTACTTTTTTCACACTTAGAGATTATAACTACTTGATGATCAGCCGTTGTGGGTTATAAAGTTCGGAGATATATGAGAAAACGAATCTTCTTATTTGGGTACCAAAAGAATTATTTATACTGCATGAGGTCCCTAGACGTAGGCCATAAACAACCCTGCAGTTATCGCATTGCCAGCTACTGTAAATATCACAGTTTTGCATGTCCCTAGCAGTACAATTTGATCTGTTTATTGTTTCGAGCTATTAGTAAAGATAGGCAGTTTTTGTACATTTGTGCCGGAATAAGAAGTATTCGTTTTTCTCATAGATCGTTGTGTTTAATTACCCACATCTGAGCAAAAAATGGTATCACACCACAAGCAGCGGGGCTTTAGGTTCTTTTTATTATTCCATATAAATTAACTAATATAAAACTAAAAAATAAAAGCATTTAGAAAAAATATTAATCAATATTTATTTCGTTTTCAAAATTTACCCATTCACACGCGCTGGGCTTTTTGTACCTCCAATACCATCAAAGGGAACTTTACACAATCGTACAAGCACCAAACGATAGATACTTATTGCGTAGACTGGTTATTAAATTAAGCTTATCTAGAATTTCAAGATGATATCCCAGCCTCACGCCATAATATGCAGAAAAATAAAAGACTGGGAGACTTATGTCCCCCGCGCGAGTTATATATTTACTGTTTTTTTTCTTAAGAAAAAAAACAATGTAAACAAAGTAAAATAAAATTCGAACACAATTTCATTAAATACTGTATTTTAGATTAAACTTAGAACTTTAGTTCTGATACAAATTCATTAAAGAACTAAATTCACAATACACTTGGAATTTTGGTTCTAATACAAATATAATAGAAAGCAATAAAAACACTTGTCCGACATCCACTCTTTAGAGGGATTTTTGCTTCTCGATTCCGGTCTTAAGACTAACTTTTTCTTAACTCTGATATTTTCTTCTAGCTTTTTAAGAATTACATATTTTAAAATAAGAATGCTGATTCGACTGTTCTCACAGTTAATTTCTGCTATTTTTTGTCTTTTCAGGTAAGGTGCGCTAATTTCTGCTGCTTTGTGTCTTTTTAGGTAAGTTGCATATTGTCTTACTTTTTTTCGTTTGTGCGAACGGAACTCTGTCTAGACGAATCATGTTCGTATAATTATTTTATTCATGAATTTTGTACTTTGTTTTATGCATTCTAAATTATAATTGTTTCGATCAGCATTTTTATTTTCTAAGTTACTTAGGTTTACTAACGTAACTTGCGTGTACTCTAGTATTAAAAATAAAATTTAACAAAGGCAGAAAAATAAAATAAAAAATAAATGAATGAAAATTAAAAATTACATAATAGGAATGCGGACTAAAATTTAGAAATTATAGTTAAAATAAAAATTAACGTAAATTGTAGATAAACTGTCAATACACATTCAGGAGAATTTATGGCATTTCTTTATCTTCTTTATTTGTTTTTTTTTCCGGTAGGAGAAACATACGCTTTTTAATCTTCCCTTATTTTTCCTTTTTTTTTCTTTTTTTTCTTTTTCATCAGTATTAGTTATTTCGTGTTAAATTAGAATATTGTCTCTTATATTCGTTTAGTTACAGAATCTTTGCTTGTTTTGTATTTGCTTTTATTTTTTTGTGTGTTATTGAACGATTACTTCTGAACGCATATTTTTGAACTATTAGCATGTGAATTTCACTATTGGTTAGTATCAATTTATATAACTAATGTAGATTTTGTTCCTTCTCTTAATTTATAATTTTAAATAATATTTTCGTTCCAGTTGCATACTTGCATCATAAGATTGTAAATCTTTTCGTATCTCATGTCATAAAGAATAAATAATAATATTTTTTTTATATACCAGAACACTTCTGTGCTTGGTACCTACATATAAAGATTACTTAAATATAAAGAGTAAAAGACTTTAAAACGGATAAGGAAAACGGCACTAACTAATTCAAAATTAAAAAATATGAACCCATCAAACGTCACGAAATTAACACGAGAGTCGTTGGAATTCACCCGACATCGGAATGGACTTTATCCCTTCAGTAGTTCTGTATGAAACGGTTGACTAGAGCTTGTAAAGAATTGTCATAATGACGATTTCTGGAAGAAAATAGTGAGGAATTCTGAAAGCTTTATCCCTACTTTCTGAAAGCCCATTGAACATAGCATTGCCAAATTAGTTCACAATAAAAATTTTAAATCATCACTTAATTTGAATTTCAGGTAAAAACTGTCCCCATATGTTTTTATTTTCCCATATTTCACATAAAAGAGTACAAAAATGAAACGCTGCAAAGTGCGATATAATTCTTTAACATGTAAATTGTTTGATGATATCAACAATTGAAATAAAAATTTATAGCAGTTTCTTTTAAAGTTAATTACGTATTTTGTACTCTTTTGCGTATAATATAAGGAAATATAAACTTACATATATTAACAGTTTTGACCTACAATACAAATTACGTCATAATTTAAAAATTTTATTGTGCACTAAATAATAAATTACACGAATATTTATTTTTGTAGAACTCTGGAAAACACTGTTTATTTTAATCACAAGTTAAGCTCTCAAACCAAACAATGCGCACTGTACAAATGCTAGATTTGAAATGAACGTCGCGACATAACTTCATCATATACGAGTATACAGTCTACTAGAAATCTTCACGAAATCGCAATTCAAAATTCGTAAGAAATTTCTTGTATAAAGAGCTACGATATCAGTAGGATTAATCGTAGAAGTCGTCAAATGTACCAATAAAACGAGGAAAAGTAATTCTACACGATCTGCGTTAGATTTATATAAGACTTTCGGAAAGTACTTATGTAATTAGTTTTTCTTTTCCGACAACAGTCCGACTTATCGGACTGCCTGAAAGTTTTATTAGCTGGGAATTGATCAATAGTGGACAACTGTGTATATAGAAAAAACTAGGCACTAACAATTCTATTACAGTGCTATCTCTTAACTTGGAGTTAATTCATTTATAACATTATCATACACCAACCGGAAAAAAGCAGAATATAGATAGGTTGCGATTACGGTGACAAAAATGTTAAGGCCATTCTATAGGAAATTTATTGGATTTCTACCTGAAAATCACCAACTTTGTTCCCCTTTTGCTGAAAATTAACACTGCAGTACACATGTGGGTCTGTTAGACCCAAGCAAAAAGTTATCTACAAATTAAAAATTGAACCGTTTGGATTAATGTTTTCATATCTCGTGATAGAAAAAGGTATAAACTTATATGCAAAATAATTTAAAAAGTTGAAAGTATTTAAATTAATTATTTTGTTAAGTATTTTTATTAATTTTTGATTTTTATTTTTTATTTACTGTATTAAATAAAAAAACCATTAAAAAGCGTTAGTTTTAAATAAAGCTGCTTTTCGCGTAACATAAAAATATTGATAGCTTTAATGACTTTTAAAGGGTAGAAGACATTGAGCATTGCCTTGGTGTAAATTTTAACTGGATTAAACATAACTTTGCAAATTTATATGAATTCTTTTTTGAGTTTTACTTCTGAACTTTTCCTGCTAAATAAGCTACAAGACATGCTCCTGGGAGGCACTAATTGGAACCAACGTAATGATTTTACAAATATAATTCAGCAAATTAAAAAAAAAATGAAGTCCTCTAACCCGGGGGTTTCACCTGCAAGTACAGCTTGCATGCAACTTGCACTGCCATATTTCTTGTACGTATAATCCAACTGCCATACAACTTTCAACGAACTTGCATGATGAAAATTTATGGCAGCTGGAAGATAGTAATTTGACATTTATACAGTTTTCAAAACGGCGGAAAAGAAATGCTTGAGAGAAATTCATAAATTTATACCGGGAAATTTAAATTTTCTGGGATCATTTGCATTACCCCTGGGTAATTCAGGCAAGATATACATCGCAGCACAAAAAAAACAGAAATCTTATCTTATAATTATTCTACTTTCAGAAGAACGAATTGTGAAAGTTCAAATATCAATAGATTAACTATCTAAAGTCAGTGACTGTCGCAAATGATATTCAATTGACGTAGTTTTTAGTTGACACTAAACTGGAAAGTGTTTTGGATTATCTGCGTTTTCAACAAACAAACAATGCACTCCAACCGCTGTATTAATTAGGATGCTGTAATATTCAAATTATATTTCATTAGATGGTTCATATGCTACCTAAAACTATTGGTCCAATTACATGGAACTGTACAAATTAATGAATTTTTTCCATACATATCAACATTTTACACTACGAGGTATTTAAGGCAGTTGGAAGAAGGAAGAGCTAAATATTTCACCTGCTGAATCGAACAATGCAATATATATGCAACAGCTAACATTATTTTTTACAATTAAGAGCTCTTACCACGGGTGGGGGACTATCATAATTCCAATTCAAAATGACGACTGACTTTCATATTTATATAAATTGTTCTATGCAGTACTCCGTGTTCTCATTCTAGGAGATTTTGCGTTCTTACGATAAAACTGCTGATATGGCAGCTGAGTAGTACGTGAAATAATAATAACAATCCGAGGAATATCCTTAGATAGGGTAGGAATTTAAGCTACAGGAAAATATTTGTGAACGTTTCACAATCAAGGCAATTCCAGACATGCATGTATAGGCTTACACATCTGGCATGTGTAAGTTTTTTATACACCACCAGAATATATGTACGCCTTTCCCAAACGATTTTTCAGGATTTTCATACACTTCATGTAATTATGTAAATATATATGAGAAATATTATGAAACCCTGTATTTGCGAAGGCTTCCTGTGTCAACGAATAACCCATATCTTGAATAAATTCATGCTTTGAATTTTTATTCGATCCACACAATTATCTTGGCTGTTTTTGTAAAACTCCGAAGAGTACTCATTTAATTAATTAATTTGTTAAGGCTTTTGATAAATTTAATCATTCAACGTATTAATTAAATGAATTAATACGCTTTAGTTCAAACTGGACCTCTATTAATGTTGGTGTGCCAAAGGATTTAATTTACTCGATAGAACTATTTCCGCAGAATTTCAGTTGGGTTCACTTGAGTCAATCATCATTCGCAGGGCATTGAGTTGTGCAATGATTATTCCGTTATCACTTCATTTTCGTCCATTACTTTAATTATTTGGTTCAGTTATTGAAAACAATGGCAGTTGGCAGTGGTCCCAGAAGCTTTAAACTCAAATTGATTTGCCCAGTTTCAGGAATAATTTGTATGAGCATAACGTAAATAGAACAAACTAAACAATTAAATTTTTATTCGTAAAGCGGACACTGGTTACTATAGTCGAATTCATTTCGGATGGATTTACAAAATAAGTAAAGAATTGGGTCAACGTATTCAACCGTCTCAATTTTTTAATTTATTGAAAACGAAGTTTATTTACAGAGGAAAATTGTATTTTAAACTGCATTCTGCTTTTCGGCAGTTGTCAAGATGAGTAGATTATAGTATTTAGAAGGCTTTAGTAAAATGCATGCAAAAAAAATTTTGCTGAAAATTACAGAACAATATTTCGCTGTAATCATACATGTTGGAATTTTTTCGCGGAAGTCAGGTAAGCGACAAGAGAACCGCTAGGTTGCAAAAATTTATATAAATTTCAGTGTATTTTCACTGCACCGAAATTACTTAATACTGCTGTGCCCACAGGTTTTCAATGAAATTATCGTCGAAATGACGTAATTTCAAGTACAACAAAATTAATCAAAATCATCTCAATTATGCCTAATTTCAATGAAATTACGTCCAAAATTACGCCAAATTAATTCATTATTATTATTATTATTATTAAATTAATGCCAGAGCGCTCCCATTTTTGTTTTCCACTTTTATCAAACTGTTTCACTTGATATTTGTTAATTAGGCTTGTCAATAACTTTTCAATGAAGAAATTAAAGAACTATTTTATATTACGCAGACATTTTATGCGGATATATATCCTTTTAATTGCAAAAGCCTTTTTTATCTAATTAATATTTTTACATGCCAATTTGGTATTTAACTCATAAAAGGACCCATAGAACTCAATTTTTCTATGTCATACAAAATTATTTCAGTGGTAGTAAAAACACCTGAGCATAATTTCGAAATGAACTCTTTGAAAATATGTAATTTCACTAAAGTGAAAACGTACTATTGCACAAGAAAACTAAAATTAAAGCGTGCCAACCTTCACTCACAACCTGCAAAAGTATTGTAACGTTTCTTTATCTATTGGAGAAAAATTTGCTCCGGCCGAGCGGTAAACGAGGGAGCAGTTTTGTTCTAATATTTAAAACTCCTCTAAGAATTTCACCGAAATCTTAGCAATTGAAAAAAAGGTTACGGCAATATATAATTTATGTTATGTAAGCAATAAAATTATTTTAGTTAAACGGAAATTTATTTATTCTTACTGTATCCGAATATTTTAAAAGAAAATTTATTTTACTGTATCTGACTTTGTACTCACCTGATCAGTGTTTTGGCAGCTGATTCACTTGGCTCTCTATTAAGGTTTTTTAGGATTGGGATATTTTCTTTATTCCAGTCGAGACCCAGAATAAAATGAGGTTAGTAATTCTGACTGCAGTCGGTACCCACAGAAAGAATCTTTATCACAGTCGAGACCCGCGATAAAGTGTTTGGTGTTAGTAATTTATTCTAACTGCAGTCGCTACCCACAGAAAGAATCTTTATCACAGTCGAGACCCGCGATAAAGTGTTTTGAGTTAGTAATTTATTCTTATTGCAGTCGATACCCACAATAAGAATCTTTATTACAGTCGAGACCCGCAATAAAGAGTTTGGTGTTAGTAATTTATTCTTACTGCAGTCGCTACCCACAGAAAGAATCTTTATCACAGTCGAGACCCGCGATAAAGTGTTTTGAGTTAGTAATTTATTCTTATTGCAGTCGAGTACCCACAATAAGAATCTTTATTACAGTCGAGACCCGCAACAAAGAGTTTGGTGTTAGTAATTTATTCTTATTGCAGTCGATACCCACAATAAGAATCTTTATCTTAGTCGCTGTCAAAAATCAGATCTTTAATCCAGTCGGTACCCAGAATAAAAATCTCAATTTTCAACCCTCTAACCAAAATAAAGCACTTGTTTGATTAGTATTAAATTCTTATTGCAGTCGCTACCCACAATAAGAATCTTTATTTTAGTTGCTCATCAAAACAATACCCTTAATCCAGTCGAGACCCAGAAGAAGAATAATTATTTTAATCGTCAACTAAATAAAGTATTTGATTTGTTAGTAAAAATTGGAACACGGGGAAATAACACTAGGAATCGAGAACCACTTGATCACTGCACTCCCAAACTGAAAACTGAACGGTAGTCAAAGGCGCATGGCAACAATATTGGCATAGCAACAACTGGCATAGCAACAATAACTTGGCATAGCAACTGCACCTCATCATTTGTCATGAGTGTTACCATTTTAGTTATTGCTGCCACAGGCTGCTTTCAACTTATTATCTAAAAAAAAATATTTTGCGTAAACTCATTTTATTTTTAATTCAATATGGTCGAAATGAACAATAATATAAGAAACTTTCGCCTTTTGTT
Organism: Dioctria linearis; assembly: GCA_963930735.1. Lineage (NCBI taxonomy): Eukaryota > Metazoa > Arthropoda > Insecta > Diptera > Asilidae > Dioctria > Dioctria linearis. The sequence goes on along the minus strand of OZ005741.1, from coordinate 217,110,319 downwards.
GACTTAGAAATTTTACTTACCGTAAATAATTTATACCTTCTTAAAAACCGTACCTTCCACTGGCTTAGACGTAGCTGGAAGCAGCACGCACGAGTTGCTGGACTTGCTCTTTGATGTACCATCGCAATATTCCGCTGCACAGTGATTTCTTGTGAGCTAGCTGCAATTAAAGGCTGAAATACAAACGATTGTGACACGCACCTGTCGACGCCAAAAGTAATGTTCGAATACATGTTACGACATTAGAACATAACAAATGCTGTGCCACAAAAAATGTCGTCGTCAAAAAGTAGAGTAAATTTCGAGAACAGTTCCTTTAAATGTGGCATAATTGCACATGAGCTTTAAATACAACTTATACTTATTCTTAAAAAGATGTAAAAATTTCCCAAAGAAAACAAAACTCAACTCATTTATCTTGAAATGACGACGACAATGTCGCATTCATTGTATTACGTCTGTGGCAATCAACGACGCAACTTGGCGTCGACAATTTTGTGTCGCATTCGGGGCGCATGGCGGAACGTGATGTGTAATGAGAATTTCTTGCCCGTACCACGTTTCCATTTTGTGTTCTAGTACGATTTCGTCTTTACGCGGAATGTTCGTTCTGACGTATGTACTTGCCATATTAGTGAGATAATTCGCGTTTGTTTATCTCTGGTAATTTGAGATAATGTGATTTCGCAAGCTTGAAGTGCTCGTTTTTGTTTGATTTAAGTGTTGTGTTTTGCATAACGAAATCACATTATCTCAACTCGCGAGTGTCTCAAGTTTTTGTGTCGATGCGCCGCTTCCAGCCCAGCCGTTCATTCGGCATTATTTATTTACATCTAGGGAAGGAAATATAATTAGGTAGTTGCATTTAACAATTAAAAAGTAGAAGTGGTTCTTTGTGGTCTTTTTGTTTGTTTTCAGGCGAAGCCAACGAGGAGCGAATTTGGATAATGCAACGATGCAAAACTGGAACGATGCATGATGTTATGACGGCTTCAAGACAGATGCCTAGCAGCCGAGCAATAGCAATTGTTGATTAGGTAAGGTCAATTTATGATTTTAAATTTAAGAATGATTCTTTGTGGTGTTTTGGTTTTAATTTCAGAAAACGAGACTGAAAGCACTCAAATCGTGTGGAATTAGCGATTTTGTTACAAGTTATCATAGAGATGTATGCCAATACGGTTTTACAGAGGAACTCAATGGAAAGGTAGATGCCGTCTTTTTAGATCTTCCTGCTCCACATTTAGCGGTACCTTATGCACTTAAAGCTCTAAAGAAATCAGGAGGACGTTTTTGCTCATTTTCACCTTGTATAGAACAATCACAAAGATGTTGTGAAACTTTATCAGAGCATGGTTTCACAGAGATACAATCAATGGAAATTCTACAAATGGAAGATATAGTAAAAACCAAGACTGTTCCTGTTATCGATTTAGAATTTGTAAAGTTGAAGAAACCTGAAATAGATGATTTGTTGCAATTAGTTGTGATTTTCGCTACAGTATACTTTTTATCCAGTATCCAAGTTTCTTGCTACGAAGTTGATAAAAAATAAAAAAAATAATTGCTTAGTACCATCGTCAATAAATGCATCATACTACTTCCAATAATGACGACTTATGTTTGGAAAGGGCCTGATGCTGTGCATGAATTTTCTATCCTTGCTGTTTATTTTCTATCCTTGACTTTGCATGTACAGACAGAGTTCAGTTACGGAAAAATTAGGCTACCATAACTAAAATTTGGCAGAACACAGGTTTTTCGAAGACAGCCATGCATCTTGCTGATAAGAGTTTTGATAAAGTCGTAAGAGGTTATACGATCGTTCAAAGGTTTCTGACTGTTATCATTTACAGCAAAGGAGGGCTATTTAAATTTACTGGAGGTATGCCATCTACATCAATGTCACTTCTATATTGCAACATAAATAATTGGTTGCATTAATTGCCAGATTGTTTACCATTGACCGTAAGAAAATTCGCTTAAGATCGTAATGGAATCGTTGTACACCATCCTCCGTGAAATCAGTCAGTTTATTAGGATATATTTGAACGTCGTCATCTTACAGATGTATTTTTGAATTTCTAGCAACGTTTATTAATAAGCCAAATAGTAGTGGTCCCAGAATTGAGCCGTGCGGATTTGGTACATCGATGTATACCTACTTAATTAATTTCAATTAATAAAATTATAGTGTCTGTAATATAAATCCCTTAATCTTTTTAGTTTTAATCTGTAGCACACTTTACACATTGGAAGTAACAACGTGCAACAAAACCGGCTCTGTCAGTGAGTTTTAAGAGGCCCATACCCAGTCACGCCAGTTGGCCAACTCGAGTAGGACAACGCACGTTGTTTTGACCGCGTGTGGGCCTGTTTGCGGTGTGACACGCAGTATGTCAAGCGGTTGGATAAAAATCAAATTAGTTTGATTTTAAGTGGTGGGACTACGTGCATGACAACATATTGAACCGTGAACCGTGTAGGGCGATGTTTGTCATGCATTCGTCATTCTTGAGCGAACTCTATTGATGAAAAGATAAGAATTAATAGTTTTATCAGCTCCTGATATGTGTTATTGTCGTAATGTTGGACAATATGCTTCACCGTGCGTAGAGAAAAAGCTTTCATGTGTGGCATATTAAGTTGGACAATATGTTCGCCGTGTATGGGCCGCTTAAAATATACAGTAAAAATAGAGATTACTCTCTAGAATTTTTTACCGGGTTAAACTTATGTCTGTTCAAGAAGGAATTTTATTTGGATTCTCCGGTATATAGCAAAACTAAAAAATGTTTTTAATTTGTTATTTCATCACACAACCAATTATGTTTTTGGTGACAAGTTTCATTTCTTGGTTTGACTCAGAAACAGGTCCCAAATAGCGAAATTGAGTGACTTGACAAACAGATGAAAAAATAGAACAAAGGAAAGAAATGCAAAAATGAAAAAATGAAAAAAAATTGAGAAAAATAGAAAAAAAAATTTTATTAAAAAAATTAAAAAAATTTAAAAAAAATTGTCACCTAAAATATAATGGGTTGTGTGATGAAATAACAAATTAAAAACATTTTTTAGCTTTTGCTATATACCGGAGAATCCAAATAAAATTCCTTCTTGAACAAATATAAGATATACAGTGATAACGTAAAGTAGCTTCAACATAGAACAAAACCCATACCACCCCTCATGAAAGCTTGAATCGCCCACTAGTGGGCAGTAGGTCAACCTGTTTGATTAACCCTGATCTAGGTTATATGTAAGCCCTCGGTAAGCCTTTAGTACGAATTGTATAAATGCCAACAAACTTTGGTTTCTCTTTTTTTATTTCCATATTTTTAATAACCCAGTTCTTGTATTTAATTTTATAGCATAGTCACTTGAATTGAATTGTATTCTTATGAATTTAGTGAACCGCTTGTAGATGATTATGATATTATTAAAATTGAGGGCTTTGAGTGCTCAACTACAAACATTTTGGCCAAATCTTAACAAAAAATCATTTTTTGATGTTATTCAAACTAAGCCAAATGTATGTTGTTTAATAATACATTCTAGACAAGTTCAGATTATGTCTCAGGTATCTGGATGTGAAATAGAAGAATGTGACTAAGACAGTAATTCAGAACTCTGACCAACTAATCGACTGGTCAAAAATGCAAAGTAACTGTCACAAAAGTTTTGCGATCGGCAATTCAAATTTATTTCATGCTAAGTTTTCTAGCGGTGGAGTAACTACAGAGCTTAAGCCTATCGACTTATTCTCTCGACGCATTTCCCAGACTGTAGGCTTGAAGAAGACCTGCAGTTGTGTGGCGAACATCCGCTACCTCTTTAGACTGGTGGTGTTTGGTCCACTGCTGCCAAGGTAGTTTTGAAGTTGAAATCGTCAATTTCAACCTTCTTGGATTTTAAAGCCCCGGGTCCAGACGATATTTTGCCGGTCCTTCAAAAGGCTTCTGGACATACAGGGGGCATTTGACGGGGCCACCCTCGAGTCGCTATGTGAGGCAGCTCGTCGACTTGGAGTTGACCACTCTGTAGTGTGATGGATCGACTAAATGTTAAGACGACGATACTTAACTGTGGAGGTGGGCGGCGGAACCTCTATCAGTGTGCCGGTGGAGAAAGGCTGTGGTCAAGGTAGCGTGCTATCTCTAGTACTCTGGTGTATATTGGTTGACTCACTCATCAGGGTGCTGAAAAATGTGGGATTCTCATGTGAAGCGTATGCGGATGACATCCCTCTGCTCACTTCCAGGCACAGCATGACTGCTGCCTCTGCCTTCATGCAACGAGACCTCAATATTGTTGAGGACTGGTACACCCGTCACGATATGACAGTAAAATGTAATGTAAACACTATTAGATATAACACAGAAAACAAAATCCATACAGTTAAAATAATATTGTGAAAATGACAGGAACTAGAGCTGAAATATATTTTAAAGGAACCATAAGTGTTATATACTTTTTGAAAAAATCTTGAAATAATAGTTAAAAATAAACTTTTTTTTAGTTCTATATAACTGTTATAAAAGAATTTATTTATTTAAGTCTTATGATAAGAGTCCCAAAAGGCTTTTATTTATTTAAGTCTCATAATGGATCCAGTCCTGTCCAAAGTTCAATAAATTTTATTGTGATCGTTTTGTGAATTTGTGAAAAGCTTTTAGGATTCCATATGAGGGGGATATTCCTTGCACTGCTTTATTATATGCGATTTTTTTTCGTAATATGCCATACCAGTGAGAAGCACGGACTTGCAAGGTGAATGCCGCAAACACTGTATGACTTCTCTTGTAATTTGTTTATTGTTATTGCGAATGTAAGCCGCACCGGAAACTCCAAGCATTTGAAGTCCAATGGCATGTCGATCGGAGTCATCGGGATGCGTGATATCAAACCATCTTCTCCTTTGTACTTTGTTTTAATAATATTGTTGTTTCGATGACCTAAGTTTGTTTCTTCACCGCAAGCCGGGTGCCAGTACAAAGACATCGTTGATTGTATTTCGCAACATTATGATTACCGATCCGACTTTCAATCGGAGCTTGTGAGGCGGAAATCTGCGCAATTCCAGAGAGTTTAAAAATTCGGCTGTATCATTTTGGCTAGTAACGGAAGCCACAAATTTGCCAGCAATTTCACTTTGAATCCTGAAATTCAATTCGACGACATCAATATTTTTCGCAGCAGTGCTATATTGACTCAACCAAATATGATTTTTGTAATTTTGACCAATATTAGAGAACACCTTTCGGATTAGTTTGGTCTTTGATTCTGTGAACTGGCACCAATCGACGGGAAATATAATGCAAACAGTCGAAATACCAACGGGGATGTGGCCATTGCCAATGTCCAGTAATTGTTTTGAAAATAGTTCTCGAGATTGATTGTTCTGCAACTCGACACACATTGTTGACACATTATTTGACTGCCTTGCTGTGTTGCCATAAAACGGACGACTTCAAATATGCGTTAAGTTCATCAGCTTTTTCCTGCAAGCTTTTCCAGGAACAGGACGAACAAAACGAAAAAAGAATTACGCATTTGGTGACAAATCAAAGTTTTTTATGTCAACACCAAGAGGGGGTAGCCTGATTTAGTCTATTTTTGAACTTGTATATTTGTTATTTACAAAATGTGAGCTCTCCACGTCGACGCGCTCTCAGGTAGTTTCCAAATATAGAGTGAAAACCCAAAGTTTTGTGTGGTAACACCAAGAAGGAATTGCCGATTCCAATTTTGCTTTCCCTAAACTAAAATCCTTATACAGACTATTGCGAACATATAAAAACAAAATTAGCCAAATCGGTCCCGTCGCTATCAGTGATGCGATTACCAACGAACAGCATTTCATTTTTTTTATATAGATTATGCAGCATTATTAGTTTTATTTATACCAATTTTTATTTATTTTTAATTTGATGCGGTTCTTATTGTCCATTATCGCCCAAGTCCTTTGGTTACTTTCTTCCAACTTTGGTGGTGTTGCATCTACATTCACTATTTCGTCAACTGTCTCCTGTACATCCTGAAATAATTTTTCGATTTCTGTTGTGAGAGAAAAATTATTGTGTTATATACAACAGCACCACCTATCGTGTCCAAAGCTATACTATCTTTTAAGCTGAAGCAAACTATTCATTCACATTCACAGAATTTCATTGGAATCGGTTGGGCGGTTTCGGAGATTAGCATGTTCGAGATCAGTGACACTTGGTTTTTATATATTAAGATATAGAAACAGATCAATGCTCCTATCTGTTCTCATGTCCCCCAGGGAATAGGATTAAAGCCTTAAAGAAACTTCATTAATTCAAATAGGATAGGAAGCTCAATGGAAATGTCAAAAACAGATAAAACGAAAACAGGAAGGCTATATTAAGAGGTACGTTGATATATGTATAGCTCAGTATAAGTATCCATCAGTCAAAATTAGGTATCTCGGTTCAGTCATCACACAAACTTTCTTATTTAAACCGAATTTCAATAATGAGTGTAAAACTGCAAAGACTTCTATCCATCGTATCAGTAGGATAAAGAAACTTTCATAGTCATGATACATATCTTCCAACTTCCTAATGATCGGATTAAGTAAGCAAAGATAAGGAGGAAGTGGTAGATTATTGTTAAATGATCAAACTAGGAAACTCTGTGTAATAAGATTACCTAACCTCGAAAACTTAAAAGATGCAACTCAAACATAAAACGTTAAAATGTATTTAGCTGGAAAAACTAAATATAGAAATCCTAGAAACGAGCAAAGTTGAGAAAGTAAAATATTTAGCTACTTAAAACTGGGCCTTTTAAATTATGATCATTCTTGCTTGTCTCTCTTGCCCGCGGATTTTCATGACTCTAAATGAAAGTAGCAACACTCAACAATGACTTGAGAAATTTCATTCCTTCGAGGTTCATTACTCTCGTTAAGCCATGCAATCTCCCATTAAAACTTCATCCTGTTTCGACCACAGAGTTCTGTATTCAACCTCGTTCTGAATATCTTAATTTGAAATTACAAGAAGAGAAATGAAGATGTAACCACGGCATTAGCGTTTAATATACTTAGCAAAATGAATACCGCGTCCATTGCTGTGTTCCAAGAACTGAGTTCATGAGGCGAACAGAAGCAGAATATTATCTACAGAGTCTACGTACCAATTTCATAGTATGTATAGGACGAAGGAGACATGACACAGATATGAAAATTAATACGAACATTAGATAAACTTTGAATAACTTACAAGTCCCCTACGAAAGTACTTCTGTATGCTATGATAAATATCCGTACAACTTAAGATAAAGGGCTGCTGTATCCCTTGGGAGCTCTTGGTGACGTTTAATTTTATGCGATTATTGCTCAAAGGACGAAAAGTAATGAGTGGGAACAAGAGCGCTTTGTTAATCTTTTCGTCAAGGGCTTACCCTCGATCTGATTTCTCTATATCTACACATATACAAGCGAATTTATTATTTAAAGTACCAATGTACTTGGATAATTGCACAATTTTGAAGAAGACCCCTGTGATAAAAAAAAGGTTCAATTGTGGGACTGGGGCATATCATGTATGTATATTTTTTTAAATGGACACCATATGTCCATGTAAAAAAACATAGATACATATACCTAGCGGTTCAAAGTTGCAGTACATACTTATGTACTTATATTGGTTCAGGTTAAGGTAATGATCTTTATACGACATTTGTGGAAATAGCATGCGTTAGATAGTATTATGATTTTATAGACTAAATAGTGAACAGAAATACTACTATTGTTAGAAAAATATAAATCTCAAACTGCCGGAATAACGTTTGACTTCTTTGCGTGCTTTCTTGAACGCTTATTTATATATTTGTTCTTCATTGTAGTTGAGTAGTACCAAATTTGAAATATTGGAGTCAATTCGCTATGGACTTTTCAGCATGAGATACTTCGTACATTTCGCAGGTGACCAAACATTTTGTGATTTCTAGAATACATTGCCTCAACGAGGATTAACAATGGCGAGCTTCTGCTAAGGCAAACTAGTCAGTTCCTTGGGGGCCAAACAATGTAGGAGGCCCCTACAGGGGCCGAAATGGTATTCATGGAAGACATACGACATCGGAAAGTTCAAAAAAATTAATTCACTTTATTGTTCCTCCTGCGAACAGGAGCGGATTTAAAAAGGCAGAGCAATGCGGCAGATTTCTGGGGGTAGCAAATTCTCAATTAAATACTTAAGTGCCGGAAAACGAAATTGAAGCCGCATTGTATAGCAGGGACGGATGCAGAGTTACGTTTTTTAACCTTATTATCCAACTGCGAAAAATAACGGCAGCATTTTTATTCATTTATTTTTATTTATTTATTCATTTTTATTCAGTTATTTAAAAAATGGGTTCTGTCCTGAGTCTGTTAATCGCCTAGAATCTCTGGGTCTTCATGTACGGGCTTGAGGATGGAGAAAATTTCATATAACGTTAATCTTACAGCGATAACAAGTAAAGATGTAAGAATGAAAATCTTTAGATTTCATTTGAGGACGACCGAGTTGTGGGATCTCTACGGAAAAGTAAAGCAAACTAAAATCAGAATTGAAACAGGCGCTGCTGACACAATTACAGCTGCAAGGTGTGAGTTTCACTTTCCGATAATAAATATATACAGGGTTTTCCAAAGTTTATAAAATAAACCATAATGTCGATTTTCATGAGATTTTTTGAGATGTTGTCCTCATCCATTTTTTTCATCCGACAGAGGTATGAAGGATCACAAACACGGAGGCCAAAACGTCCCATTGTACTAACCTGCTAACAAAACATACTGCTCAACAAAACCTTCCTGTCCTCGTAATGAAGCGCATCAGGTTCAGGTGATTTCAGCTTTCCAGTCAATTTGCAGATAAGAGGTCAGAGCAAGACATTATCCATAATTCGCAAGGCAAAGCCACGCACACAGAGCCTATTCGGTTGTGACAAGCTCGCCTATTAGGAAAAATAGACACCCATCTTTCTAAGACAAAAAGTAGGCTGGGGTGATGCTTAACACAATGTTGCACTGTTTTTTTCCTAGGCCCAACAGGAGTCAGTGAATTTCCTATTTGTAATTGGCCTATCAAAAAAAAGTTTCGTACACCAGAAGGTACTCAGCTTTGCCCATCGCTGCTGATGCTTCATACAAACATCGGCTATGATGAGAGACAAGATCACTGAGGTGGCAAAGCCAACAACAGGTTCTGGTTCAGGAAAGAGAGAACTAGAGCTGCACCTGACTAGCACTCCATACTCTCATTCTTCCTGCAATTCTTCACTGGTTCCTATTTCCACCAGTATGTACTAAAGAGACAGCAAGCTAGGGCACATGGCTTATTCAAAGACTTCCTGCAGTCACCAATAATTTAGATATTATCCGAGGGCTACTCAGAGCCACCAAAGCGGCTTAAGTGTCTGAAAGGAAAGCAATGTTCTTTCTCTTGATTTCAATTGCCATTGCGATGGCAAAGTTTTCACCCTTAAAGGCAGTAGTGAACCTTCCATTTCAATTCATGGAAATTAATTAATTTGTGTGAACTTTCTAGTACTTGATCACAGATTTTTATTCAAAATATCACTTAAAGAAATACATAGCTACTTGCAGTATGTAAAACCTAGAATGAAAAAAATTTCAAAAACTGTAATGGAAATTTTTCTAAAATATCTGTTTCATGGAGCATTGTTGGGTGTGTTACATAAAAAATGAAATGAATAAAAAGAAAAGGTAAAAATAACGACAAGAAGAAAAACCCATAGATATAGTAGTGAGTAGGAAAGAGACCCAATAATCTTGGCTCGTAGGTGTAGAAGAGTGAAAGGGATAGATAGTGTAGTTCATGGACAGTAAAAAGTACACGAGCCACTCCAAGTAGTGATCTCGTGAACTGCAGTTAACTTAAAAGAATTAAGGAAAAAAGTGTATTGAAGAAAGTGTTAGTTAAGCGCTAGATTTAGGTTTTGTTTTGTAGATAGTTTTGAGTCGTTGGAATTGTGTGATATTGTGTAATATGATTAGCAAAATCTAGCGTTGGTGCGCTTATCACGGCAGTACGCTAAGTAGATATTGGGGAAAAGTCGCACGTCGGTGCGCTTAACACGGTGAGATGCTTGAGGATTTATTGAGGGATAATGGGCGGCGCTATTAGACACAGTGTAATACTCTTCTTATGTCCTCAAACACCCAACTACAGAATCGACCAACAATAATTTGAAAGTATTTAAGACAAGTAATTATTATATAAAGTGAAAGCTCTCTACTGATAATTATTATAATCCACAGCTTGGAGGACGATTTATGGTTAAAGTTTCCGATCAAGTAAGTCTCGATGACCTTCATAAAATGGTCGAATTACAGCACGTGGCCCATCTAAAGCACTAATAGCTTGGAGTAAACCAACTTTCCTCTCGAATTAAATAGCGGTCCAGTGCATATCTTCCAGTGGAGCCATTATTATTTCATTGTGTGAAACAATTTTTACAATAGAATGGAAACATATAGGAAAATATCTAAAAACATAATACCTAATAATTCCTGCATTCGGTGCCTACTTACCAAATGACGCTAATTTTATAAATTTTCGACCGTACGATTCTTCCTGGTAGGTACTCATGGACTGCCAGACATAAATATTTTCTGGTTGTGATTAAAATTTTTTTAATATTTTCTTGTTCCTTCGATTTTTTTTGCTTTTTTTCATCCATCAAATTTATCCCCATTTACAATACTCTGCGAAAGACATTTGAACACTTGGAAAAATAGTTTTGAATAAGAATTTTAGTATTGGCGATTGTGGAATACAATACCAAAAGATTTCTAAAATTGTAATACATCTTTATTAATGGCGAAATCTGAATGTTCTGCTTGTCCCGATTTTGGTGCCCATACCCTACTTCAAATACCGCCTTACAAAGCCGATACAAAAATTACGTTATGATACTATTTTACGTATGCTGAAATCAAAAGAAGATGGTATTGTTTGGTGTTATACCCCGAGCAATTTATCATTATTTAATAAATGGTTGTCGATTGATCGTCTTTCTTATACCCTACACAGACGAACTAAATCAATGGTCATTGATTTTTCCAAATTTTAATTACAGACCAAATACCATTGGTTTGGCCATCTGCCTAGGGTATTGCTGTATAATTGGATTTGTTAGTGTTTTTATGTCCAGGTCTTCATGGCTATCCTAATGACAATGACCACATTCTAAATTCGCTATGTCAATTTTCGATTATTCACCTGACGGACCATCAATTCATCAAATTAGACGACCTTAATAACAAGAAATAAGGCGATTCGTATAAGCAGGAACCAATACTCATCAGTACGGCTAGTTTCTGCCTGCCGTAGATGCCAGAAGAAAAACGCCAAGCTGACTCCATACATAATCTTAGTTTAAATTCTGAGTATGAATCGTATGAAGTCGCGATTAGTCATTTAAGCCCATGTGACCAGCCAAGTTCCACAGTAAAAGTCAAGAGGACTTTTACGAAAATGCTATCAATTCAAAAAAAAATCTGTTGATACGAAACGCCTTATTTCTTGCAATCTGCGTCAGCTGCAGGTTTTGCAGAAAATTAGTTATAATTTTTTTTTCATGACTTTTTTCTTAATAAGTTAACACTTAATAGTGAGAAATACAAAGTGCCTTTAATTCAGTACCTTTAAGATTCCGAAAGTGATAAAAGAACGTATAATGGTAACACTTCATTCCTTTGAACTTAAACTATGGAATTAAATCATACTCGTTGCACACAGATTACAAAATTTTCATAATGAAGTTTTCGAAATTAAATTTAGAATGCTTTAAAACCTAAATTCCCGCAGACTCGTATATTATACGTGACTCAAAAGTGTTTTATATAAATGGGAAACTAAGTTTGGGTACGAAATAACATTAAAGAAAGGACTATGTTGAATAATTTGATTTATACAAAATTTAAGAAAGTTTCTCTTCAATTTTAAATCAAAATTGCACACGATTCCTTCGTCGACTCTACCCCATACATACATACATCTTTACCGCTGAGGTCGCGTGTCCTTGGAGTGAAGATTTTAATTTATGCGCACTTTCACTGAACGAAAGCAACGTAATTTACATAGTAATTAGACAAGATAAAGTAACTTTGAACTTAAGTTTCCAAATTAATTCGACATAAGGCAGCTAACACTGACGCAGAATACAAGAAAAGATTTGTTAATGTAAACTGACTTTAACCGTAAATTATAGAAAGCGAAAATTTACATTTTATGATCCGATAATTATTATTTCAAGCATATTACCGAGAAACCAAATTCATATATTTCATGAGTTAATTTAGTATCCTAGCAACTGTAAAAATATCAACTTATTCTGCGTAGAACTGTGCTGTTGCTGGTGAGTAACAGCAATTACCTATTATTCTAGCGCTATAATTATTTTATTAAAATTTCATTTACAATATAATCAAGAGGTCCTTTGTAAATCCTTTTTAATTAACAAATTTTGTTCAAGAAAGAATTTTTTGGGATTCTCCGGTATATAGCAAAAGCTAAAAATGTTCTAATTTGTTATTTCATCACACAACTCATTAATTCTTGGTGACAAGTTTCAAGTCTTGGTTTGACTCATCAACAGGTCCCAAATATCGAAATTGGGTGATTTGAAAAACAAATGAAAAAACGAAAAAAAAAAAATCACCCAATTTCGCTATTTGGGACCTGTTGATGAGTCAAACCAAGACTTGAAACTTCTCACCAAAAATTAATGAGTTGTATGATGAAATAACAAATTAGAACATTTTTAAGCTTTTGCTATATACCGGAGAATCCCAAAAAATTCTTTCTTGAACAAAATTAAGTTTAACCCGTAAAAAGTCCAAAAGAGTAATATTTTTATTTATTAATTAACAAAGTGAACGAAAACACGTTTACAATTAGCTATAACACATCCACCGAAACGCCGAAACGTTCATTCAAATCTTTTATGATGGAAATTGTGAATATGAGGCGACGAGAGGCATTCTAAAATTATTTTCAATTATGCCTATATACAAAAATATACGATATATGTATGTGTGATGTACTCAAGTAATTTATGTGTGTGTTGAGTGGATATAAAAATTGATGGCGATTTATTCTATGTAACTTTTGGATGCAGACAACGAAATTGCTCTCCTACATTTTAATGCACTTTTCCACTTACCAGCTTTTGATATTTACTATGAGTAAAAACTCATCGTTGCACCCACTTCAGTATGTTTACCAAACGAGCGAACATACGAGAGGAAAGGGCGTTAGAGGGTCTAGAGATTTGCCCACTTGAGTATGTTTACCCAACGATCGAAAATAAGGGTAGAAAAGGCGGAAGAGGCAGAGGGGCTAAGCAGCTACCACTACAGTGTACAGTCTACTAGGTGTGCCTAATACCATTTTTAACATCTAACAGATGACGTCACCCTGGCTAGATTAGGATGAAACAAACAGGAATTATAAAAACTGCAGGAATCATTAATATTTTTAATTAGCTGATGTTATATGTATTTTTGTACACCATAGTTTATATTAGGCATTCCTCGTATTCTCTACGCCGTGTCTATAAGGCAGGGCTGCAGTTTCCAAAGACCTTGAAAAAATTCGCAGATATTATCTTTAACTACCAGTTCTTCTTCTGTGCTACGCATAGTAAAAAATCAAGGACATATTTTACTGCTTTTGAATGGCATCGTTCTATTGGCACGTTCTGCGAGTAGGGATAGGAATACTGTATCTATTCAAGTGGAACGAATCCTGCGGAAAAAATTTCGGTAATTTAATCTTACAAGTCAGAAATTGCTGACCGGCAAGACGATATCCTTGTTGTGATTTGATGCTGGTTATTTCGTCCTTTCTAGTGAATTTTTTAGGGAGTATTAAGCGCAGAATCGATGGACGATTGCAACACATAATTTTTTGTTCAGATCCGTCGATTTCCTTGCATTGAGTTGATTAAGCTTGAACCTTATAACTAGAAGCACACTCGTAGTACATTAAATCAAGCAGATATTATTTCAAGAGTGCACTTGTCTTTGACATAATTCCTTGGGTCACATTATTTGTATCATCGACTTAGTCTTCGTCTAATAACTCAAAGTTCCAAATGATAATGACTGAATTGAGTTTAATTTTACACGGAATTTAATAAAAATTTAAGCATATTCGAACACGACGTATTCTTCCAAAAATTAGTGAGGAAATTAAACACCATTTGGAGTGAATTTCAAGCCTGATAGTCTAAATCTTAGAGCCTTATTTAGCCTTGCTCAATGGATAAAGAAAACTTCTAGGAAATGAAAGGTACTGAAGGAGATAAGCTGCCCCGAAAAAGAAAGACGATAGAGAAACTCAGTCAGAAATTGACAGAGTAGGAGGTTATTAAAATCGTAGAATTTCTTGAAGAAGAAAAGTTTGAAGTAAAATTTATTTAATTTAATTCTCTTTTATTAAAATCTTTTCAATAAAGACCACCTCCTCAGATGTTTTACAAGATATTTATTGAGATAAAATATATTAAAAGAACTTTTAAATAATAAGATGCACTAAAGAGTAAAAAACATTATTTTCTTTCTTATACCCTAGACACACAGCACGAACTAATGAATCATTTGTACAAACCATTCATTAAAATGCCGTGTGTTACATAGTATACGTCATTATAGCTCGAAAATCAGATGATAATGAAGTACACTAATGAAGTGTTTTCCTCCTTCATTATAGCTATAATGAGGAAAAATGTGCAAGATTTGGCATATAATATAAACCTGAAGCTCCGCTGTGCATCTGCCGATTTGAAAAATAAGAAGAAGAAATGCAAAGAAATGCAAAGAAATGCAAATCACAAATTATATTATTAATTATTTTTTAAATATAATGTTTTTCTCATTTGTTAACTGTTAAATTCGAAAATATAATAAATGAAAACAAAGTTTATCGCGTTAATTCGATTCATATTGCTTCTTTAAGGTGATAAGTTCATCAAAACCAGTTTGACAGCACAACTTAATTAAAGAAATGGCTGCGTGTTCGCAGTTTATAATGAATCATTATAGACTAATGAGTCGTTAGTTATGTCTTCATTAAGAGTGCTGTGTGTCTAAGGCATTAGTGATATACACAAGAAATGTTTCATGGCACAATAAAAAATGCTAGATTAAATCTTAAAATTTAATTAAAAATATTTTAATCTTATATTACATATCTCATTTAACTATAATCACAATTGTCTAACTGTAACTCATGCAAAAACCGACGTTCTCTTGCGAATATTGTGGTTGTCGGCCTCGAATAATGCATACAAAATTCTTGAGAAAAAATTTCCAGTAAATTTCACCCAACAAATTGAGGGCTTCCCTACATCAGGTCCAAGGAATCGCTTATTATATATTGAGCAAGGCATTGCTGGCCTATACTTTGGTTACGTCAGCAAGTCGAACCAATATTCGCGAAGTGCTATAGATTTTTGCTCTACTTGCCCAGTCTTTGTATGGTTATTACTTTGTCTATGCTATTGCGGCATGAACTAACTGCCTTTGGAAGTAATATTTGTAAAAATACTGTTATAGGTACTAATATCTTATATTTTTTTCAATCCTCCAATAACCATGTCAAATCCGAGTAATACCATTACTATTATGATCAAAAACGTGTATATTTCAAGGCAAGAAGCTGATTAGCTACTTTTTATTTTCCATAAAAGAATACAATTTTTTTTTGGTAATAATATAGCAATATAGCTCCAAGCCTTATCTATGTATGTGCAAAAATTGCTGAGGTTTGCGGCTTCGTTTTTGCGAAACTGATTGTTAAAGTCATCACATTCCCTAAGAAACGAACTGTTGGACCATTTTACTTCATGGAATATAATATTTTTTTCTACGTTGGATTACTAGAACTCTTTATTATGAAGTCTTTTTTTCTATTATTAAGAGAAGGTTAGGGTATACTTTATGATGCTACACATGGCAGGAAGAAATTATTTAGGGGAGAGTGTCGAATGTACCGATGCATATCACAACCTTCTCAGATTGTAAGCCGAAGGAAAGACAAAAGATGGTAGACTGTTCCACATTCGCACAGTTCTGAATAAAAAATCCCACGAAATTTTGCTGTACGGCCAAAATTGATTTGAAGGGTAGAGGGATGAGCGCGGCTTTTCGCGCAATGTGGCGTGCAAGAACTAATCTACAATGTATCAGACTGGATATTGTGTCAGAACATTGAGCAAATATGTATCGATAAAGGAGCGAAAGGAATTCGAAATTGCAGCGGTGCTCCAGCGAGTCGATACGAAAAATTACTGCAACAACGCCAACAAGCTTGCAAGCTCTCTTTTGGACAATAAATAATAAATCGAGGACTGTCCAAACTACCCCGGCCCAGATATTTCAATTGTATTCCATTCTAAGCAGTTTCTGTCTTTGTGCCAAAAATTGTGAAAGTGCTTGACCTCATCTTAGAGATATGCTTTTTAAATTTCGCTGTATAGTTAATGCTATATAACATTAAAAAACTGCTAGTGGTCCTTAATATTAAATAATACATTTTTTTAATACTACATATTGTGCACAAAACTAATTCCGTTCGGTTTTGCCGCATTTTTTTTTATGGAAAATCTGAAATGTTTTCTTTCATTTGACATTTGGATCAAAACATCGGTTCCGCCACCTGTAAACGTATAGACTCTGGTCCAATAGAAATAAGTGATTCATCATTGGAAAGGTCATAACATTTGGAGTTAGAATTCCGATTGCGCTTGGCTTGATTCAATGTCCGATGAGAGCAATATCACTTTTATGTATACCTATAGATGTAAATCACGTCGCATATTACAATTGCTTTTGTGTTTTCATAGCCTCCATTTATAGCTTTTGGTATAGTCAGGCTTCGTTGTATAATATTATTTATGTTTACAGAGTACAGTCCTGCATGAATGATAGCCGCTCAAGGTTTTGTCTTGACATATACAACGATGTCGCAAATCTCTGCTTGGAATCACCAGTTTGCATTTTTGTGAGAAATATGCCCATAGTGATTCTTGGAATTTTACATCTCTGGCTTACTGTCGGAGTTTGTTCCAACATCGAATAGAATTGATCGCAACAGCGTCTGGTCCAAAAATGCATCTCTTCATTAACAACAGCACCTGTGGTGTTAAAATCTACCTTAAAATCTCCTTGTGAGCGTTCCTTATCATGTCACTAAAATCACTGAGCTGGACTGCATTGAAGTCATAAGTGATATTGCAAAAATGAGGTAGTTCGGCCCAGTTATTACTCTCTATATTCTCTCGACATACTCTAACAACTTCGGAATGTACAGCTTGTATTCACAAAATCGGTTATCTTTATAACTACTGATATTTTACGACGGGTCTGATTACGACAGTTGCTTACATTATAATCCTGCCTCAGCTGTAGGCGTTGCCACCTCGAGTATCGGGTCTCTCATCAAAACGATTTTCTTATGAATCTCGGAAGGAAACAATGTGGAACTGAGGGTTGCATCATCACCGGCCACAGCTCAATTCACGCTCATCCAACAAGGATGGGACTGGAGCAGACTGGATACTCTAGGGTCTACCCTTCTGTCTGTGGATTAACTGAAAAACCTGCCTCACCAAGACCTGGTGCGCTTCACAAAGAGCACAGGAATGTTTTTGGGGTCTCCTGTCCCCTACCCCAAAAAACAAAAAACAAAACAAAGCCTCTAACCGATAGCGGAGGTAGAAAAGGGATGAAGGAGTGAACTCAAGACCAGTTTCTGGGGTCTGGGGTCTGATGCACAAACTGAAACTGGATTATGAAATAACCAAAAAATACGTTACTGTGCTGTTGCTAAAACTGACGTGTATCTCTGAACTCTGGACAGGGATTTGCAACTATGGTGAAATACTAACTTCTATTCAGCTTATAAAGAGCTATCTGATGATGTATGACACATGGCTATTGCAAGGGGTATCAAAATTTGCATCATCCTTTCTAACTCCGTAGTGAAAGACCTGTGTTTGATGGGAAATGCGAGTAAGCTATTTTCATATTCCATACAAACTCTAACAGGGTCATGCAAATTTTGTATGGTCGGGGAAAAAATGTAAAAGAGAAATACAACATTTTCTGGCTTGATTTGGAGTTGAATTGAAATTTAAGATCCAAGAAGAGAAAAAAAAACGAATAAAGAAATTTCATATACATATTTTTTTTTAATTTGAGAAAACTCTTATGATTTGACTAACCAAAAATGGAGATATTAGAGCTTCTCATAAAGTTCAACCGTTATTCAGCTGTTCAAAAGGCATCTCTTGATAAATTTATTAATTATAATAAGTTTTTACATATATTTGATATTTCCACAAAATTAGTCTGTAGATAGTAAACTTCAATTATAAGTCCAGCTTTCGCAGACAAATTTTGAGTATATGTTCATCAGCCTCATTTGTACTAGAAATTTAGGTATGTTTTTATATATACCTGCTGACTATATTTCCCACAAATACTTCAAAACTCGCATTTATTTTTTCATATCTTGTAGTATTTATGAAACACATGAAAATTTAGTATAGTGCCTATGATATCAGAATATTGGTTGCTTAAAAACTAGTACAATGCCCATATATTTTTGGAAATTCAACAACTTTTATATAGTAGCACACGCTAAGAAATTTTTCATATTGTTACGATAACAGGGAATTCCTGAATGGAATTACGAAAAATGTAACTGTAGGGTGGTTACTGTTAGGGTAGCGGAAAGTTAAATTCAGATCAAATTGAAGTAAGTTCACATTCGATTTATTTATAGTTTTTATCACGCTTGTACGCACTTTAATCTTAATTAGGATTTAGCTAATGTAATATTAATCATACAAATATCTCAGGCAAGCAAAAATTAGTTCGCAGCTTTGTCCAAGCAAACCCGAGACGGGAAGATGAAGCACACCTGACATGAACTAATTGTACAAATTAAGCTACTGTATTTTAATTATTTCAATCTATCTTAATTATGTATTTGAAACAATTAATCTTAACAAATTTCACAAATGAATTTAAAGCTAATTAGAAAAATTCACCCAACACTATTAAAAACTTCCACCTAATTGCATGTGAGCTTGCACATACCTTGATTGGATGATTAGATACATCCCAATTTTCACAATTAGAACAATTTAATAAAACACTATATATCACTGTTGAAGTTGACTCTATGACTGTCGAAAACGCAAGAGAGAGATCCATGACAATGCACCTCTTTATATAGAGCCTGAACCGCCGTTTTTCTGTGGAACCTACAACCATAATGTAAGTTTCTCTAAGAAAATAATTTCTCGTTCATTGCTATTATTTCGATTCGATGCGGAATTTTTCATTTTATTATCTTCCAATGAAAAATTTTTATTCTTTATTATTTCTAATAAATGCTGATAAAAAGTTTAAATTGTGCTATAACATGGAACTGATTAAAATTTGGCAGCCATTTTCAATAATTTAAGTGTGGAACGCAATTTTTCATTTATCTCGTTCCCCCTAGCTATCTCTTTCTTTCTCATTATGCATATGAGAAAACTAAAAATCTTAAATATCTTTTCATGAAGATATTTTCACACTTTTTAAGCGCTACCACTGAGTTCCTCTTTAAAAAATACCCCGATTACATATGTCATATGTTGACAATATATGAAGATGACAGATCCGCGGTTTGTAATCGTTTCGCGCCGTCAAAGTTTTCGCGAAATTTTTTTAGTGGCCCATTGTGGTTTAATTACAGGTAACTGTTGAATGATGCCAAGTAATAGTGCTTGTGTGTTGAATTCATGTGTTTGTGTGTTCAATCCTTTGATTTTTTCCGACTGTAAATATCCTAACCTGTACCAGGTGCCATATTTACCTTTGTTTTTTATGCGCTTAAACTCAAAATTCAGGTGCGCACATACATTAAATTTTGCTTACGAGTTCTAGCAATTATATAACGTTGTTGCAACATACCAATATGATTTTCGCAAGTTTTCTTGCAATTTTGTTCTGTTCGCGGCAGCTGTCAACAGGTGAAATTTATAATAATTTTACCTGAACTTCCCGACCGGAACTTTGTTTTCAGTAGAATTTCTATTCTACTAGTAGTTTTCCATAGACTGGTTAAACTCCCAGGTGTTGATGACTGAAATGCAGCATAATATCACCACTTGAAGTTTAACACAGTGTTTTTGTTGTTTATGTGTAATTTGTTTACGTTTGTAATATGCATGTAGGATGATATGCATTGGCTATAACTTTTTTATGTTGTAACTTCAGTATAAAATTCATTATTTCTTATTCAATTAATTCATTTCTTATTCTAAATATTTCAGGAATGCATTTATGTGGGCTCTGAAGTTGCAATACAACGAGGGACTTCGTGGGAGCGGTGCCAAGATGAGATAAGTACTCATATCTTTATAGAAATATTGCTGATTCTTTCCTTTTTATGTTTTGTGTAGGTTCATCGCTGAACACATATTCATGGCTGGAGTTACTATTTTTTACTGGATTTGTTACCTATTTATATATAGCTGCCACTAAAACGGTTATAGTTATAGAAGTACAGCCATATACATTATAGGCCCTGCTCCAATGTTATATATGTGTATATACAAAATATTTATTTCACAAAAATATATTAAAACTATTCTAAGGATCATAGGATTCATACATCATTTCACACTGGCTTTGAAACTGACCAACAAAAGCAGAACCGTATACAACAAAACAATTACTTTTCCGAGAAACGGTACTTTACGCTAATATTTGGAACTTAATGTAGTAAACTTTATACAATTCAGTAGGATGGTTCTGGTACGTTTCCAAAATAAATAGCTGCGGAATTACTGGACTCGTCCTACGTGAAAATCTGATGGTTTCAGAAAACACAGAAGGTTTGGATTGATCTGGGTGGATGATGTGTGAAAGGAACACTGTTAACACTGTAATACCACATTTCCAAGTCGCTTTGTGGGTATGGCATTGTAAATAATTTAAAATCATAGCAACAGAATATTTCAGTATTTATCTTTGCCATTTTGCTCCCATTGCAAGTCTACATACTCCTTCGAAATGTAAAGATTTACATTTTATGGTAGACAAATATCAAAATAAAAATATATATTCGCTCTGAGGTTGTGTTTATTGTGAATTATTTATATGCAACTCTTTTACATATTCCCGTGTCTGGATGCCTTTGAATGCGATCCAGGATGATGGCTATGGGCGATAAAATGACTGAAATGATGAATTTGGGTATAAGGTCGCATGTACAATATGAATACAAATTCAACCCTTTTTTTACCAGCAGGCTAAAATAAGCACTTCTAGAATTAAAAGTATACTTCCAATATCTTATTTGATTGCTACTAAAGATATTGTATAGCTTAGCAAATCCCTTTGTGGAGCAATCCAGAAATATAAATCTTTGACTTATCATTGTTAAACTGGTTTTGTGGATTATCAACTTTTGGTTACTTAGTTTTATATGCGAGGCATGTAACCTCGATTTTCTTTTGGTAATTTGTATTCATATTATATTTATGTATTTGTAGATACATAATGGTAACTGTACCACGCATATTCTCAATTGGATGGATGGAGAACCTTTTGTGCTATTTCACTGTAAATCAAAGTTCAACGGAATAAACATATTTTCATCTTCACGATCACAACATACCGAAGAATTTCAATGGGCTCAAAGCGTTATCTGGATTCTGATGTGGCTTATCAGTAACGAAATCTTGGCATGTTCGCACAATTAGCGAACCCTTTGGGTTCTCCTTAAATTCATTCGCAACTCTATTACCTTTTTTTGTTGCTCTCTCAAACTTTTTGTTGTTGGCTCTAACCAGTTAATCATTTTATGGCGCCGTTTCTGGCTAAGCGCCAGGAACATATGAGTCCTGGAATCATAACTTGTGAAGTCCTATGTTATCTCTAGTTCGTTGGACTACATATCTTTTTCCTTTGGGGAGTTTACGAATGATTTTGTGTTTATTTATTTCTCTTAACCCACTCATACACATGACATAAATGCACGTACAATTATGCTAAAAAATTATAATTAGTAGTTTATGGAAGGTGGAAAATATTTTTTTTTTCCTTTTTTGCTGAAGCGTGCTAAAAACAAAAAGCAATTGACTTAAAATAGCTTAAGCAATCGTGAAGTAATAATTAAAACAATTTAAAGTTAAATCATTCCGAATAATAAGATTTTTGAAAATTCTTCAGCATTATTCATAAATACTAATTTTTGGTAAGAAGAAGAAAATTGTGGTCCGAACCAAGTTAGTTGTTTTTTACACTTCTTTCTGCAAATTCATCTCTCTAGCTCTAGCTAGCTATATAAGCACTGATGAGTCCGAAGGGTACATTTCCTAAAAAGTGTTATTGTCAAATAAAATTATGGATAAAAAAAATATCCAGGTACGTTATGGTTATGACGGACTTGATGAATCGATTTCATATCAGGGTATTCCGATTAGGTATGTATTAAAGTGTCCCTGACAGAAATAAAAAAGGTATTGGTGTGACAAACCGTACTCTGACATTTCAATTCAGTTGACTGGTTTTTAAGCGTTGGAAGTGACAAATATATTAGCTTTAATGCGAACTAATCTACAACAAATAACTCTAATATTACAACAAATTGAAGAAATGGAGCGAGAAAAGAACAAAAATATTTTAATCTTCTTCCTTTTTTACACATTATTGGGAAAAGCACAGACATAGTTTTGACACATTATCATACTTCTAGTAACAACTAGATGGAGTTGCGCAAATTAAGAGGTATCGATGACTAGGCTATACCCATAAATCTTAATGGGAGTCACTACCTTCCCTATACCCACTAGTCTTTTGTATATTCGAAAATTTTGATGAGACACGGGATGTTCCGAATACGTAGCTATCGACACCTCATGTCTGTCATAAGCCTTAGTCTTAATTCATAAATATACGTGAACATTAAAAAAATTAATCTGCATTTGATTTTGATCAATATGCTGCAGTGTTATTTACCGCTGCGCTCGTATGTACGTACAATTGTAATTATGCTGATAAGAAATTAAATTAAAATTAATAGTAACAATTGATCGTGACTGGGGTCCTTTAGACATTTCAATTCCATCGTCTCAATCTTACTGTGTTATACTCGTCTGGTAAATCTACAAAAATCAACATTTATAGATGTGTTTGCGCATTAGTTAGCCACCTCGGAGCTTTTCATGGTTACTGGAATTGATGCGAATTCCTTCGACGAGCACCTTATGGATCATGTAGTTGTCCATATTTCATACTTTAGTCAACTTAGAACAAGATAAGAATCGTTAAACCTATGAAAGAATGTATACTGTACTTCAGTCGTAAATATAGAAAATAAAGTTAATGGGAAAGTTAAAAAAAAACTATGAATTATACAAATTTTTATTAGTATTATTAGACCTGAAGTTGAAATTTCATGTTTCTCGAGATTATCACAGTCTAAATTATTGTAGTCCTCTTATTAGAAATTCAAAACTTTCTCTTGTCAGCTCCAGTTCCGCTCATCCACCTTATATTGGAAGGTAATTAATTCTATAAACGGTGTTAGGGATTTTTTGTAGGTTCTAACACACACAAGAAGTTAAAACTTTTATTTGTTGATTTTATTAGTAAACTATTATATACTTCTCAGATATTTAGCATTATTATTATATATAATCATTCTTAATACATCAAAACTTTTAGTGAGCCAAACTTTTTTCTAAATTTACACTATTTTATATTCTTTTTAATAATTATTCCTGACCGATTTTTAAATAACTTTTTACAATACACTGAGCTTCCACACAAATTCATGACCCGTCCGTAACTTACGTCCTTAACTACCCGCTTCGCTTTTACTCCAAACCGTACTACTGATCCTACCCCATTACAATACCTCGCATTGAGGATCACTCTTTTGGTTTTTCGCAATCATAAATTCTGCCCAATATTGGATTTGCGCGATATTGAGAAATCTCAAAGTGTAAAGCTCGCAATTAATTAATAACTTTTGTTTACATGGGTCACAATTCGCGAAGATAAGGTTATTCCCCATCAAATTAACTGCAAATAAATGTGGAAATGTGGATGACACTAAATATGCCAAGCTTGCAATTTAATTAAATTTTTTGTGTTTACTTTCGATTAGACTAGATCGTGAATTTGTGGACTAATTGTTTTCCTTACAGCTGGAAGTATGGACAAAGTAAGAGCCACGACCACCTGAATGCGCACAATGTGGTATCAGCAAGCTTAGGTGCCACATTCACATTTACCGAAGATTTCTTTTAAACTATTGCTAATGATACTAAGCAAATGGATTATGTATATACAAGTCAATGGTATCAAAGAGGATTCAACGAAAAGAATTGAATTTGCATAAAAATAATCTAGATAATGATAGATTTCGAGAAGTGGCCCCTTAATTAGCCACTTGCACAATAAATCTCTTAAATTTGCTCCTCTAGAAATGATTGAGTTAATTAATAAAGTCATACTATAGACAAATCCCTGCAGGTAATTCACCTGTGGCAATATGTTCTAATTTCTCATCGAAACTAATTATCGAAGCCAAGATATGGGTCTGGCGGTA
This sequence comes from Dioctria linearis, assembly GCA_963930735.1. Classification (NCBI taxonomy): domain Eukaryota; kingdom Metazoa; phylum Arthropoda; class Insecta; order Diptera; family Asilidae; genus Dioctria; species Dioctria linearis. Next base: position 217,085,651 of record OZ005741.1, on the reverse strand, counting down.
TGTTATAAGATTTTCGTTCGAAAGGCGATGTTGCTTGTTTCGAAATTATTTTCGAAATTTTTTTCCCTAGCATAAACGATATTTATAAATTATTTTTGTAGTATTGGACAAATTTTAATAATAATAAAATTTGATACTATGAATTTTTCAAGCGCAATGGCTTTATTTGTGGAGGATAATGAAAATGACGATGAAATAATTAGTTACTGGGATAAAAGAAAATTTTTAAGACAGCGGGATAATGTTGTGGATATGCTTAACAAAAAGTAGGTGTATTGATTTTGGAATGAAAAAGGCAAAAAAAATTGATTAAAATGTTTTATAATATTATTTACTCCTCTACGATTTTACCCCTTTCTGTGTGGAATTCCCGCAAATTTGTAAATGTGGTTTTTCAAGCCAGCCCTTAAACTAAAGTTGAGAAATTTAACTTATACTGTATATGAATTTAAAAAATTGTAACATATAAATCTAGTTTCATAAATTTTAATTACATTTTATAAACTCCACTTGTACTATCATTGTCAGCAAAACTAAATGAAGTTGTATCGAAATTATCGTGCCTATCGATACATTGTAAAAGATCTAAGCTTTCGAAGTTATAACATCTTGACACTGGAACAACAAACCAGTTCCAATTGGATGCAATGCAAACGATTGATGCAAGTGGACTTTGCTATTGCTGACAATTCCATATTTATCACGTTCGTTACAAACAATGGGTTACATCAGTGGTTCTCGACGCATTTATGTGTCTCACAACTTTGCAGACAAATTTAACATAGTGATACAAGATGCAGTTTGATTTTTCGTCCATAACATCCCAATTACAGATCTGGTTGTGGAGTTATTCAAAATTCAATAAGAGGTTATTATAGACCATACGGCGGAAAAATAAAACAAAAAACATCAGCATGCAAAATAAAAGAGAAGTTTTCTATGTCATCTAACAGTTATCTCGTCAATGCGTCTGTGAGGTAAGAGAAGAAGAACGAAATGAAGATTAATTGAAATATTAGTTTACTTCATTAGTTGGGCAGAAGATATTAAGAGAATAACAATAGTTAGCACAAAACGACATCCGTCTCTACTCAGAGATATGTAAAACACAATCTAGTATACATAATATGAGACAACAATTTCGATATATTTATATCAATTGTTTATGTATCAAATCATAAAATTTTTATCGATATTTGCTTTTAAAAAATATTGAGTCTGTTCAGGGCAACACGCTTTAGTGACTATAGTCGCTTTTGGCATTCTAAGCAGCCAAAACTTAACTTTGTTCTCATCGCTTTTCACAGAAAAATGTGCTCAATCGGGACTGCCATCAATGGGTGAATTATCAAATAGCATGCACAATTTTATCTGTTTGTTTTCTGACCATATATGTACATATATATATATACACATGCATATAAGTATTTTCTTTTAAATAGTTTTTTTTCGGTTTTCGCTCACTATCCCTGGACTAAATAAATTTGTGAGTAAGGGCGACGTTCGTGATGTAAGTGTGAAATCTTAGGAAGAGTTTTGGGGTAGTAAACGTTGATAGATTTACATGAAGCTTTGTGGTTTTGAATGAATAAATGTGGAGCTTTCCGATGGGATAAATTTTTGTAACGTTTTTGGTGGTATTGAGGTGGGGTTGCCTTGGTAACTACCAATCTTGGAGTTGTTCAATTTTGGCCGTATGTGAAATCGAATTAAAGCTCTTGCTGAGTGCTATTAAATGGCATATTTTCTTTTTTTCTGTAAGAAACTTTCTAACAGACTCTTCACTCGAATATCGTTAAAATGCGCGAATTTCGAATTCGTGTACAGACGGCGTGTAGGTTGGTGGGGGGCTGACTTTTCTTTAAAAGGCTTTAGCATAATACGTTACATATTCCGTGGCAACATGTGAAATAAATGTTTCCTGTTTTTTCATGTAAAATTTTCTTACATTAAAGTACGATAACATTCTAAACTACTTACACTGCTACACCAGATACAAACTATTATCCATATTATTACAAGCGTGGCCTTTGGTTCGTTATTTAAAACACAATATTAAGTATTTGATATATAAGTTCTTTAATCCACTTCTAATCTTATAATATTCACAATCCTTCAATTAATCAACTCAACTTTAATTATCTCTAATACTGTACTTTCAGTTATCGCAATCCAATTACAACACTTTCGCCCGTTTATTACTTTCACTTGTTAACACTGGAACGTCTAAGACAAGACTCTTTTTTTGGCCGTGACAACTGTTATATTTATACCCTAGAAACTATCCAGTTTCTTCTTGATTGTTCTATTCCATAATCGTCTTGACTATTCTATTTCTTAACCTTCCCAAAGATTCCATCATCGATTCTCCGAACCTGAAGCTGTTTACTCTCCATTTCCAATAGATGTCACAAGTTGTCTCTATCTGTTGCACGTAAAATATGTTAGACAGATTCTGTGCCATTGTATGCGTTTTTAGCGAAAATGTCATTACTAAAAATTATAAGATAAACTATATTAAAGAACTTTAACCATAGATAACTGTTGTAGATAAATTTAAAGTAAAAAATAATATTTATTTCTCAGTGATATTCACAAGTAAAATTTCATTACAAAATAAGAAATCCTAGAACTCAAATTAAATCTTAAAATTGAATATTTCAACAATATTACCTCGTTTGACTTTAAATGTTTGAACTCTTTGCAATGAAGTTTTTTATTCAAGATCACATTACATAATAAATGCTTGAAATTATAACATGGAAAAATGAAATAATTAATTCCTTTATTTTGTGGTATGAAAATAAGCTTATGCTATTGCTTACGGGAGTTTCACCTAACGTAACACAACACAACCCAAATTGGTTGGACAAACATTCAATCCAACCTATATTCAGCATTTGGTGTAGTTAGGAGGACTACAAGAAATAACGCTATCGAAATTATATATCTTGGATAAACTGGAATTCACATCGAAACCTTTAGAACGGTCTTTGATTACTCGAGACTTTGAATTCGTGCATACAGTCTCTATCAAATGTATTTTTATGGGTGAACTATGCAATAGGTTTTTCGTGTGTGTATTACTAATTACTATACTACCTTTTACATCTTATTCTAGCTTTATTTGTTGCTTTTAATGGAATTATGTATATGTATACTGATCAGAGAGACCCGCTGTTGTAGCTTTGGCTGTGGTCGTTAACTAACTCGGTAATATTCAGCTAATACACTACTCTTGTTGTTAAATAAATAATCAAAAAAACTAAATCAAGCTTAGATCTGGTTTAGTATCAAACTCTTTTGTTGAGATATAAGAAGCCCAATTTCGTTCCAAAGCCATACATATGTGCACACATACATACATATATTTCGAAATAAATTGAAAAGGGAACTTAAATCCAAAAAACTCTTTTACATCGATCATATAATTCATAAAAGCGTGATACCGATTCTATTTTAAACTTTACTACACCCTAAAGCAGGTGTCATTTAAAGGGAGCACAACAACAATTTTAGAAGGAAGCTGATTCTTGCGTTCTCCTTTTAAATATGGAATTAAATTTATATGCAAATTTTACAGCCATTTTTCGAGTACACAGCCTAAATAATCTCAATATTCAGCCACCTACATATACATATGTACACGTGAACATACAATCATACATAATATAAAATAAATGTGAATACGTAAAACTCAAAGCATAAATTTTACATCACAATGGAGCAGCTCCATTGAGATCTTTTGGATATGCTGGTAAACGAGCAAACACAATGTAACAAACCCCTGAGAACTGTCATGTAGGAGGTATATGTGCGTAGCAGAATACCCTTACATACAAATATACAGAGCGATAAAATAACCTAGAGGAGCGATACTCAAGCTACAAGCAAGATTGTATCGTGTGACATTTATGTGGGATATTTAACACTACAAATAAATTCAAATCAGTTTTGTTTTTGTTTAAAAAAATTTTTGTGACATATTCGAGTTTCCAAGTCTTTGAAGGTTTTTCTTATTTTATCAAAGGTATACCCCTGCGATGAGAATTCTTGCAGCTGTGGAATTTGATCAGAAATATTGAGGGGGTTAAACAATTCAAACTGATATCATTAATATTTCATTTTACTGTTAATCAACTTATTCATCGTGTGCAATCCGTATCCTTAAGATTTTATGCAATTTACTATAGCTGCATATCTATGAGTATAAGTTCGTATGAATAGCATATACAAACCCCGGTAAATAAAACATCTTCGAATATGGCTGTCATTGGCGCATCGTTTACTGTAGTTTGTCTGATTTAAAATAATTAAAAAGTTCATCTCGTGTCAGGTAAACTTCTCATCGTGGATGGTATCTATTTGAATCATCTTATAAGGTTTATATTGCATATATAAATAATTACCATTAAATGGGACTATTAACTCGGAAACTTTGTCCGCTTTATTGAAAATTCATCACCATTATTACGAGTGAGTTATTTTTGCTTCTTCCTGTTAAATTATCTCTCGTTTCAGCTCAAAATTTACACTGAAAACAAAAATGGGTTACGGATCCACTGGATCAGCACCCTGAATGCTTGACTGACATATTAACTGATTTATATGGTAGAGTAACTCACTCAGAAAATACGTAAGGCTCGGATCCCTCAAAGAAACACGGAAGCTGTATAATATCCGACAAGGCATGGCAACGATAGCATATTGATTTGGCAGGACCACATTAAGGTAGCATGCAGCTTATGTGTATACATTTGATCATTTTCAAAATCTTCATTTATACTTAATACAATTGAAGATAACTATAGCCGTTGTGTCGCAAGATGCTCTGTTGTGAAAGATGCTTCATGTTTATGAACTGTCCATTATTGACAGCGAAAGAGCTTCCTGAATTCTTCAAAGATAGTGTAGCGAGGCTAACAAGTTTTTATTGAACTTTTAAGCTCAGTCTGAAGAAATCGCTTGAGGAATGGGCAATACTCTTATATGGTTGTATACATTACATTGATTGTTTATGCTGAAGAGCTGAATGTCATTTTTTTCTTACCACTGTCCTAGCCAAAAGAAAGAAAATCCTGTTCCACAAATACATATGATGACGTGTTTCATCCCGGAACTATTAGAAACCACAACTGATGATTTTCAGGTAGTTATGTGTATAATCGAAAGAATACCAATTTCAATCCAAAATTTGAAAAAAAAAATTAGAGATGGAAATTGTGCATAAAAACAGGTTAATTTCAAAAACGGGTGCATGTATGTAGGTACATGTGGATCAAATTGAAGGTAGCATTCTGAGGTTTCCAAAACTTGCCAAAATTGTAAAATTTGAAGAGATTAGTTTTTTCCCTAGTTTTGTGACTGTGATATCATAATCACATAACTAGCGACATAGCAGGGTGGAGTGATGGTTCGACATTCATTCATTCGAAATTCATCACGTTGATTTTAGAATAATTCATTATAAGAAAAAACATTCCATGCAAAAAATTCAAAATAAAAAAAACAGCAGATAAACTTAACTAAGATCAAATTTGAGCTCATTTTTCAATTGCAGTCTAGAAAAATTCAAATTAATACCGTCGAAATACTAAAGGCTCGCTCGGTTCCATGGTAAGTAAGTTGGAGGAAGTTATGGTTTCTGAGTCAGCTAGTCGCAGTTGATACATCGATTGAGCTTAGCAGGAAAGGGGAGTTTATTGCTCGTTTTAAAATATCCAGCATCTGCAAGGATTTCAAATTCCACGGCCACAGAATGCAAATCGGAGGAATCTGAGTTGAACACCTTCAATGGATTAATCTGCACTTGTTAGTAAGGAGATCACACAGGGATGACATATTCTAGTATCAACCTAACAAAGCTTCAGTATAAAGAAGCTTTGTAATATAAGGATCGTCCAATCCCTTAAACCATCTTTTAATAATTCCCAAAACAGACTTGACCCTACTGATAATGTAATCGACGTGATCCTCAAAAGAAAGACTAGAATTGAGAATTATTAACGAATCTTAGGTTTTGTAGAGCCTGGATAATGAACTTCCTTCTACAGCATAATTGAAATGAATTGGGGACCTTTTGCGAACGAAAGTATTAGTTGTGCATTTATTACCATTTAGAAGAAGACAATATTATTGGAGCACGACATATGAAGAATGACTAAGTCAATGTTTAAAATAGCAAAGTCATCTTTAAAACTAACAACACGAAATATTTTGGCATCATCCGGATAGAAAAATACCCTGAAATAAATAACAGCAAAGATGCATTACTGATGTGAAGAATAAATATTTACGGGCCAAGAATACACACCTGAGGTATTTGCTATCTTAAGAGAAAGTGCTCCGCGAAATAGAATTTTGGGCATACGGTTGGACAGATAAGAAGATAACCAATGAAAAATGAGGGGGTATCCCAGAATGCAGAGCTTGTTGATTAAAATTATATGATTAATTTTATCGAAAGCCTTGCTAAAATCAGTCAAGATGCACTCAACCTGCTTACCGGACTCAATGGCTGATGTACAATATTGAAGAGAAGGACTATAGTATTGAAACATCCGATTTATTGCCTTTCTTATGTAGGCGAATAATCAAGGAGTACTTCTACGACTATGGGAAGGACTCACCCACAGGACAAGGACAGATTGTATAGAAAACACAGGACATGGGATAGGAACTATCCGTATTTAATTCAGAAAGATAGCGTGAACATAATCAGAACCAATTGTAAAACTATCACGTAAAAAATATGTTCAGTAACAGGTACGACGTCAACTACAAAATCTTTTACTTCAAGGAAGGTTGGCGGAAGCCTTGTCAAATGTGAAAAGTCAATATTACTAATATAATACTTGAAATCCCAAAATGCGCTACTAAAGAATCCACAGAAAAAGTTCAACGATGATGAATACGTCTCAAATTATGCTTAGAAAATGTGATAAAAATCACCTTCATGTTGTACAACAAGTTACGGTGTGTTTTGTGAAAATCTAGCATATTTTCGTAATCACCCCATAATATCGAAACCGAAAATAACTCTGTATGTATAATTAAATGTAAATTAGCACAATTAAGAAATATAAACTAAAAGATATGTTTACATGCACGGGACTGAAGTAACATATTCGGGCAGAGTCTGACTAAAAATATTAAATTGGAATATTTCATTTATTTTCAGGTCATAACTTTAGTTTACCAATGCCGGCTCGGCTTACACTTCTGACTAAGCTGAAGCTGATACATATTACTACCTAATACTACCTAATAACGGACACTTTAATTTACACTGAACCATCTTCACTTGACGTACAATTAAAGACATATTTAAAAAATTATAAATATTTATCTGCATATTTATGAAATAGTTATTAAAAAATAATACCAGAATTCATTGTAGTGATACACTCAACTCAGTACATAGCACTATGAAAGGATTGTTAAAAAATGTATCTATGTTGAGTCTCATTTACCTCGTAAAAGTTTTGTTTTTACATCCTCCTAACTTTTGAGAAAGATAGGTTCCTATAAAAAACAGAACAATTTTACGAGGCTACTGAAAAGTTTCACATTAACTTCGTTTCGTACATACACATTTTAGGTGAGTACATACTTGTATGTCCTTCTTTGTTGGTTTTAGAGCACAATTTTATGGTCATTTAATGCAGTCGTATATATATACTTGGAATAAATCTGAGACTATTAGCAGTTTATACAAATTCCCTGGTTACTCTCAACATTTATATTTTCTGCGAATCATAAAAATTTAATTTAGAAAATGTCATCAATTGTGGTATACTTAGGCAGGAATCTTAAGATTTTTACAAGAATAATTTCTGCTTCATTTTATTATCTGGCGGATAATGGCTGGAAATAACTTTTTTTGTATTTATATTATTAATTAGCTTAAAATTTCAATTCGTTGGAATATAAATATTTACAGTTCATTACATAGATTTATGCAGAGCTTTTGTTTCACTATGTAGTGGTTTAAATATACTCACTCAGTGAAAATCTTAAGCGAATATTGCAGCCAAGGAGTCAACAAAGACTTCACTATTGTTAAATAGCGATATACCTTCGATATACCGGTGAAGCAGTTCCTGCATTTAATTACTGTAACTATTCAAATATGCCTTGATACAAGTCGAATGTTTCTATTTATGAAAAAAACTTCCATAATAAGCATTAAAGATGATATGCTTCATTTTTCTTACCCTAGATGATAAAATCAAAGACCGTAGAAGTTTATTTATGCGTTTGTGGTGTATAAAAATAATGAAAGTAAACAAATGATTTAGAAATTCATGCATAAAATCATATAACTTTTAGATTTTTGTATACCCATTCCTTAGGAAGTCATAAAGTAAGTTTGTATACATTATTAATTTTCCAGTTCGCTTCAAGTTAATATTTACTTCTTAATTTTTTTTTATTACGGTGAAATTCCCTTCTTCTTTTCAACTAATAACCTACCTACTACAAAAGGATGTAATACCTTGTGTACGTATCTTCAGTAATAAATTCTAACTATAATTCTAAAAACTAGAGGAACCATAGAAATAACTGGTATTTTTGAATTATTTAACAAAAAATGTCAAAGGGAGTTGGAGCAGAAAATTTAGATGAAGCATACCAAGACGATTCTCATTAAGTTCTCTAGCGATTTTCGACCGAATATTTAGAACTCAACGTTTTCCATTATTATTAGAATATTTACTAAAAAAGAAGAGTTTTTTTGTACTTTTCATTTTTCCAGTCCAAACTATACTCTTATATTTTCAGTTTGATAAAAAACAGTTAAAAAGGCAGAAACGAAAGATATGTTTAGAAATGTCTTTCTTCCATCAGTTCAAAACTGGTTAAGAACGCTTTTTTTGTTAGGTTTAAATCCACTGCTGTTTACTTATTTAGGTAGTTATAAATGTGTACAATATTGCCCTCATGGACAAAAACAATGCTTATAACGTAGAGTTTTTTTTTCTGGACAGGCCTCTATTTTTATCTTTATTTATACTTCGTTGGACAGGGTCACATATAGAGAGTGGAATACTACACAAAAAAATATATATCTATATATATTATAGAAAACAACCCCCTCCCTCGGTGAGAGAGAGGAAAAAATAAGAAAAAAACTGTAAAATGCACTTATTATAGGTATTTACTTAAAATAAGCATAGACATAAACATCTTGCGTAAACGAGCTTATTATAATAAATTTACAAAAAAAAAGATTTAGTTAATGTTAAAATAGAAGTGATTAATGGAAATAAATGAAGTGTACAGTAATACAATTTGGGAATTGTTAAATTTTGTAAAAGGAATCCATTTCTCCAGTTGTTAAGCATAATCCTAGATGCATCGAACTGGTAATTTTTAGCAAACATACATTAGATATCAGGACTACAGAGAAATCACTAGAAGTAACGCTGTGTAAAGGAAAAGAAAATGTATAGAATCATTGCTACATTGGAAATAATACATAAAAAAAATAAATATGTATATATATATTAGGGAGAGCCCATCGGCGTTGCCCGATAATAATATAGATACCTTGATAGTTGGGGGTGGGGTGGTTAGAGATAAATAATATCTAAGCTATTATCTGACTCGATCCATTTTTGAACCTGTATTTTTAATTTTCATGAAATCGTCGCGTACAAAATTTTAGTTAAAAACGAAATTTTTGTTTGGCATTCCTACGAAGGAATTGCTCGACTGGTCCTATTTTTCTACATAAATTTACATTTTTTTTTAAACACCGCTCTCCACGTAGACGCGCTCTCAGGTAGTTTTCAAATATATAGTGAAAAACTAAAGATTTGTATGGCTACACCAAAAATGGTCGCCGGATTTGGCCCATTTTTGAACAGTTGACAGTTTCGAAATATATAGTAAAAACAAAAATCTTGTATGGCAACAGCAAGAGGGGGTTGCCCGATTTAGTCTGCTTTTTAATTTTTTTTTGCTATTGCCCTACGAACCAACTGCCCGATTTAGTCCATTTTTAAACATGTATTTTCAATTTTTATGAAAGGCCGTGTACAAAATTTCAGTTTCCACATCTACGCGTTGTCAAGCAGTTTTTACGTCTCGACAACAACGCCATCTATCGTGTCCAAAACTATCCTATCTGGTAAGCTGGCACCAACCAAACATATTCAAAAATTTCATTGAAATCGGTTGGGTGGTTCCAGAGATTAGCGTGTACAAACACAGTGACACTGGATTTTTATATATTAAGAAAAGAAATAAGAGGAAAATGTAAGAATAGGAATCACTAGACCATAGGAGTGATAGAGCCCAGATGGCGTAGTAGCCGTGGGCCAAACAATCTTTATTGTATTAGGTTTACTTAAAGGTTGTACAACAAAGAGCTTTTTCAATTCAATTTCAATTCAATATTTTTTTTTCATTCCTTTTATATAGTTTCCTTCACACTTCCTTCAAATTTATCAAAATTGTATAGAGTTACTTAAATAAATGAATTAAATTGGATTATATTAGGACTTTCGATGGTTTTCCTGATAATAGCTGTTTAATGCAAAATACGAAAAGATACAAAACGGCCATATGTAAGTGGTGTTACATGAACGTGATGCTCCCCAACTAACCGAATCTTTTAACCAATTCTTGCCAAAAATAAATATAATAGAAGTTTAAATGGACCTCTTCTTTTTGGCAGAAAAACAAAAAGAGAACTAGCCGTTTTAGCAGTATCCAACTCATAGCAAAATTAAAAATAGTAGTGGACCTGTTATGTATTTCTTTTTGAAAAAACAAAATAATTTAATTAGCTGTTAACTTCTAACATGAATTTTAAATCTCCAGAAATTTTTTAAGAAAAAAGGTAAATCAGGATTAGTGCCTGCTAAAAATGCAATGACATAGAGCATTGGAATTTACACGGCACGGCGATCTCGTAATAATTAAAGATATCCGTCAGTTCGAAAATGAGCGAAATATAAAAATTTACTGATGTGCAGATTTTTCGACTAAACTGGGAAAATGGTGCCAGTCATTTTTAATGTACTGAAGGGAGTAAAAACCGCTGAGATTTTTATAGCTGTTTTTACTGTCCGGCGAACTATTCTAGAAAGAAATTCGGAAACTACTTCAATGATCTAACTTACACATAGTGTTGGCTATATTTCTGATGATAGCATTAATTTAGAGTGTCGTAAAAATTATTGTAACGTCTTTTCTAGTTTTAAGTTATACCGATATACAAGAATTCTACTATTAAAATTATTACGTTCTTACTCCAATTAAAATTATCTACTTCTTGTTTTTAGTACTTCTCTTACTTTTGTTTCAGTATAATCTGGAATTAAATGACAACGATGGTAACATGTGATTAAAATCATTTTTTACAATACTATGTATTATGAATATAATAAATTCACAATGTATAAATATTTTGTGCAAACTTTATTGGTGTTTCTATTATAAATATTTCCCGTATTTAAATTAGTGGCGGCCGAACTAGGCTTTTTTTTTATATTGGTGGGAATCGTTCTTTTTTCGGTTGATTAAATTGAAGATTTATTAAATGAATCCCAAATGTTCTCATATTATGCAATATTTATACAATATATGTACATATATACCTATACATGCGTATTCGGGAAGAAATATTTTATATTTTTTCAAAAAATAAAAAAAACATCCTAAAAGCCAGTTATAAACATTTTATTGGTGCTATCAAAATCCATAGAAACCTCGAAAGATTTGTTTTATCATTCACATTTCCATTAAAATTTTGTTTCATAGATATTAATATTTTATCACTTTTACCTCAAAATTAAATTCCGCTTTTGGCGGCCAAAGCACTTATGCCCCCACAAAGTGAGCGAACCGATTTTATAATAATAATAATTTTTCCGCGAAATGGCAGAAGCATTGCAGCCAGACAAACATGTCAACCGTATGCCGTTCCGTAGTAATGCGTGATGTGATTTATGATAATCAGATTTTATATATGGACGCCACGGGAGGAAACCCTAGAGCAACCCTAGCAATGATTTGATTCTGCTGCAGTCAAGCTCACATTACATTCACCGCAGCTGTGGTTACAATAATTTCAATTGAAGACGATGCTCCCTTCCTGTTACACCCACCTATGTGACAAGTGATGTACAAAGAGTACGGGATGTTATTTTCACTGTAATTTGTCGTCTAATGGCATTGTTTTGACTAGTAGATGTGACTTTATAACTTTCAATGGGGTTAACTGAGTCCTGATTTAATGTACCTAATTGCTACTTATTTCGGATTGAAAGACAGCCAGATTTTCTATTTTCATTTTTTTTACAGTTTTGATAAAACATAAAAATTTTTACAAATATGTGGGCGAACACAAATTAGTTTACAAAGAATAATAAACACTGACCAATACGTACTTACATATGTACATTTCGCATCAAAATTTGTGTGTTGCTCCTATTGGGGGAAGACTTAATCGCATAAAATTTTCAGTACCCACGAAAATTCTCTCATTAATATCGCCTGAAAAATTTGATTATTAAGTTTGGATTGGGTTTCCCACGTTTTTTCATTGTTGGACCAGTGGAGGATATGAGCCAAATTCGAGTGTTCTGGCCCAAGCCGAAATATTACAAGTAAAATCAATTTCGATTTTAGAGAAAGAAGGCTCAAATCTCCACGATGTCCAATATCTTTCGATGCTTGACAAAATATTTATTTCATCACCACAGTTCAGTGGGATGGGTCGGGTTTTCTGGATATAAACAAGTGCATATACATATCCAGAGGATCATCCGAGCTCTAGACTTTATTTCATCGGCATTGCTCTTCAGCGCATTATCAGATTTATTTTAAAATACTAGATATAAGTTTCTAAATTTTTGTCGAATGAAATCAACAAAGTTGAAAACAGAGTTTTAAAGCAGAAGCTAATTTCTATGTGCTTGCGCTGTACTTGCTATGCTGTCGCTGAAATTCACTGCTGGGCTTGCTGTGCTATTCCATTTTGTAATTGCTGTTGCTATAGCATGCTGTAGAAAGCAGTGATAGGCCTGCCGATTGCTGTAATACAACGAAACTCGAAATTTCAAAGCACCAGTAAATTCTTATGTACGGAGGCTGACAACGGGTGGTTGGGCCGCTAACAATTTTTATGCGCATTCATTTGTTCTTAGAAAATTAAAGAATTTTTATCACTTTGGTGGCCAACTGGAGTTATTTTCAGATAAATTCTAAAGAAAAGGTTTCAGTTGATTTTATATTTCGTTGTATTACAGCAATCGACAATGCTATCACTGATTTCCACAGCATGTTATAGCAACAGCAATAGAAAATGAACTTGCAGTAGCACAACAAACCCAGCACTGAAATTTCAAATAACAGCAGCAAGCATAGCAGTTCCAAAATGAATACCTGCCATAGCATAGCAAGTATAAGAATGATTTTCTGTTCTGTGGTTGCTGTCTGCTATTGCTTTCAAACCCTGGTTGAAAACAACACTATCCATTTACTGTGTATGAGGCTATGCTCGAAGAAATAGATAACAGAAGAGATATGTAAACATATGAAAGCTAAAGCTGCGTGTTCAGTAGACTCGGGGAAGAGAATCCCCCTTTGACTCAAATTTTAATTCGAGTTGATGTAAATCTCCCAGCAAGAAATGTTCACCTATCAGATAAATACCCTTTACGTAAATCTGTAACTACTTATATATCCTTGCAGCACGTAGTAAGTAGGTACCTAGAAGCTTTTTCCTTTAGATTTTTAAAATTTTCTTATTTTGCTTTCATAAAGCTACATAGCGAACAATTTCATTATCTTTGGCCTTTGAAGTCAGCTCCAGTCTCACATCTTTCTTTTATCATCTAAAGTAAACAGCTTTTAACACATTTACCAGAGCTGTAGAAAAGACTCATAAATTTTCTGAATTTCATTCAATCTTCTTAATCTTTTGGTGTAGAGGGCTTTAAATGAAAATCCTTTAAATTCTTTTTAACAATATAATCGCCATACCTACTGTAGATTTTGACATGGAAGTTATTAGTATCGGAAATTCTTTTTTTCAAAGAGGTCAGATACATCAAATACTTAAGTGTGACTTTGCATGTCATCCATGAAAAGAACGACTGTAGTATGTACGTAATTTGAAATATATTTAAAGACGTCTTCTGGGTGACATCGATTTCCTTTCACCCTTAACGAGAATTTCCCATTAAAGCAGCCGTGCATGAGGAAAATCAATTCATGCAGAAAATTACAATTTCACCCTGTTACGTCTGCCGTAAGCATTCATCTCCATCAGGAACCCAACCAAAGACGTATAACTTATCAATATATATAGAAGATGAACTGGACCTGAGATTCGATGAAAGGTCCAATGTCGAACATTTGAAATAACAAGTGCAAATCTGATAGATGGAAGCTAAAATTACTGCTAAATTTTGCCAATGTTAATTTAGATAAAAACCAAATTTGTACATAATTTCTGGTTTTTTGTAAGATAGAAGGAAAAGGTTTTTATGTTTTTTTGTTTCAGTACATTTAACTTACGGAATAATTTGTGTAATGGATAGGGATAGAATAGCGAAAAATGTGTCTTGATTTTTATTAGAGACGTCTCGCTGCATTTGTTTTATCAGAAGATCCTGTGAATTTTAAAATATAATATTATGTTATACTGGGTGGCGCAAAAGTACTGGCACTATAGAAATTTCTCATATTTTTTTTATATGACATCTCTTGTCATATTGAAAATTGTGTAGAAAACAAATGTAAAATTACTAAAAATACATGGACCCTTATACTTCCCAAGAACGTGGAAAAATCGTGTCAATGTTTTTACGGAATAATTCATCAGTGATAAAAAACACAACGTGAATTTCATCGACGTATTTCCCGCGAACGTTTTGCCACACGCCTCGAAGCAATTGGCGCAACATTGGATAGATTTAAGTCTGGCAGATCAATAATAGGCCGTTCAGTCGAAAATATCGATGCTGTGCGCGAAGATGTGGAAGAGTGTCCAGAAATATCAACGAGGCGACGTGGCACGAAATTGACTCATCAGCTGCTGCCTACTAACCACCGAGCTCGTCTAGAGTACAGCCAGCGCGTCATAAACCTCAACCTTGAAGAAGACCATTTTTTTTTTCAAAATTAGTTAAGAGTGACGAAGCGCATTTCCAACCCTCGGGACATGTCAATAAGCAGAAAACTCGCTTCTGGGGCACTGAAAATCCGCGCATTATTGAAGAAAACCTTAACACCCAAAAGTTACTTTATGGTATGTCCTCTGTGCTGAAAGAGTGATCGGATCCTATTTTTTTCGAAGACGCTGCAGGCAATGCGATAACTGTCACTGGCGTGTGCTACAGAACCATCTTACGTGAGTTCTTGATACCCAGTTTGGATGAATTTGGGCTGGAGCACATCTGGTTCCAACAAGACGGCGCCACGGCACACAGAGCGCGCGACACTATGGGCTTAGTGAGGGATGTTTTCCAGGCTGTGTTATCCCTCGTCTTGGGGATTTGCCTTGGCCTGCAAGATCACACGATCTGACTTGTCCAGACTTCTTTCTTTTGGGTTATTTGAAATCACTGGTGTAGGTGAACAAGACTCTCGCAGCCCTAAAAGAAAACATTTATCAAGAGATAAGGAACATATCTCAGGAAATGTTACGGCAAATTATGGAAAATTTCATAAATAGGACTGAAATGTGCATCAACTCTGGAGGTCACCATTTAAGGAACATCATCTTCAAATCCTAATGCGACGAACTTTCATGGCAGAAATATGCATACATAAAAAACTAATTCTAGTTTTCTAATTTAGAAAAGAAGTTGTAGCTGAACCAAATAGGGTAATTACTTTTGCACCACCCAGTATATCTGTGTTGTACGTTGTTATCCTAAAAAGCAAATCAGCAAAGGCTGATAAATATCTTCTCTGCATTTTCTCTTTAATAGTAGGATTGACTACTTTAGGTCTCTCCATAGGATCACTTTTAAATTCCGGCGAATAAAAATTTTCAAAAAAAAAAAAATTCACAAATTTAATATTTGGTTTTCCTAAGCTTGGAGTCAAAATATGGTTTATAAATGTTAAGTTTCCTAAGGGCCTTTCCCTTGTGTTGAATCCATTATATAAGTAGTGTACATTACTGATATAAAAGGTGTTAAAATAAATGCTGATATTTATAATTTATTTATGGGAGAAGGTTTGACGACAGCTTTCGAAGATATTTAGAATAAAAACGAATACATATTTCCACAGGATAATCCACCATATTATGCGCCCCGAAAGACTAGAATCTGGTTTCAAGAACACAACAATTTTCAACAACTGGCCCACTCAAAGGCCGCAAATGAACCCTATCGATATTCTCTGGGACCACGTCAATTAGAAAATTCACAAAATTCATGTTCACAATATCCACGAACTTTGAACGGCGGTTGAAAAGGCTTCGAACGAAATTCCATCAAATTTTATTGAACATTTAATATCGTCTATTCCAAGCTGACTGGACGACATAATAAAAAATTAGTTAACAATCAAGGTTACATACACATTTGTTTTAATTCAAAATTAAGAGTGACCGTTTTCTTTATATTAAAATTTAGCGCCAATTCGTATGGTAATTAAACGATTTTAGAAATATTTTCCCCTGCTCATTTTTTTTATCAGTCGTGTACCTACTTGCTTTTAGTGAGATTCTAATGCACTAATTTATTCGTAAGCCCGCATATTTTTCTAACTGGCTATTTACCCATAAGTACCAACATACAGATGTATTTATACAAAGGTTTAAAAGTATGCCAAGTTCTTCAAAAAATAAAAGAAGTTTTTCAAAAATTAAGAACTAGCCGGAAACAAGAAAAGATCTCATTGTCTTTCTTAAAATATTGGATGTCTTTCACTAGCAGGAAGGTCTTTATTGACTTTTATCCACGAAATTTCTTATGTCCAATTACAAACATCTAGCAATTCTTAATTGAAGGTGATATGGATTATCAAGGGAATGGTTGGATATGAATTCTTGAGAAATTACTTTGCTAATGACATGAGAACAGTACATACATTCTCATGACTGGTATGAGATGGTTGTTGCGGGTATTAACTTATATATTTATATTCATTAGGTGTCTTATCCACATATACTTATATAGTGCATTATAAAAGACAAACATAATCAAAGTCATAAAAATAATTTTATTAAAGCAAAAAGTCTTAGATATAAATAAGAAAATGTACAACACTTTTGTTAGAGAAAGATTCTGAAAATTAGAAGCATTATTAAAATGAAAATGAAATTTAATAATAAAAAATTACGTTCAAATTTAGTATTCAGGATATTTTACAATAAATAATTTGAAGCTTATTCTTCTTCTTTGTCACTTGTTTTTACATTGAGCATAAAAAAGTGTTCGCGATTTGCTGGAAGAAACATTTTTCGTATTTGAATTTGTTTCGCAGCTCTTGTCTTGCCTACGCATTATTGTTGCGGCCATCTTGACACCAAAATTTTAAATTTGTATATTTGGTCGATTATTTGATTTGTTGGCTCACCAGAAGGTCGCTAAAATTTACGCCCTGAGTTCCGTTTTTCATCTTCACAAATATCTTTTTGCTACTTCTGGCTTTTAACTTGAATTCCAAACTTCTCTATCGTCTACTGACGAGCTTTCAACTTTTTTGAAGCTTGTTTTTTAGCAGTGCAAATGATAGCCGCTTTTAATAAACACTAATTAATTAGTTTCCATACGTAGTTTATACTGTGGCCACTGGTCGCTACACGCTATTCATACTATGATGAACCCAAAAAGAGAAAAGTTCCTGCTATTGCTTGCAGAAGGAATCTCTTGGCCGCATTCAGCTTCTGGCACGCAGCGCTGCCTGGATACATTTTTTTATAATTCACTTGAGGTCATAGAAGGTTTCAGGTAATTGCAAATTCCCAACTTTAAATGTTGTTTGATAATTTAACTTAATTTTGATGATGAAATCATGGCGTATACTAAATTTGCTTGTAAACTCTCCATTTAAAAATAACGTAGATTTAAGTTTGAAAATGGGGCAAATCAGATAACTCCTTCGAAGGATTGCGAAAAAAAAATTGAATTTTTCACTGTTATGCGTCGACGCAGAGAACTGAAATTTTATACATGGAGCTCTCGTTAGTAAGTAAATGCATTTTAAATAATTTAAGATTTTTGCGTACTATGAAAACAATCCGACCTAAACGGATTGTTTTATGCTGAACAGTTCCCCATCATATAAAATCCTATGAAATTGGATAAAACTCATCCTTGCAGTCCGACGAACCGTTCTAGAAATAGATACAAAAACCACTTCAAAAAGTGTTCAAAGTGTTATATAGAGGTGACGATACGAAATTATCGTAAGAATTGGCCAATTCCAGCATTTTCGTTTATTGCTTTAATTAGTTTTACATTTACAGTGTAATGAAATCCAACTTTTTATAATGGAAACTCCAAATGTTACTTATAGGGCATATCAGTAGAAGGAGATTTTTAATTTGAAATGGTTGACTATGACATTGAAGTGGACTTTGTACCAAATATTAATTAATTTTATTGTATTGTTATCAAGCTATGCGATAACAATATGAGCACGCGATTGTTACACGTAGGCTCTTGCAGCAACGCTAGCAAAAATTCTTGAACGCATATTTACCGTAGATATATTTACCTTTCTATAAAAAATTGCAAGAAGCTTTTCATTGTAAAGGAGGAATTTATGGTTAATCTGTTTGGTATAGTTTCCATTACTATTTGCATAAAATTGTCATCTTCGTGCCTTGTTTTTACAAATGCCTTCTTCTGCTCTGGTTTTCGAATTATTTACAATTCTTTCATTTTCCGGCGCCGAGTCTCTCTTAATCCTCCGAAACTTGCACTGATTTTGATTAATTTTCACACTTGTGAATTGCTATACTTTAGGAAAGTATTTAATTTAATTAATAAATAATGTGACATTAACTATGGTGTATTATTATTAAAAGGGAAATACAAAAAAAAAGAGAGTCCGCCACGCCTATAGTCACCTATAGTCACTGCTACCTTTGAGGTCAACAAACGTTCGACTTATAAACAGACCTATTTGATTGATTAATTCATAATTGTCTCAAATCATTTGTACAAGGATAACGTCTTATTTTATCAACAGAGGTAAAAGCATTAAATTCTAAACTTCTAAAATGTTGTTTAAACACTAAAATAGTGCACCTGTGCCTTCCAATATTAAAAAACAACCAGCAGTATTTGTGCGCCACAACGGACTGAAATATAATAAGTATAGGTCTTTTGAAAGGCACTTCTGTACACAATCAAACAATTTACGAACTACAAAATTTCCAATCGTGTATTTTGACCAGGACTGACAAATATTGGCGAAGAACTGTAAGCCGTGGGCTCTCCACTTTAATTTGATCTATTACACCTATTTGCTATCTGTAGCCATTAAAGAGTTATTAGTTTTTGACTCCTAAGAGGAGAGGATCAGGGGCTGATTCAGCAGTCGTTGGAAAGACCATTTAGTTGTGCAATATGTTCTTGATAATCAACTACACCCTGTATTTTTTAAAATACTGTGTTTTTTGTGAAATACTAGCATATTTTTAATCACCCTGTATCTCCGACACGGTTAATGTGGACAAAAAATTAAATGGCAGGGGTGGGGGGGGGGCTAAGGTCTATGTGTGTACTATCACCTGCGGCTCTATTGACCCCTTAGGCGGAAACACCCTCTATACTGGTGCCAAAATATACAGCTACCCAAGTAACATTGGGGGTTGAATTTCCTATCTTTGAGGCCCGATCGACCTATTTTGGTTAAAATTACGTAAATTAGACTTAAGAATTTAACCTCAAAGTCCATTCTCCTTTTAGGTTAATTAGGAAGGAAATTTTACTTAATAATTCCTTAAATTAGGTCCTCAAAGTAATCTTGACTTTGTAGTTAATTTTTATGGAAAAATTACGTAATAATTCCTTTTTAATTTACCTCGTAGGAATTAGGAGAAATATGGAATTAATAATGAAAATTTCCTAAATTCATTTTACCTAAATTTTACTTAACTTTGAGGTCAACTTTAAGGAAATGTATGGACTTTGTAGTTAGATCTATTCCAAAGTTCAAGGCAAGATAACGTACATATTCCCTAAATAATTCCCTATTCGATTGTGTTCGCCCTATAAGTCCGTATTTCCAAAAAAGTTAAACTGAAGGTAAATTGGACTAAATGGCCACATTTAGCGAAATCCCTAATAGTTGAAATTACATAATACTACAACCAAAAATTAAAATTCATTTACTTTTGTTTGGCTTCATTATCACTGGAAATATTGAGCTACTCCTCCCAATGAATCGTTTCATCAAGATTACAAATGTTGCTCCTATTTACGACACATTTATATCGGAATCAGTCAAGTCTCAAATACCATTTGCATCTTTTCTTAAAGACGCTACACTTGATTTGGGCCAATAGGTACACTTAATTATTTGCTTCCCAACCATGCGGAATATATGCATATACAACTGCGTTTGCATTCACCCGCTTTTTAACAAATCTTGTATCCAAATGATGATGCTAATGACATGGTTTACTATTTTTAAGATATAAATAAATCAATTCAGTTCTTTCAATTGTCAAATCTCTTTTACCTATTTAAGGCGAAATTCCATAATTTAGGGCGAAATGCCTTATTTAAAGTCGAAATTTATTTATAGAAAAAAATTATCATAGCCTTTGAACACAAAATTACCTAAACAAGGATTTTTGCCCTCAAAGTCGAAAAATTTGGTTATTTCGTCTTGCCATCCAATAAATTCGTCGTATAAGGAAAAATTGTAAGTCAGACTAACTTCTAGGTCGAGAAATGTAATATGCGCCATATTTATTTAACAAAACATGGCTGCCATATATTAAAGGAATGAATAGAAAAATTGCATAATACCTTAATTCAATTTTTCAATAGTTACTGCAAATAAGACCCAAATAAATGAATTTTTCTTAATTTCAAACGATTAAAGTATATTTAAATTAATTTCAATGCTCTAAATCGGAAACCAAAGAATAATTTAAAAAAATTTAAAATTATTATTTTTTAAATTTATGCAATATTTCTAAACCGCGTTTGTGTTTTTCGAAAAATTATTTTCATATTTATCAATAAAATTTTTCTCGTTTTAAATTTCACGCTTAGAAGCTGCGAGAATTAAATTTGAATAAGCCCACAGCAATACTTCTCATATTCATTCAAGTTAGAGTTATGTGCCTCGTTCCAAATATTTACATTACTCACTAGCGGAAATATACACACCAAGGTTTAGTTTAAACCACCCTCCAAGTTTAAACGTAGTTTAAGCCAAATCGGGTTTCACAGTGCAATCTTTTAGTAACGTTGGTAGTACTGATTAAATTGTGAATTAAATTAGTTATCGCCACCATTGTGAAGCAATTTTGCAATGAATCAATCTGTCAATCGGAAAAAGTAAACAGATCAAAAATAAAAAATAAAAAATATGTAGTTATATTTTTTAATTTTAAATATGCCAACATTAAAAAAGGATGAAAATTTTAGCATAAGTGAAGTTGAGCTATTGCCTTCACTAATGCATAAAAAAGAGATATATAATAGAGCGCAAGAAGACGGACAAGAATAGATTCGAAGACAAAGTGACAAAGTTCTTTACTTAAACTGAACCTAGCATAAAAATCAACGTCGTCCCACTAATTAAAATGATTTGGCCGATTTTTAATTACTCTCAGTCGTCGCCAGAGTTGTAAATTTAACTCAAAAAAATCTTCTTCATCGCTAGAAATGTCTAAATCTAAATCCATGATGAAATTATTTTCTTGATACAAAAAAAGCAATGCTACTGTCAAAATAAAATTATCTTGAGTTTAAACCGAGGAAGGGCACGGTTTAAACTCTAATTTAAACCGGGGTTTAAGCCAAACTGTGAAACTCATTCGTCGAGTTCAAACTAAATATTTGGTTTAAACTCAGATTGTGAAACTGGCCATTAAACTAGGTAGAAAATAGGTCGCGATCAAGGACAATTTACGAAAATTCGACGTGAAATTTACGTTAAACTTACCAAATCAAGGAAATGAGTCCTGTGCCCTATAAGAAAATACTCTCTATTATTTACGTCGATACGACGTCCTCTCATCCTCCACTTATGTAAATCTTCCGTATATATTAGGTAATCTTAACTTAACAACAATTAGTCGCTGCCCTAATTTACGTAGAATAGACGTGAATTTGACCTGAAAAAGAGGGGAAATGTTACTTGGGTATATAATAGTATGAAAAGCAGACTTCGTGTAAAACTTGAGTAAACAATTTTTCGTCATCTATTTAATACCACTCTCAGAAAAATAAATAGTAATATACGTAAATTGGAATTGAATAGATGAGTTGAGTGAAAAAAGGTATTCGATTATGAGTGTGAGTAATTTTCCACTACCTTGAGACACGAACTAAAGATTAGATAAAGAAGAGAAAAAGTAGGAAATTTTAGTTTTCGTTCTTCTCATTTCAATCATTATAGGCGTAGATCACTTTTGCGCTCAGCTTCTTAATTATTAATTATAATTAATATTTTTATTTACATATTTTATATTTATCATTTTGCTTGTATTTTTGGTTAAATATTTCCAACCCCTTTTGCTTTTGCAAATTATTGGAACCACGTATCTCTTACTTGTGGTGTATTCTTTCGAAATTCGAAATATATGCATGATTATAACTAACTGTAATATATACTACTTTGTGGTAAAAGGTGGCAAAGGTAACTCCCAAGAGCTCTACAGAATGCAATGTCCTCACGACCTAGGAGCTGACTTGTATACTTTAACATTGTGCGCGTCTCAAATTCGTAATCTTCTATTTAATTTGCTTCATTTTCTCATTAGCCTTCAATTGTAAATATTGAGTTTAATTTTCTGCTATAATATACTACCAGGACTTTTATCAATGCAATAGCAATCAATTGGTTCTCATTTACAATCGTTTAATAGAACAATTAAATTTCAATTTTTCTATGGAACCTTCGACGAGCGGCATTCCCTCCCCTATTCTTGGTTGGTTTTGTGATCTATCTATCTTGTCGGCTCTGCACTGTACACCACATAGCTACATAGGATGATTTATGGAAGAAAATTTTAACTAACACTAAAAATGAACAACCTGCAGTTAGTCAATTTAACTCTTGGCAAAATGCTGGTTCATATTGCCATTTTACCTTTACTTCACCATCCCTTATCCTGTACGAACATTTGCTTCCAAACAATGCTTATTATCTTCTTATTTGCCATTCCCTTTTCAGAAGTTCATTTAATAGCTCACTTAATAGCTAGCAATAGTTTCTCCTTTTCCACCCAAATTCAGAACTAGTTAAGGGAATGCAGTAGAAAATTAATAAGCAATGAGCAAAAGGAAACCGCAGCACATTCAAATCAAGTGTATCTCCAGAG
Source organism: Dioctria linearis (assembly GCA_963930735.1). Classification (NCBI taxonomy): domain Eukaryota; kingdom Metazoa; phylum Arthropoda; class Insecta; order Diptera; family Asilidae; genus Dioctria; species Dioctria linearis. Next base: position 217,062,160 of record OZ005741.1, on the reverse strand, counting down.
ATCGGAAAGAACCAATTCGTCGGGTTCTATAATAGATTGGTTGTGAAGTTACTTCTATGCCAGCCATGTTCCTTATTTTCGCTTCTATACTGATCTTAATTAGCAGATAAAGTCCAAGTGAAGACCAGTCTTGGCACTTCATAGCAATGCTTTCTGCAATAGTAGCTCAGAGGAATCTGAGTCCCTGAACAAGGATACTCTTCCACTTAATTAACTCTTCTTCTGCTTGCTTATTTCAGTTTTACTTTTCTATTTTCATTTTGCTTGCCCTTTTATTTCGGATTTTTTCACTCTTCTTATAATACCGTTAAATTAAATTATCAGCACTGGCTACTAGCACCATTTGTGCAGGTTTTAAATTGAATTTTAATTGCCGCAGCGTAGTGGAATTTTGCGGTCGATTTAAAAGGTATCCTTCCTTTTAGTTGTTTAATCATTGCGCTTTAAAACGTTGTTACCAATAAATACCTATGCAGTTAGTCTTATATGGTTTGGTAGAAATAAAGGTTTCATTAGTTTCAATTATTTGTAGGTATATACCTGGGTTATACTAAATTGTTTTTTCATTTGGTTAAATAAATCTCTGGAAATTTTTATATCAGGGCATTGGTAGTCGCGCATTTAAGGATCCGTAAAAGAAAGGTCTCAAATGAAATGTTTTTATCTACAGAAGATTTTAGTGTGGAAGGAGGCGAGGTAATCTCAGAACTCAGATTTAAATATATTTATTTCAATTTACGATTACGACCTTATTGCACATCAAGAAGTCACAAATATATTATTTGATAGGAAATTTTATATGAAATGCGTCCAATGAAATACTATTTTTGTTGTTTACTACCCCATAAGTCTTTATCGGGCTTATGAGTCCATATTCAAAGCTTCGTTTTAATACCTTAGATAAAATCACAGGGTATGCTAAGTTTTTCATTCCATTTGTAATTGTAACACCTAGAAATAATGATGGTAGATCAAAATGGATTGGACACAAGTTATTTTGATTTTTGCATGTCCGTCCGTCCATCCTCACGATAAATCGAGAACGCGTATGCTTAGAGAGCTGAAGTTTTGTAGATGGGCTTTTGAAAAAAAAGCAAAATTAAGTTCGAAAATAGGGCAAATCCGGTAACTCCCTCGTAGGGTTGCCATGCAAAAATTGTAATTTTTTTAAAAGTTTTTTTCAATATACATTTTTTCTAATTTTTAGTCATAATTATAAATACTTACGAAATTGGATTCAATTGGTCAATTCTAAAATGCAAGAGGTAATTTTCTCACATGCTCCATTTCTTCAAGAGTATAAGTATTGCATGATTTTTCCTCTTAATTGTATTGGATTTATATTTTCAATGAATCCGTCCAAAGATCTAAAACTTCGCTAAAAACTCATATAACGCTACATACTCTATCTGACATATGCCTATAAGTTCGCATCAAAGTTCTCTTACGAACGTTGTGGTGTACTTTTTTCGCTCTGCGATAATTAGTTTAGAAAATTATCACATTTTAATATAAGTACTTCCATGTAAAAAACTTTCACACATAAAAACCCATATTACGGTTAAACATTTTTTTTTAAATCCTTGAAAGTAATTCTTTCAAACGATGTCTTAAACGATACAAAAAAAACTCTATATGGGGCTCAACCTACCCTGACTAAAATTAATACAAAAACAAAATTGCATAATCTTTGACTATCGAAATATGTCCGCGTCCAAAAGATCTAACAAGAAATTTACAATTCTTACGTCACATCGATTTCGAGAAAACGTCTGTTATAGATGGACGCACTATCTTATAAGGGTTTCGATTCCTTCTTTTATTGTATGGAACTCTAAAATACAACTCAGACGAACAATCGACCCAATTGGCGTGTGGCTGCATTTAGAAGACTTCTTGTACGGTCTCATGCATGAAAAGTGAAATTAAACGGACAATTGGATAACCCATTAGGTAGGGCATTATGTTTATATCGGAGTATCAAGGTTAGCGCCTGGATTATAAGTGAAAAATATGTTTTCTGTATTATAATATTTATGGATTAAGATGTTTGAATTTTTTCCTCTTCGAAGATACATACTATATTTCTGTTCCAACATTCCGATGCTTTCCGAGCTTTTCCCAAGGAACAAAAAGCATTACTAAAATTATACAGATTTTATGGGCAAATCTGTCTCTTATTAGGTAGTTTTAAATTCCGACTTGGTAATGTAAGATATTTAATTTATTTGAATTTTTATGAACAACTGTTGCTTTGTTCGAATAAGGTAAAGAAGACTGAGTTAATAAATACCTACGTGCTCGAAATAAGACATTATTGAATTTTATTTATTTATTTTATAAACCTCCACTGTCGCTTATGATGTCAAGATATTGAGACTTGATACAAAAGAGTTTCACAACATTTCTTAAATGTACTACAATCTCGTTTTACAAAAAATATCTAAATTTCCTGCAGTTGAAAATATCACTATCTTTGTCGGCTGATCTTGCAATACAAATGGTTTGTTATAATTGGGGACTTCAAAATAAGTAAAAAAAAAAGCTAAATCAACATGTATTGCCTTATTTTACTCTTTGAATTATACGTTTCGTGGAAAGTAGAGAGTTCTAAATAATAACGTTGGGGAATTATAAATATTAAAACTTCCTCTTGATGACCTCTTCAGCCTGTGAGCCTTATCATTAGCCGAAATACCTGCATTTTCTTTCTTGGCATTCCTTTTGATAATTTCAAAACTTTTATTGTATCCAGTAAATGAGTTCCTTATACGTTCCTGTTTTTGTGTATTTTTTTTAATTATACAATATACAATAATGCACATTTTTCTTCACTCTGCAAGAAATTAATGTTTCCTGTTGTACACTTCAATCTAGCATGAAATAAATTGACTAAAAAAAACGAAATTAATTTTCGAGGAATGCTCATTTTAATTTATTCACAAAAAACAATTTCAACGCATTAGACCAGAACTAATTGGTTTTTGTAAAGAATTTGTCTATGCGAAGGTTGGGATACCGTTTTGCTTAGTAGTTTTGTAAGTAATTTAATCAAGCTTTAAATTTTTTCCAGCAGAATTTGGCAAAACTTACTTTACTTAGGTATGTACTGGAAGTACCTACATCTCTTCTTAAACCTTCGGCAAACTGGAAAACTTAATTCAAAAATGTAAAAACATCCTAAAGGAAGAGACTTCGTTTCGAGTCGGTCTAATTTTGTATTTTTTTAATAATATTCTTTCTAAATTAACTATTGAGTCAACAATTACTGAAATAATACGAAAAATGTTATTTGGTTGTCGGAACTGAAGCTTACATTTAAAAATAGTTATTAAAATAACTGTTTATTTAATCGAATTAGCACAGTTAGGAAGCAATGGTTGTGGTCATGGGAAAATTAAATCAAGCGGGCAAACAGTGGTTTAGTGCAACAACACCAAATAGTTATAGGGATGAGAGCAATAATGGGTCTGATGTTGTTCATGGATTAATCAAGGGTTTTCTGGTAGAACAAATTTTTCTTGTAAATTAAGTTTCCATTTAAATCGTCACATTAAAAAATTAGAAATATTCTTAACGTTTCTAATGTTTCTCCCAAATCGGTCAAAATTTCAAAATGTAAAAAAAATAAAATACGTAAGAATTAATGTTAGTGGATATGCAAAGTGCGTGCGCGAGGCCGTTTACACGCGGCATAAATAGGTTATTAATGGAGAGTTGTGCTTTCTATACCTATCCTATATGTATGTATATATGAATAAATATATCCAGTACTGAAGTTTTTCCCACATTTAGATGGATTTTAAATGCTATCTTTTCGTACGTTATACTATCTGATAGAATGGATACGGTCGGTCCATTGGCAGAAAATTGGTTTTCAATGAGTTGATGAGTATGTCAAAACCATATGGCACAATTTTTTGCCATGTATATCACATTTAGAAAATTTGTTACATTTTCAAAAAATCTGAACAAAAAAATGGCTTGGAGACACAAGATTACTTTATTCTTGGGTATGTAATTTACAATCCTGCCAATTTTCGCATTAAAATTATTTTTTTTTAATTTTTTAATTTTTAAAAAATTTACTTTCTATTTATTTTTTTATACTCGGTTAAAACTGCCTCGATTCATCGAATTGGCAGAAAATTGTATTCCAATTACTTCACGGTCATTCAAAGGTAATTTAATCATTCCTGCCTGGACATCGTATTTTTTGAATTTTTATAATCGAATAATTCAAATCTTTTCAAACCCTTCACAATCCTCCAAGATTGACATGGACCCTTCATTTACAAGAATAATTTTTGGAGTGGGGTATAATTTACCAAAAACATAATTCACCCGAGGGCACATTATTGCGTCCATCTTTTAAGCTAAGAGAATCTAAAAATTAGTGCATTAATTGCATTTTTATATTTTGGTTATTTTTCGTTCCAAAAGTTTGTGATGCAACAAAACCCAAAAGGTGTAAAAACTAAGCCAAAATAAAAAAAATGAAAGAAAAATGTTGGTTTCGACATTTGTTCCGGAGCAACATATGTACATTACAGTTTTCTACAAATTGTTGGTTCTGCAACATATTTTCTTAATAAAATTACATGATGTAATTATATTCATACATACATACATATTTGCATAATGAAATTATAACATGACATTTTCACTTTAGTCTTTAAACATCAAGGGCTTTTTTATTCCAAATTCTGTAGGGTACATAGATATGGTTTTTAATAATAAGCATTTAAAACTGCTAGCTATTACCATAGATGGCACAAGAACTAGATTTTGCATGCAGTAGCAAAAAAGGTAACAAATTTTTTATGGCTGGGTGGTTTATTCCGAAATGGACCACAACATATGAAATTATGTATACGTCGAGTGATTCATATTTTTTCATGTCTGAAATGTTGAGGAAGCAGATCAAATGTATACAAAACTACTATTATAAAAACAATTGTTTGCGACATGCTCTAAGACATTCCAAAATGCACTACCCATTTCACAATCTGTATACTCTGATCTAGTATGGGATGCGACATCTAATTCTTGTGCCATCTATGCTATGTATTACACAATTTGTAACTTTACTGATGCCAGCTTCTTCAGAATATTAATTTTAAAGTTGGCAATTTAGACATCAGTACAGACGTTGCTTGTATAATGGGATAATCAACAATTTATTTTAGTATAAGTTCTTAAGAATTTACGCTATCATTATTTCGCCAAAGTGTTATTCTAAAGTGCAGATAAAATACGAGCACAGTGTTTACACCCTGATCGGATTACTAAGGTGCAATATTTAAGCACAACACAAAGCAGATGATGAAATTAGGTCCCTTTCCATTTCTTTATATGAGGCACAAAACATTAGAAGCTTTCAAGTAACGTGACTCTATTAAAGGAAGCATCTTACTAATGCAATTAAAAATTCGCCACTGCAGTAACGTAAAGTAATAATACCTACTTCCAAGGTCAGAATGCCCACACATGTCGCTATTAGCCCAAGAATCCTCCATTGTAACAACTCAATCACTAAAAAATTAGTTGAAGGCACTTTATTTTTTTATCTAAAGTTTGAAGTAAATCGATGAGGAAAATGCTTACGTATTTTGATGATAGTGCAATTGGATTTTTATTGGTTGTACAGTTACTAACTCCAAGGATTATTAAACTTGAGTTAAGACTCATTAGGTAAGGACGATCCAATTCCTACAGAAATCTAGGCGACTGGTGGGAAAGTAGAGAAGGAATAAAAAGCATTTGGAACAAAACGCCGCAAATTGTAAACAACGACAATAAATATGTGGGAAGAATGAGCTTTTGCTTAAGATATCCTTTGGAGTATATATACGTCGCTAAAAATTACTATGGCCAGATATGAAATATACGAGTAATTGAAAAGGCACCTCGAAGAAGAATTTCAATCTTTACACGGGTGCGGATTCCGACACAAGCACGCAGCCTCAGCCAATTATGGCAAAAATAATTCAGATAAACATGAAAAAAACTAAAGATAACACATCATTCATTATTTTCATGTAAGAACATTCTGAAATTAATATCAACCGCATGGCAAACTGCCACCAAATAAACTATTGGACGCCTTTTATCACTTTAGAACGAATTTCAATTCATCTCAGGCACAACATACTTACTATACTATTTATACTATCCACAAATCAAGGTGTTTTTAAGTACAAACATAATAAATTTAGCAATCTAGGGACATTGCCATGAGAGGTGTGCCAATCATACCCGATTAATCCAGAGCATCAAACCAATGCCAAGAGGTAAAGAGCTGGACTTCACCGGTGAAAGATGGAGCGGATAAAATCTTTAGGGTTGACTTGATTTTTGGACCAATTTTATATAAAAGTCAAGGAATAAAAAAGCTAAGTGTAGCTGCAGACATAACGAATTATTTTGATCTTCTCGTCATAATGAACAATCGCAAAGAGCCTCAAATTCTTGAAGTCAACCAAAAATGAATTGACCTTGATTAGTCCTAAGCAAAATTTAAAATTTAAGTCTAATTAAAATACACAACACGCTACTTTAAATGGGATTTACTAACTCATAGTCCCTTAATATGCACCCTGTGATTTGTAGAATTTTCACGTGTAATAGAAAAAAACTTGCATATTCTCAACTTAATAGGTGTTTTCCCCAAAGAGTACTTTGAAAATGAACGAACAACATTCACATCTCATTGAAATTCATTATTTGAGAAGTTTACCTTTAAAAAAAGAATCTTTGCAGAATACATTTCCCCTGGAGAGAATAAATTCTGGAAAAAGATTTGATTCACTTTCATATTCCTGTGTCTTAAGCACCTGCAAAAAGGGTGTGCCTTCATACTGCATTCTCCACTTTCACAATAGCTAAAAAAAAAAACAAAAAACTTAAAGCATATACTTTTAGTTTGCTACATAACTACATATATAAATGAGTGTGAATGTATTTACATACCTGCTAGATAAAACACTTTCAGAGAGCAGATACTTCGGCGTTATAAATAATTCAGAAGAAAATGTTCACGAAAAACAGTGGTATCTGCTGGTTGCATTGTGTGTATGTTTTGTAAGCTTTAAAGCAGAGGTCGAAGGCAGAATAGCTCTTTTTGTTTCTCATTTCGATATGCTGGGTGATATCGAGAATATCAAATATATGAGAAGCATTCTGAAAGTTTTTATGATGAGGAAGTGTTTATTTACATCATGAGGGATACTTTCGCAACATAAGGCAATTGTTGGGTCATTTTGTTGAAATAGTTTTGTAAATCACGTGCAAGATTGACTTCAATGCTAGGAAACAGGTCAGCAGGACAGTTGCCACTTGGATCCAGTTGAATCCAAATGGATACAATTTATTCTTCAAGGTAAACTTTGATCCTTTTTGTTCTAAATCGATCCTTTTTCAGATACCTAATTAATTTTTTACTTAAATAAGGACTATGCTAGAAAGAAACGCACGGTTTTCAAAACCTTACTAGATCAATACGAATGTGTAAAAAAAAAGTTTTGTGTTTTTGTTTTGTTTAAAAAGAAATATTTTTTTCCGGGAGCACAATTGAACTTTTTTTTTAATGCGAGCCATCACCCTTTGCACAGTAGAATCACTTACTTTCCTAGCTAGTTTCCATAAACTAGAAAAATTTTGCTGCGTTGTAGCACTTTTTTCTTGTTTTCTGAAAATATTTTTGACCGAAGCCCAGTAGCGCTCAATTGGTCGAAGTTGGGAGACGTGGGTTGATTTATTGCTTTTTCTTCAAAATTCACTTTATTCTCTCGTACCGGCTCAAAGTCTGGCCAAAAAAGTGTAGACTTCTTATGCACTCTGAGAAATGGCAATAATCCTTTTTTTCATGCACTGGTTTATGTATACATCAGTGTTAATACAGCCTTAAATAAAAAGGGACCGACTGCGTTGACCACACTGACAAATTGCCTGCGAAACAAGAACTTTGCAGCCGATTTTTTCTATAAAAATTGATTTGTCAGCATCAGAAATGTTGTCTTTATCTTGGGGTCCAGCAAGAGTACTACAATTATATTTAAAGTACGATTCATCTTCCATTACAATACATCCGCTTAACTTACAATTTATCATACAACTTTCTGAAACGTGTAATGGCAGTGTTTGGTTGTTCTTTTTGGACATTTCTGTTTTTTGTAAGTTTTAATGTTATTTCTTTTTTTTATTTGCTGGACATTTGATTTAGAAGTGTTAATTTTTTTTTGCTAGATCACGCACTGACTGTTATGTTTTTCTCAATTAACTTCACTATATTATTTTTAATCTTGTCAGTTTCACCTTTCTGCCTACCACTTTTTGTTTTTTTCTGGTATTGTCTGACTTTCACGAAAGCGATCTAATGTCCTTTTACAACCCATCGGTTACTCTTAGCCTTTTTAGCGATCCATGAATACGAATGTTGTTTATTTTCTAACCAAATGCACAAAATTTCACGGTACACTTCTTCTCGCTCGGAAGACATTTCGAACAAAATGACAGAAAACCGGGTTACTGCATTTATTTAAGAAAGTAAACGAGTCATTTAACGGTTCCTATTAATTTTATTATAGTGGCGTCCATAAAATCATGACCTACATTAGACTAAAAAAACCTGCATTATTTTCTTGGACCGTCCTTACCTGAACGAAATCAATCAAAATTTGGAACTTTTCCAACCCGTCCATCACCAATTTCGTCCTTCTTTTGCTGAAAGTAAGCAGTTTTGATATAAGAATACCACTCATATTTTTTTGTCGTGCGATGCATGCTGCCTGAATTAAAGAACTTTGAAATCCTTAAATTTCGCCGATTTTTGATATGCTCATTTAAAATAAAAAAATCATAGCTTTGTTTCTAATTAGCACAGGAACATGATATTTAGCATATTTTAAAGAGGAAAGTAGAATCTTTGTCCGAAAGTACAAAAAAGATGCATTTCAAAACAACAGAAAAAATTTAAGGATAATAAACATATTCTTTATTCTTAAATATCTCAAAAGCCTTTTTTTTTTATTAATTAATTATTTAATAATAAACTATTGCTAGCAGAATATTGAAAGATAAACCTTAGATCTAGTAAATAACGACGAGTTTTTCATGTTTAGTTGCGTTTTTTTTAATTATTTGACTCTGTTAGTGTTTGTTTTTTCTCCCGATATTTCACCGACAAGGAATGTTGTAATATTTCATTAAAATTTGTTCAGATACATAGCAAAATAATTCAATAAAAAAATGCAAAAAAATTTAGGAGAATTAATTCTCGTTAAAATCTTTCAATTTATTTGAACTGCAAATATTAATTTTACGTCTTAAATTGTATAATTTTGTCTCATGTTGGGTTACGGTATTTCATGCTAACACAGTAAATTTTATTGCCCACAGGTTCTTGCTGAGTACTGACTGAGTTAATGTTCATAATTCAGTTTGACTATGACATAGATTTTATTTACAAAGGAGACTGATTTTTTTAATATAGTGCTGGGGATATAAACTTATAACGAGATTTATTTGGGGAAAATTTTTTGCCGAAACCCCATTGAACAAACTATCCTCAGATAAACAGCTACTCTTAACCTAAACTATACTAACATACTCTACATACTAACTAGCTAGACAAAAGCCGTATAAGGATATTATCGGCGTAGATACAGCATACAAAAGATTTATTAGCTATTTCGCTTATTTTAATGCTTACAAATTCTACAGCAGCTATTCTGTGTAACTCAGAGATGAGGAAGCGGTACGGTAAATTAAGAATTATTTTCAAAATAATATTCTGGCACTTTGAAGTTTTTTAAAGTGAGATCATGCACTAGAGGACCATACCGGGGCCCTGTAAAATATTGATGCTTGAAAGATAGTTTTGAAAGTGATAAGTTCGTTTTCCAGATTCAGGGTTGAACTACGGTTTATAAAGGGATACAATGTTTCGATTAATCTGTTTACTCTGTTTAGAGTTGCTGTTATGTATTCGACGTAAGTAGGCTTCGTATCAAGGGTAACACCTAGATATTTAACGTGGTCAGTCCATAAAATATTGCCGTTTAATGTGGGTTAGCACTACGAAGGTATGCAATTTTTCTTTCTGGCGTGAAAAAAATGGAGCCCATCTTTTCGGAGTTTATTTTTATTTTCCATTTGTGGAGATAATTTGCACCTGCATGAAATTCCGGTTGCAGGTTAGAATGAGTTTTTGTCAGAACAAGATAGCTGTATCATCCGCAAATATCGAAAAATAATAATTTGTAATAGTGACGAAATCTGCAGTGAATAGGTTATACAATATTGGTTCCACGACATATCCCTGAGGAACACCAGCAATGACCTGTTTATCACTAGAGGATACTGCGTCAATGACCTTGAGCTTTACGTCCCGCAAGTAATCACGGACGAGTACCACCAGCTTAACGGGGAAACCAAGGTTTGCCATATTATAAAATAGTTCATCGTGCCATACCGAGTCAAAAGCTGCTTGTACATCAACCAATACAAGTCCAATAGATTCTTTTAGGTTGAAATTGATTTTTACATATTGGGCGATTCTCACAAGCGGTGGTATTGTATTATGCCCTATTCTAAATCCAAATTGGAGATCGGGTAAAATGTTATGATCATCAGTAAAGCTCAAAAATTTTTCTTGATGACTTTTTCTAAGATTTTTGGCAAATTATTTAATAGGCTAATAGGGCGGTAGTTAGCAAAATCATCAGGTGGCTTTTCAGTCTTTAGTAATGGAATGACTTTAGATAACTTCCACGCTGACGGGAAGTACTGGAGCTTTAGGCAACAATGCATTAAAAACTTTAGATAAATAACTCGAGCTCTGGGAAGAGCCTTGAACGACGAATTGAATAAACCATCATACCCAGGGGCTTTATTACCATGAAGATATTTTAGTGTGCTTTGAAACTCCTTAGGTCTGATGTCATTAGAGGGATCGATCTCGATCTTTGCGGAACTTAATTGTTACTTTGCTGCTTCAAGCAAATTGGATGTCTTAATGTCACTAAGATCTATGGAGATGGTAAAGTTTGCAGTAAATTTTTGGAAAAGAAATTTTGCTTTATCACCGCTGGTAATATAAGTGTTACTTTGATTTTTGAGAATACTTATGGAAAGACTTATTATTGAAAATAATTATAAAAGTTGATTGATAACTCCTATTGCACAACCAAAATAAATAAATTGAGAGATAATGGTAACTCGTGGAATAACTGTTATTTATTAAGAAAAATTAAGAAAGTTATCGATAACTCTTATATCATAACAAAAAAAAAATGTGAAATAATAGTTAACCGATAACCAACCCAATTAATCAAAAATTAATGAATATGGTGCCATTTTTATTTTATTGGTTATACTTTATTACATTTAAAGTTCAAATTATGGGGATAAGATTGATCCTATTCATTTACGGATCCATTCATTATTTCTATGTAATTTTTTTGTTTTAAAATCTAAACTAATGGCTATCATCAGCCCCTAGTTATTCTGGTTATTAGCTTTCATCAGTTTCTGGTAGAAGATGTTTTTTCTACCCAGATGCCATAAATAATGAGAATTTAAAAAGAACAATTGGCAAATATCTTCCAGCAAAGACCCTATAGCTATTCTATAGATGGTTTTAAACAAAGGAAATTCAGCTTTTCATGGTATTAATTCTGGGAGTACAAAGAAAGAAAATTATGTAAGTCAAAACTTAAAAAAAAAGCCCAGCCTCTGTTTATAACGTATTCGAATCCTAACATACCTCTTATGTAGGATAAAATAAAACCGGCCAAGTGCGAGTCGGACTCGCGAACGAAGGGTTCCGTACCATCTTACAAAATTTAACACTATGTACTTTTTATTTATTTTTTCAAATGACAGTAGGCGTCATGTGAAAAAATAATGCTGTCATATGAAAAAATAATAATAATGCTGTCATTTGAAAAACAAAAATTGTCTACTTATGATAATAATAATGAATGAGAATAAAACGTGGAAAAAAACGCCGAAAAAATCACGTTTCTTGTATGGGGACCCCTGTAGCGGAAGCTACAATATTTTTTTTGTTGTTGACTTGAACTTTTGAAATTATCTTTTGTTTGTTACTGAAAATAAAATAAAATATTTTTGTCTGTCAGAGTAATATTTGCGCTAACTGTAAAGAAAGGAAAATAATTGATTTAATTTAATTTTATTTTTATTATTTGTTGTTATATCGCCAATAGAAATACACAGGGTGTGAAAATTTATTACGGTTCATGAGATACAAGCTGGTGACCGACGGACGGGCAGCGAAGTCTTAGTAATAGGGTTCCCGTTGTTACCCTTTGGGTACGGAACCCTAAAAAACATAAAAAAATAAATAGTGAATTATTATGCATTTAAAAGAGGATCAAGTTCGAAGAACGAGCAACTTTAGTTAGTTAATTTTAATATTGTTATTTCAATGTCTCAAAAGATAATGAAAAAAAATACTACTCTTTTTCGAACCATATAGTGAGCTCATTTTCTACGTACTGTAATACCACCAATCATTCGATACTCGATTTGCTTCTTGTAGCCGACTGTGACAAGGTCTTATCGCACGATTAGATATATCCACTAAGTACCTTGGACCATGATCCGAGTCTCCATCATAATTTTTACTCCTACCCCGATTACAATAATATTGACTTTAATTCTATAATTTATAATGAAGTCTCTTTTTACCCACGCGAAATTTAGCTCAGAAATTTTCTTGAAGGTTTCTTTTATTACTTTAAATTTTGAATCCAATCAAATGATACTTCTCTACGTAGTAGTTGAATGTATTTTTATCCCTAGACTTGGTTACTTTATATTGTGTATTTGTTATTGGTTTACACAAAAGCTCTACTCAATTTAGTTAAGCAAGAAAATAAAAATAATCAGTCTTAAATATGCATCATAAAGAACTTTTGAACCCATCTCATATTTACATATATTCCACCTGAGTGTGCCAAATAAAATAATTTCTTGCACTTATTGGAAAATCCTTAATCCTATGTGACTCTTTTAGATGTATCATACGCTACGCTATTGCTTTCGATCATCCATCCTGGTGGAATTGCTTAATTAGCGATGTTGCTTTTAATTTTAACTTCAATAAAGATACTTGTAATTTCATTAGTAAATAACTCTTGGCTTTCTCAGCTCTAGTTAAATTTATAAGGTGGGAAAACCTATTCAATTGCGGGCTATTGATTATTTTACTGATCTATACCATAAGTTTATTGTTCTTATAATTAATTACTGCTGATTACTTTTCTTCTGTTTCGAATTTAAACACACTCAAATATAACTTTCTCAGTAGTGATTAATTAGAAGGGTTGAAATAATTATTTACTATTAATTGGCACTCATAGAAAATCAATTTATTTCTGGATGCAATTTTCATATGCCTATTGCCTGTATTGAGACACGGCTCAAATTGGGGTGTCCCGATATAATTACCAATTGAATTGCGAAATAATTGCCCTTGTTTGATGATTTGCCTCATTAAGAGGGCTGTCAAGAGCAACGCGGTAATTATGGAAATTCAACGAAAATAAAACATGAAATTTTCAGGAATTGTGTTATTAATTATATTTAGTGTAGTAAGTACGTTGGCACTAATTAAGCCGACTTACTACCGAAAAAAATTTAATCATATTGATATTACCCTACTGATAAAGAAAATTGTTATGTTAGTACCAATTCAAATTCAAATTTATTTATTATTCAACTAAGTACAAATGATCCAAATCTTAATTAGTACCCTAAATAAGCTAATAAGCTATCAATCTACTCGGAAATTAGAAACAATCATAATTTTTAGAAATTACCATATCTACTACTAGCTAAGAAAAAGGAAAGCAAAACAGCAAATATTTTGAGGAAGTAAAAGAAAACTAACACTGATTGAAATTATATTAATAACAAATAAAAGAAATCACAATAACTCACAGTCATACTCAACATTCCATAGCACTCAAAAGCTACTATGAAACAAAGACCTTTTTAATTCGTTGAGAGTAACACACTGAGTGAATTCCAGAGACGTGCAATTTCGACAAAGTAAGATCCCTCATATGTCAATGTACGAAAACGCGGAACACGTAAGCTCATTCCCCTACTACAATGCAAATACCCTATTTTGTAATAAAGATACATATGGGCCTCCTAGTCTGTATTAAATTTAATAGTAAGATTAATGTCTTGCGTTTTGAATAAGGTTGAATTTAGAATGAATCGTTAACAATCATTTAAAGTAGCTTTTACCTCGCGATTACATAGGAAGTCAAGTTTTGGGTCATTTAGACTGCCGTGGGGCAACAAAAGAGCGTTATCTTACCTCAAGCGTGAGTTTGTTGGTAAGAGATTAGCAACTACCTAAGGCCTTTGCAAGTCACCAAACATTTTACCCAAAATATCCTTAGCATGATCACAACACTTCAGACGACAGTTGACTTTCACTCCGAGATGAGATACCGGGTCAACAAGGGTAACATGACAGGGCAATCACTGTGACTTTTTAGGAGTGAGGGAAAGCATATTATCAATTCACCATCTCTGAATTCCAGCAAGATCATCATTGATCCTACAAATACAATCCTCAATCAACCCAAAATGTCTGTTCAAGTTCAACTGAACATCTTTGGAATATTGATGTACCTGTACCTTATCATCAATAAATGTACTGACTAAAGAGGAGCGTTCCTAATACCGACCTTGGCGGGACTCCCTAAAACAGAGGTAAGAAGGAGGAAAGAATACCATTAACATGTACCTTTTGATAACGGCTTGTGAGGAAACTATTTATTAATTTAATCACAGACGAAGAAAAGTCATACTTAACGTACAATTTACGGAGTAGTGCAGAGTACACAACACTTGAAATGCTTGAGAAAAATCATATAAGACAAGCATGCCAATTTCGTTAGCATTAAGACCCAAACTGAGGTCAATAGATATCTTTATCAAATCTATCTCACAGCTGTGCATTACACGAAAATCAGACTGATATCTCGCGAGCAGCTTACTTTGATCTAATAACTCATGAATTTCGTAACAATCCTGGTGATTTGAGTAATTTGATGTCTAGAATTCACAATGTAATTCTGAAGAAGTCACCATTACTCTGAATTTTTTATTATTTTCATTAATGGTACATATATCAGACTCCTGCTCCTTTCTTATTATTTGCTGATAGCTTAAGAAATTTTCCGTTCCAAATCTATATTGGATTGGATATTTCTGCAAATCTATATTGGATTGGATACTTCTGCAAAATGAACTTAATATTCTACACAATATCTTTGAGTTAAACCCTAGCAAATTCTCCGCAAAATTGCACGATGGCGGCTTAGGTAATTTAAAATC
Organism: Dioctria linearis; assembly: GCA_963930735.1. Lineage (NCBI taxonomy): Eukaryota > Metazoa > Arthropoda > Insecta > Diptera > Asilidae > Dioctria > Dioctria linearis. Next base: position 217,046,776 of record OZ005741.1, on the reverse strand, counting down.
TCGGCGATTAGTCGCAGTCGGAGGTTAAACATAGATTCATTCAAATATTTATGATTCGTAAATAGCTAATTTGCTCAGGCTGTAAATATGCCCCTGAGATTTCACTTTCGTAGTACATAGTACATTTCTATTTCATAGAAAGCAGTTTGGCTATTCAGTTAGCTCCCTCAACTGTTTCTTTTTATCCTCTTTACTAGCTCGAATATTGTAGGTTAGCTTGTAAGCCTTGTTTGCAGTGATAAATGCTCCCCCAGAGATTTGCATCCTTAAGGCTGCAAGTGACGAACCCTCGCGAATGATATGCTTGTAGGTTTGGTCTTCCTCTTTGCACAGTCAGCACAGTTCGCTGTCGGGTTTGCCTATCTTCTTCAGAAAATAACGGAAGCTACCATGCTCAGTGACTGCATTAATACACAGCCTTGATGGTGGCTACGAAGACAATTAGTTTGCTCGTCTGGTGATGAGACGGGCTGAAAAATTTCTTCTGTTGCCTTATACCTCGCACCAGTGTTGGGCAAAATGTAATCTGATTAATGATTAACAATCACAATTAACCATGTAATCTGTAATCAGATTACTTTGTAATAGATTACTAATGTAATCCATTTCCATAATTACATAATGTAATCGATTAACGTGTAATGTGATTACAAGTTAATCTGATTACACATTAATCGATTACAAGTTAATCCCACTACATGTTAATCTAATTAATGTGATTACATTTAAGACATTTAAGATATTAAAGATATTTGTATTCTAATTCTTCATAAAACTCCCTAAAACTAATTTCGTACGAGAACAATACTATTTTCTTTCAATTCATTTCATTATATTATTAATTACTTTTAAGTAATCTACAAAGTAATCTGTTACAATGTAATTATATTACAAAATAATCTAATTATATTGTAACAGATTACACATTTGATAGATTACATATTCTCTCATAAGTAATCTGATTGATATGTAATCGAATACAATTTAATTAGATTACTTTGTAATTTGACTAAACTGTAATGAAATTATTAATTAAATTACACTGCAATCAGATTACGCTGCCTCGCACCCTACACCACATGAGATCCAGTTGTCTGTCATCACATTTTTGTAGCTCCCCCTGGTAGACCAAATGTTGAATAGGGTTCACTATTCGGACTATCGACTCCGGATGTAGCCAAGTGTACCGCTCTTTAAATTCCATACACTCCTTCCGGTGTCCAGGGCACCAAAGTGTTGTAGCTCGAGACTACTTTCGACTAGGAGTCTTAGAAGGACTGAATCTCTAGCCCCACAAATATTTGCAGATGTTGGGTTACCGCTACCTCTCATTTGGTTCTACAGCGTGGACTTTTCCCTGAAAAGCGGAAGGTGAGGAACCAGTGTAATGAAAAGTTCCACTTCTGGATGTAGCACCCCTACGCATGTTTTTATAATCCTTTCTAGATTCGTCAGTTAACCAGATATGAGTCTGTTGTGGGAAGTGTGCCCCTCTGTCTAATATCCGACTTCTCTCGTTATAACATGCGAGTATATTTTATATATACATAATTAGGATATATATAAGGCAGAACAGTGTTATACTCGATCATCACACTTTTAGCGTGATTAACAGGCAAATTTAAGTATGAAGTCCTCACACAATATCGATCATGTTACCTATCGTACCCGTAGATTAATGCGAATCTTTCCTTCTAGGAACAATCCTAGATCCACCTTAATTCTCTAAGGAAACTAAAAAAAAAATTCCTTTGAATGACAAATATCTAAAAGGGTATACTTTACGAAATTTTCTCTGGTGGGTTCATCTTCATCATAGTTTCAGATTTAAATATATTTTTTCTGGAGTCGCAAGTCGTAATATAAGCAATAAATATAAAGAACTCCCACGTTTGCATTTCCAGATTTTAAGGGATAAAAGGAAGTTTGATATCCTTTCAGTCTTTATTAAGTCAAATTTTCTTCTCGAGGATATGTTCATTTTTTCTTCGAAAATGAAGATGCAGTGATAAAATTTATAATTTGTATGATTTTTCAAAAAAAAAAAAAAATGACAACAATTTTTGAATTGTTGGTACACCTTAAAACCCCATAATATAGCATTTCGAAAAAAAAGAACAATATTATATTTTATGTGATATACTGGGTGAAAGTGTATAACATTTCAAAAGAACTCAAATCACAAAATTACAGTTTTTTTTTAACTTTTGTGTAATGCGACTAAAACCATAGTGTGATTCAACCATGAGTTTTCCTTCCCGACAAGCCCAATTCGGAGATATATGTTGCGTCTCAAGTCAGAATAAAACAATATTAATAAAAATAGATTGTATTCACACTTCTTAATCCATATTCTCCAAAAAGCTTAGAATTTTACTCTACATGACTCTTTCTGACGCTTAAGCATAAAGCAAAGAATATGAATTGAGAATTCGTGCCCTTTTCCATGGTTTTTAGGCAAACCGAAATATTTTATGGTTATATGAATTTGTGTTATTATGCAGTTTTACCCGTAATGCTTACAATTTCTGAAAAACACAATATCTATTCACCATTCTTCATAAAACAAAAGAAACTACTCGACATAAAACAGAAAACTTATAAAGATCTCTTGAGAAAATGTCTAAATTCGTTACCTTCCTACAAAATTACACAGTTTCAAAACATTTCCAGTCCCCATACATATTTTCTTCTACTTAAATTTCCATTTAAATATCGCAAATAATTCCACAAGAGATCTTGTTTGCATCAGTGTGTCCTAGTCTAGCATCAACTCCTTGTTAACTTTCCACGAAACAACCCCTTTAAAAGGAGCCAGTAAACAGTTGTATCTTTCAGTTCAATCCTTTTACAAAGATAAAAGGAACAGAATGAAGGAAATTTATGTAAAAATTCGGCTGAAATATGCAAATCTTCTGGGTAACTTTATCTTGTATTCAGATGACGTCTGAGGAACACTTCACAGCAAATTGGATAAGGATGTGTTTTCTTGCCTATGTTCCAACAATTTTTCTTCTTAATAGGGAACATAAGATGTTTTAATACCCAGCACTCCTGAGCATTTTAACATTCAAAATAATTTTTGGCGGCTGAAACTCTGTAGTATGTAATTAAGAATAGAGAGCAGGCAGGAG
>OZ005741.1:217027463-217043442 GCA_963930735.1 Dioctria linearis | reverse complement strand
CACCTTCCAAGTAAGGAATAAGGAATGCTTCCGTTCACCTTCCAAGTAAGGTATTAGGAATGCTTCCGTTCACCTTCCAAGTATGGTATAAGGAATGCTTCCGTTCACCTTCCAAGTAAGGTATAAGGAATGCTTCCGTTCACCTTCCACGTAAGGAATAAGGAATGCTTCCGTTCACCTTCCAAGTAAGGAATAAGGAATGCTTCCGTTCACCTTCCAAGTAAGGAATAAGGAATGCTTCCGTTCACCTTCCAAGTAAGGTATAAGGAATGCTTCCGTTCACCTTCCAAGTAAGGTATAAGGAATGCTTCCGTTCACCTTCCAAGTAAGGTATAAGGAATGCTTCCGTTCACCTTCCAAGTAAGGTATAAGGAATGCTTCCGTTCACCTTCCAAGTAAGGAATAAGGAATGCTTCCGTTCACCTTCCAAGTAAGGAATAAGGAATGCTTCCGTTCACCTTCCAAGTAAGGTATTAGGAATGCTTCCGTTCACCTTCCAAGTAAGGTATAAGGAATGCTTCCGTTCACCTTCCAAGTAAGGTATAAGGAATGCTTCCGTTCACCTTCCAAGTAAGGAATAAGGAATGCTTCCGTTCACCTTCCAAGTAAGGAATAAGGAATGCTTCCGTTCACCTTCCAAGTAAGGAATAAGGAATGCTTCCGTTCACCTTCCAAGTAAGGTATAAGGAATGCTTCCGTTCACCTTCCAAGTAAGGAATGAGGAATGCTTCCGTTCACCTTCCAAGTAAGGTATAAGGAATGCTTCCGTTCACCTTCCAAGTAAGGTATAAGGAATGCTTCCGTTCACCTTCCAAGTAAGGAATAAGGAATGCTTCCGTTCACCCTTCCAAGTAAGGAATAAGGAATGCTTCCGTTCACCTTCCAAGTAAGGTATAAGGAATGCTTCCGTTCACCTTCCAAGTAAGGTATAAGGAATGCTTCCGTTCACCTTCCAAGTAAGGTATAAGGGATGCTTCCGTTCACCTTCCAAGTAAGGTATAAGGAATGCCTCCGTTCACCTTCCAAGTAAGGAATGAGGAATGCCTCCGTTCACCTTCCAAGTAAGGTATAAGGAATGCTTCCGTTCACCTTCCAAGTAAGGTATAAGGAATGCTTCCGTTCACCTTCCAAGTAAGGAATAAGGAATGCTTCCGTTCACCTTCCAAGTAAGGAATAAGGAATGCTTCCGTTCACCTTCCAAGTAAGGTATTAGGAATGCTTCCGTTCACCTTCCAAGTAAGGTATAAGGAATGCTTCCGTTCACCTTCCAAGTCAGGTATAAGGAATGCTTCCGTTCACCTTCCAAGTAAGGAATAAGGAATGCTTCCGTTCACCTTCCAAGTAAGGAATAAGGAATGCTTCCGTTCACCTTCCAAGTAAGGAATAAGGAATGCCTCCGTTCACCTTCCAAGTAAGGAATGAGGAATGCTTCCGTTCACCTTCCAAGTAAGGTATAAGGAATGCTTCCTTTCACCTTCCAAGTAAGGTATAAGGAATGCTTCCGTTCACCTTCCAAGTAAGGAATAAGGAATGCTTCCGTTCACCTTCCAAGTAAGGAATAAGGAATGCTTCCGTTCACCTTCCAAGTAAGGTATTAGGAATGCTTCCGTTCACCTTCCAAGTAAGGTATAAGGAATGCTTCCGTTCACCTTCCAAGTAAGGTATAAGGAATGCTTCCGTTCACCTTCCAAGTAAGGAATAAGGAATGCTTCCGTTCACCTTCCAAGTAAGGAATAAGGAATGCTTCCGTTCACCTTCCAAGTAAGGTATTAGGAATGCTTCCGTTCACCTTCCAAGTACGGTATAAGGAATGCTTCCGTTCACCTTCCAAGTAAGGTATAAGGAATGCTTCCGTTCACCTTCCAAGTAAGGAATAAGGAATGCTTCCGTTCACCTTCCAAGTAAGGAATAAGGAATGCTTCCGTTCACCTTCCAAGTAAGGAATAAGGAATGCTTCCGTTCACCTTCCAAGGTAAGGTATAAGGAATGCCTCCGTTCACCTTCCAAGTAAGGAATGAGGAATGCTTCCGTTCACCTTCCAAGTAAGGTATAAGGAATGCTTCCGTTCACCTTCCAAGTAAGGTATAAGGAATGCTTCCGTTCACCTTCCAAGTAAGGAATAAGGAATACTTCCGTTCACCTTCCAAGTAAGGAATAAGGAATGCTTCCGTTCACCTTCCAAGTAAGGTATAAGGAATGCTTCCGCTCACCTTCCAAGTAAGGTATAAGGAATGCTATCGTTCACCTTCCAAGTAAGGTATAAGGAATACTTCCGTTCACCTTCCAAGTAAGGTATAAGGAATGCTTCCGTTCACCTTCCAAGTAAGGAATAAGGAATGCTTCCGTTCACCTTCCAAGTAAGGTATAAGGAATGCTTCGGTTCACCTTCCAAGTAAGGAATAAGGAATGCTTCCGTTCACCTTCCAAGTAAGGTATAAGGAATGCCTCCGTTCACCTTCCAAGTAAGGAATGAGGAATGCTTCCGTTCACCTTCCAAGTAAGGAATAAGGAGTGCTTCCGTTCACCTTCCAAGTAAGGTATAAGGAATGCTTCCGTTCACCTTCCAAGTAAGGTATAAGGAATGCTTCCGTTCACCTTCCAAGTAAGTAATAAGGAATGCTTCCGTTCACCTTCCAAGTAAGGTATAAGGAATGCTTCCGTTCACCTTCCAAGTAAGGAATAAGGAATGCTTCCGTTCACCTTCCAAGTAAGGTATAAGGAATGCTTCCGTTCACCTTCCAAGTAAGGTATAAGGAATGCTTCCGTTCACCTTCCAAGTACGGTATAAGGAATGCTTCCGTTCACCTTCCAAGTAAGGTATAAGGAATGCTTCCGTTCACCTTCCAAGTAAGGTATAAGGAATGCTTCCGTTCACCTTCCAAGTAAGGTATAAGGAATGCTTCCGTTCACCTTCCAAGTAAGGTATAAGGAATGCTTCCGTTCACCTTCCAAGTAAGGTATAAGGAATGCTTCCGTTCACTTTCCAAGTAAGGTATAAGGAATGCTTCCGTTCACCTTCCAAGTAAGGAATAAGGAATGCTTCCGTTCACCTTCCAAGTAAGGTATAAGGAATGCTTCCGTTCACCTTCCAAGTAAGGTATAAGGAATGCTTCCGTTCACCTTCCAAGTAAGGAATAAGGAATGCTTCCGTTCACCTTCCAAGTAAGGAATAAGGAATGCTTCGTTCACCTTTCAAGTAAGGTATAAGGAATGCTTCCGTTCACCTTCCAAGTAAGGAATAAGGAATGTTTCCGTTCACTTTCCAAGTAAGTAATAAGGAATGCTTCCGTTCACCTTCCAAGTAAGGAATAAGCAATGCTTCCGTTCACCTTCCAAGTAAGTAATAAGGAATGCTTCCGTTCACCTTCCAAGTACGGAATAAGGAATGCTTCCGTTCACCTTCCCAGTAAGTAATAAGGAATGCCTCCGTTCACATTCCAAGTAAGTAATAAGGAATGCTTCCTTTCACCTTCCAAGTAAGTAATAATTTTTGCTCAACAAGTAATTTACTTGCCCCAATCAGCAACAAATTGCAAGTGACAGTTCTCAAGTGACAACTGTCAAACTATTACCCAAAGAAATTTTTAGTATAAGCTCTGGGTAGCCCAGATTTTTTAAAAAACAAGATAGTCTAGCCCGGTGTAGCTCTAGGTTTACCGGGGTTTTCATCAAACAGACCAATAGCTGAGTTTATTGTGTGACGTATAACAAGACAAATTCGAAATTGAAGACTTGAATTGGACAACAGAATACAAAATCTAGATCTATAATAATTATTTGGGTCCGGGTCAAAATATTAGTCAAAGATTCTACCATTAGGCGTTGGACAGCAGTAGCAGGTTTATTCGACTATAGCAGATTCGATGTGATTCGACCACTTACATATATAATATGGACTGCTTAACTTTCTATTTCATATGGGCCGGTGCCAACATTGAAAAAATCATTGGCAGGAAGTTGAAAAAATGAGCGCACAGCTCGAAAAGCGATTATAAAAAAACCTGTCGAATTTATTGAATGATAATGAATAAATTGCCTTTGGTAAACAATTTTATCAGTAATAACCCTAAATAATTAATTTAAAAAAAATTAGCAATCAGCAAATCAGCAATATAGAAGTGAGCCCACTTTTTATAGTGCATTTCTACGAGCTTAGTCAAACCATATTATACATGTCAGTGGATTCGACTTATCATTTGGGTGACGGGTTTGAAACCCCAAAGCAGCAATATTTTGACTTAGCTTTTTGACACATTATTGAACTGAATATTTTACATACCCGCCGACCTCAAAGACACGATGCTATTTACATTAGATCTGAGGCTGTGTGAATTGATCAGTATGTCCAATATTATATTACGGTCATATCCTGTTTGCGGGGGACTCTTTAGTTTCCATAGTTAGGTTTCATAATTTTCGTATTCCATTGCGTGTTTTGGTTTTGTATTCAGTCAGTTGAGATAATTCGAACGTCCTCATTTATCTCAATAAGGCTGATTTACTCTTGTGATAGTATTTTTTGAAGTTTTGTAGAATTACGTGAATGAGATGTCGTCTCCCTAATCGGATTTTTTTATATCAGATGTCAATCATTCCATCTGTGATACCAATGTACGAGGTTAAAAATGTTTCAGATTTAAGTCGTTTTTTATGTATGTCAAATTTTTGATTTTAATTTTCTTTTTGTAACTTTGGGTTGCTGCATTCATTTACGCGGTATACACTATAACTAATTGATGTAGCTATACCGTTGTGATAACTGGCGGAATTAAGGCCGGTATTCAGGCCGATTGGATTATTGAATTTGGTCAATTACTTAACTTTCTTTTTATATTCTTTGTAGTCAAGTCTTTGTTTATATATCTTTAATTGCCACTCTAGTCTTAGTTGTGTTATTTCTACCTACTTTAGTACTTTAAACTTTGCTTTTTTACATTTGAAAAGTAAATGCGATATAGTAATACCTCAGCAAAGTTAATTTAATAAGTTATTACTTACTTGCATCAGCTGTGATGCTCGGTTTGATATAATGCGGATATATGGTACAAATATTTTTCGAGGTATCATGATGCCTACTGCGAAGATGATTGCTGCGAAGATGCTTCCTACTTGGTTTGGAAAAGTTGAAATTTTAATGATGCTTACTGCGACAGTTCTGCCAACATACTGGAGTAAAAAAATAAATTTCACATCTTATTTATCTCTCATATTTCCTCCGGATCTGTTTTTTTTTAAAGAAAAACGAATATATTAAAATTATGCACTAAACAAAACTCGGTAGGTATTAACGTATTATATTTGCGTAAATTAATATGAAATATAAAAAAGATTAGCATTACAAAGTTTCCTATACTGCTTGCTGCGCCGATTGTGATTTGGCATTTATTGATGCGATCAGATGCGTTCTCCTAATTTTTTTAAAATTATATTTTACTGTTTCATAGTATTGTCACATTGTGGAAACTCTGTTTGGAAAATATTTGACGCAGAAATTCCAAAATTCTGGAACATTCGCGGACGAGAATACATTTTGCATCGTACTTGAGTAGAATTTCGCATAGATGTATGACAATTATCGTACGTCTAGGAATCCTGGTCCCCAAGCATGTCCTTGCTGTGCTTATTTGTTAATCCGTCCCTGGTTTAAAACTTATATACGACTATTTAGTCAACTCACAATTTTTAAACCTTAAGTTGTGAGTCGATTTTGGAATTGATTCCAGAATAAACAAAAGCTGAAAAGAACTAATTTTCGATATTGAAGCCCGAAAAAAAAACACAATTATTTCCAGGAAATTCATCGTTCACTTTTTATTATTCTGCAATGAAATGACACAAGAAAAAAAAATCATAATTTTCAAATAATACAAAAGACTTAACTCTTCCTATATAGTCAGTCAGACAGTCAGTCAGTCAGCCTACTTTCAATCGAACAATGATTGAAGTCTAAGCATCCTGGTTGTTCATATTATTCAAAAGGTGTTTATCCCATTATACATCCTTCAGATTTTTATCTGCCATAGTATCCAAGTAAGGGTAATAAATTTATCCAGCTCTCAATCCGTTCATTTGACACTTCTTTGAACATCATCCCTTCTTTATACTTTTTACACGAACTTACTTATATCCGTGTGTATATGTGCATTCGCATTAAACAGGAGCATAAGTTATATAAGGCCGCACAATACAGGTAGGTTGCAGTGCAAAATTTCGGTTCAGTTGATTTGAATTCTGTGTGTCGTAAATATTTGCACTTTCAGCATAAAGTACCACCGCACACCGTACCGCCACACATATTGAGGACGAAAGCATCCCTTAACCACATTTTTTTTCTTTTGGATTTTGCATTAGATTGTATGAGGGAGAATTCATAGGATCCAAATTCCTTTATTATCACTGTGTGCGTGTATGTGTAATGATACTCCTAGTGTTGGATGAAACTGTGATGTTTCCGGTGGGTTTTATCTATAGCATGATTATAACGTATAGGGTTACCCACATATATGTATAAAATTTTCTATGATGATCTTCTATAAGGAAAGGGGGACATTGAAGTCATGGGAAAATGATTTGTTTGATTGCTGAACATAGGATTAAGGGTATTTACGATCAGATAATTAATTAGGTTTTAATGCATGGTGAGTGTGTTTTAGTAGTTGTTTTTTTTTCCAAGTATTCCTAATACAAAACTTATATCTATTTAGATTAAATAGTATTACGGATGGGTATTTTAATTTTTATACCCTAGATTTCATCGGACACGCATAATATCAAAGTTAATTTGATTTTTACATCTGTTCGCTTACCCGTCTATCAGTCCTTCTGTCTATCAGTCCTTCTGTCTATCTGTCCTTCTGTCTATCTGTCCTTCTGTCTGTCTGTCCGTCCGTTCATCTGTCCGTTCGTCCTCTAGATTACTCGTGAACCCGTTTTCTTTTGCCACAGTCTTTTAAAAAAATTGAAAATTTAAGTTTGAAAATGGAACAAATCAGGTAACTCCTTCGTATGGTTGCCATAGAAAGATTTCGTTTTTCACTATATATTTTGACATTGCCTGAGAACGCGTCGACGCGACGTAGAGATTTACAATTTTGTGTAAGGCGTTGTCATAAAGATAGTAACTATAATTTCAACAAGAGAAAATGTTATAATTGGTCTAAAGCCAATAATAGTATACCCTACATGAGAATAAAAGTTAATCAAAGTGAAAATCCAAAGTTTGAAATGGTAACACCAAGAAAGGGTTGCCCGATTTAGTTAATTTTTTTTAATTTTTATGTACCTACTATTTTTATAGAAAAGAGGTGTGCAAAATTTCAGTGAACGCGTTCTCAAATTATTATGAGGATGGACCGACGGACGGACAGACAGATGAACGTAAAAACGGACAGACGGAGACAGACACTTATTTTGCTCAACTAGCATTATTTCTGTGCGTTGCAAACAGAATGACAAGCTTATCATTCTTTATTCTATATAAATTTTTTACCGGCCTGAGCATACGAATTACTGACATGTACATACATATATAAATGGACTGACTGATCTCCTATATCACTGTCTCTAACTGTCAATGCTTTCAACTGTCGTAATCTGGCGGTGGGATTAACCGAATTGACCAAAAAAAGTATTTGGGAATATTTTTCCATTTTCTTGTTACCAATCATTACAGTTCAGTGGGAAATATTGCTCTCACGGAAAGAAACAAATATACAAAATTGGCACCATTTGCTTTCATGCATTTTTGGTTCAACGAGCAGTCCATTTATATATGTACGTGTCAGTGATACGAATCACTCGAAATTATATACACTTTTGATTCGTACCCATGCTAATTTAGCCGAGATCAGTGAGTTATTGAAGTTTGCTACGAGCATTTCTCATAGGGTCTCCTTACATGTTGCAGTATACTGTGCATTTTATTACACTTTTGTGCTAGACGCAGGGGCGGATTTGATAACTTGGCCGCCATAGGCCTATGGAAGATGCCGCCCCTCTACACCCTGTAAAACACGAAACGTGGTATCGAAAATACCAAATAACCCAGTATTATTATATGTAGTCTGTAGTGGAGCAAAATTAAAATGATGCGCTTGAACTTGGAGTAAACTATGTAGTAAGCAAAGATCCAGTTCGATGATCCAAAATTTTCATAATTGTAATCTCCATACGTGTAAATTTCTTTTTCGGTATGCTATGAACACATTTTTAAATTTTTAAACGTTGACGTGTGGGCTCACAGAGGGTGCTACTACTAAAAAGAACTCACTGAGTTTTGCCGCCACCCTAAACTTGCCGCCCTAGGCCCGGGCCTACTCGGCCTATAGGGAAATCCGCCCCTGAGAGCAGGTGTAAGACTTGCTTACCGCATATGTTCTGCATACCTACATTTATTTTATTGTTTTGCAAAATGTTGAGAGGTTCTTATAACCAGTGTTATAATTTATGACTTTTCAACAAAAGTTATTGAAGGAAGCACTCTTTTAAGATGTCGCTTATTCTAGGAATTTTACTGGCAACTGATAATCAGATCTGATAATATCATTCAGATTAGGATACATATCCAAGAATCCTCCACTAATGAATTGTGGAACAAACTTTATCAGCACGATTTGAGTAAGTGTGTTGGAATAAATATAAATCGAAGGCCATGATTATTTTAAACATAAACCTAATTTATTTGACAGTATGATAAATTATATCACTTAAAAAAAGTATTATTCGAAGTATTTGCAATTAATTTCTTGAATGGTCACAATTACAGCAACAGCAGAGAGGCTTGAAATATAAATACAAAAATCCATCTATCTAATTAGCTAAATTTTGAGAGTAGTCTACCGAAATAGGCTCCGGATATAAAAAAATTGAATGGAATACGGGACGCGGCACAAAGCATTGTGTCTCACAATAACTCCAGTCTGCCACCAAATGTTATTAGCGTTCCAAGCACCCGCTGTCATCCTCCAATAATATATTAAAATTGTAAGGAACAAATTTCCAGTAAATTTCTAAAATAAAATTGAGGCCTTCCCTACATCAGGTCGAGGCATCGTTGATTTTATATTGGAGCGAGGTGTTACAGATTTTTGATCCATTTTCCCAGTATTTGTATCTGATTAATTTGTCTATGGTAACACAGAAAAGCTTCTGGAGATATATTACAGCCTAAGGCCCGTCGTCCACGGGTCGGTGCGACATCGATACAACATCTACTCGGTAAACGTGCAGCATGCCGAGCCACTGTCACCACCGTGTACATTAATGAGTACCTACACATAGGTCTGGACTGCGCGGTTGAGATGCAATAAGCTTTCGGCGCGCAACGTTGCGAGTTGACTGGTTAATTTTGTCGTGAAATCAACAACTGGGAAAGAGTACCGTACATATCTACCGGATAGATGTTATAACGATACAATGTCGCTACCTTACCGATCCGTGAGCGAGGGGCCTAAGATCAATGTCATATATCTCTAGTGCAAGAAATTCTGAAGGAAGAAGGCTCGAATCGTCTTCAGCCACCAATAATATACATTATTTCTGAAAGACTATGGTTGAATAAGATTCTAAGAAAAAGATGCATTCCTGCCTAAAGCCCTGGTCACATCGGAAACGGTGAGATGCGGCGCGGTGAGATAGAGTGCTCAGACCAGGCCATTCGCGGCGGACTTTTCCCATTTGAAATGCTGACACCTTCCTTAATAGAAATGAATAGAGATTTGTGATTAGTTCTTTTTGAATGATCTGTCGTAATCGGTTTTTAACTAAAGGAATTATCCTCCGTAAAATGTATTCTAGTTCGAATGAAGTAGATCTGGTATTAGCACTTCTGCTTGAAAGAAAAGCTAGAAAACATTTGGAACATCCACCTACAAAAAAGAAGAAAACAACTAGGAGAATTTTTGGGCTTGTTTGGGAGCTGCAAAGTAATGAGCATCGATGCCACGATTTCTTTAGAAAAAAAGAAAGAAAAAATAATCATTAAAATGGTGCTCATGTGTAAAAAGTATGGAAAAGTACGCAAACGATTTTCCTCCGACTTCGTGAAAAACAAGAAAAAGACCTGTGTAATATATTTGAGAATTGAGTTTAGTTTATACATTATGTGTTGCGATTTTTTACTAAAGAGACTGTAGAAACAGAAGTAAGTCAGGTAAATAATGTAGCGCACGCTGAATTCTCTCCAAAGCCTGCAGCGAAGGCCTTACGCGATTTAGTTTATTAACATATGTTGCACTGCCAAGCGGCTGTTCCAAATCAAAAGCCATCTAAGTCTTGAAAATTATGATTATATGCCAAAGCAAGCAGTTATACTTTTAACAAAAAATTGTTTTCATTTTTTTAAGGAAATTACAAAAGTTTGGAAACTTTTCTTAAGACATCTGTCAGTTTTCCTTGATAATATGTTGCAATAGCTAAAAACTTCGAGATAATTCATAGAAGAGTGGAAGCGATAACGTATGGAAAATGTTTTGAATGAAATAGTAAAGAAACAGAAAATCCGTAATTACATGCAAATTCATTATAATGTATTTTCTCAAAAATGAGTACGCGAACAGGCCTAATGTGTTGGAAGAAATATACCGTGTACAGTGTAATTTGCAAAATGGGTTCAATAACATTAGCTGGCTTGTCACTGGCATTATTCCACTTTGTGACTACCAACAAATCTGAGCCTTGGCCAGTTGTTATTATACTGACTTTTGTATCTCGCCGATGAGGAAATTAATAGTGTCTCCGATTTCAATTTCTTATTTCTTATTATTTTAAATCTACTTTCTTTAGTATTTGATATGCTAACAAAATTATCAAACTTACCGAAATCTAGTGACATGGGTACATATTACACTCACAGGAAAATATCCCCTGAGCAGCTGTCACCTGATCGCCCATACGAATTATTTTGAAAGACAGATGTGATTCTTTGTGCCAATCTAAAATATGAATTAGGAAGATTATGATAGTACTTCAAAGATCCAAACACTACTTGTGCCCATAGTAATAAGTCCTGGAGCCATGATAACATACAGAGGAAATCGATACAGTGCAACACAATCTAGGCTCATCACGTACCGTGGACAAAGGTGAAACTTTTGTTTGTAAATCTTGCCAAAATATATTCCTTTCAATTTCTATTTGCATCTCAATTTGCATAGCCAGCAATAACTATTGAATTTTGCCACCCTTTTGTTTTTAAGATCCTTTATTTAGAGATTTAATATAATTTCGATTAAAAACATATGTTCATATGTACATACACTGGTGTGCAAAAAAAACGCAGCACTCGAATTTTAAAGAATAGGTTTGATTTACTGGATATTTACATTTCAAGGTTCATCGCGATTGTTCTTAATTTGGCATTTATTCTTAGACTAACAAACGTGAGATGTCCACGTCCGCGTGAACAAAAACATGCCCAAACCATAACTCCGCAATCCCGAGGTGGTACTTCTTGTACACACCTAGGCAGAATTCGCTCTCCTTTCCTTCTCCGCACGTACAGCCATCCATCAGAAGAGTGTAGGTTGAATTTGGATTTGTCTGAATAAATTACTCTAGTCCACATATCGTCTGTCCATGAACGGTATTCGCGTGTCCACTGGAGACGTAATTGTTTCACTCGAGCCGTTAAAAGGGACTTTTCCACCGATCGAGGACCGTTTGTTCCTTCTTGAATGAGTCTTCGTCGGATGACTCATGCGCACTCATTAGCTCTTGTCTTAAATCCGAAGATGTTTCGAAACGATCCGCCAAAGATCTACGAAATAAAAACCGATCTTGATGAATGGTAGTCTTTTGCGGTCTTCCCGATCCTTCACGGCGATCTACGCTGCCAGTCTCTTCGAATTTTTTAATTAGCCGCACAATAGTGGAATAGGAACATCCTAACCTACGACCTATTTCACCCATAGAAAGATTTTCCGGCCACAACGCGATTGCCACAGCTTTTTGTTTACTACTTAGTTGAACCAAATTTAACAAAATTTTCTTTCGAAACACAAATGCTTTCACTATCTGCACACTAAATTGAAAAAAAAATCAAACTCGCATCTTTTGCATCTTATATAGTCTATTGTATCATACATATTTTTCAGGGCCCTTCGCGAGTCTACCTACTAATTAGGAGAAATCATGATTTTCCAAGGATACCTGCCTGTGCTGCGTTTTTTTTTTACACACTACTATATATTATCTAAGTAGGTCGTATTTGTGTTGTTGTTTGAAGATGGATTTCTTTCTTTTCTTATTTTATTAATAGCTTTCATTGAACTGGTTCATTCCTTCACTCCTTAACGTTTCATTTCTTAATATAAAAACCAAAATATTTTCTTGATAAAGTTTTTCAGGCAATCTGGAATATTTTTTAGCTTCAAATATATTCAGTGCAGGATTTACGTATAAGCTACACAAGCTATAGCTTAAGGCCCGCGCGTCCGGAACGTCCCATACTCTTCACTCAATTTTTTTAACGCGCGTCTTTTTGAAGATCATTTACTAAAAACACGGGAGTTCCCATGTGTTGCTGCGATACACTCGAGCATGTGCTGTCCTTTTGTAGTTCGCGTAAGCCGGCAGATGATATAATATTTCTGACCATTTATTAGTATTTACAGTGTGTTTCTTTGATAATTTGATTGTTGGCATTATTTTGAAAAATGTTTTTTTTTTCGTATACTTACTGGAGTTACATTTCATGCAAGTGCATTTTACAGAAATGCGTACATAACCTAACTAACGCAAGAATATTTTTTTCAGCATTTAATTTTTTTTTTACCATATATTGATAAAAAATGGATTTAGAACAACAATGATTCAAGATAAATTATGTTCCTTCAGTGTCATGTAGAAAGTGACAAACTACGCAGTTTATTTGATGATGTCATCAGTGACTTTACTCTGGCAAAGGCAAAAAAGAAAATATTTTAGTTTAATCTAATTCCTTAATCCTTTAGCATGTTTCAAGATGTTAAATAATAAGCCTTTGTAAATTGTGCCTTTTAAAAGAACATTAGGTTCTTTTTTCCTGAGCTTGCATTTTTAAGCTTATTATGGATAAAATGATTTTAAGTCAAATGTCCATTATTTCACTATCTATTTACATCGTAATTGTACTTCAGTTTAACCCTATTGGTATCCGAAAATCATATTTGGCACAGACATATAATATCTGGACTTATAAAGAATATTTCAAATAGCTTAGGGCCTTATCAAGTCTAAGTCCGACCCTGTGTATATTCCATATAATTTATAAAAAAGTTTCCTTACAGTTTATATCAATTTTTCATATTCCTATAATTGCATCTTATGTTGTTTGGCAATTTAGAAACCTTTAAAATATTACAACAATTTAATTTATTACTGAAAGAACTATTGATATATCCCATCATAAGTTTGGGTTACTGCATACTGTTGACAATAACCGTTAGTCACGAAAACGTACCTTGAATCTCTAGAATTTATGTAAATTATCTAAGACAAAACAAAGCATATTCTATTTTGCGGTAGGTATATGGAGCTACGGTAAAGTAGTTTTATAAGAATTTATAGCAGACTGAAGTATTTTAAACGGAAGCTCCCCTTGATTATCTCCCAGTCATTGTAACACCTGAACTAAAGTGAAAATTGGAAATTCGCCCTCAGTTTTTCTTGGAATAACGGATATATATTTTTTTAATGACACGCACAAATTTTAAAATTACTTCAGATCAAACGATTACATTTTTGATAATATTTGAGCTATTGTAATTTCGTTTCAGTACAGTGCAAGCAGATATTTAAATTTTTTGAAAACATTCTAAATCCGAAATTTTAATAGAACCATAATAATATTTTGGTTGTAATTGATTTATTTGAACACAAAATAATTGGAAAATGGGAAGAAGAAAATCTCTCTCAAGTTAAGAAAAGTTAAAGATAACGGTTTCAGATAATTAAATGTGTTATTCACGGACATCTCAGTAGTATAGCTATGGGAGTTCTGGCCCACTTTTTTAGCTTCCAGGATTTCGCCACAGATGGCGCCACCGGCGCTAGGTGGTTTGAGCCCGTGCTATATGTATGTGTGTGTCTTGGTTGTATTGGTTTGTGTCTTGGATACACCATTGCGCCTTGGATGCACCATGTGTTGCGCCTAAATGTAGGCTTTTGGTTTCATTAAGTCTCGACTGCGCCCTAGCGGGATTAATCGGTACTATCGGGATGTGTCATTTGGTCTTGACTGCGCCCTAGCGGCATTAGCAGGTACTACCAGCATGCTCCCGTACTACGGTTTTCTTAAAAAGATATGTGTTGCGCCTAAATGTAGGCTTTCGGTTTCATTGAGTCTCGACTACGCCCTATCGGGATGTGTCATTTGGTCTTGACTGCGCCCTAGCGGCATTAGCAGGTACTACCACAATGCTCCCGTACTACGGTTTCCTTAAATACATACATAGGTGCGCCTAAATGTAGGCTTTTGGTTTCATTGAGTCTCGACTGCACCCCAGCGGGATTAATCGGTACTACCGGGATGTATAATTTGATCTTGACTGCACCCTTGGTTTGTGCCTTGGATACGCCATTGTGCCTTGGATGCACCACTGTGTCTTGGGTGCACCATTGAGACTTGGATGTTGGGGATACGAGATCACTTTGGGGATACGAGATCACTTTCAGCACTCTCCAGCATAGGGAATTAACATAGGATTTCGATTTTGTTTCTGGAGTTCGCTTATTTTTCATCTCGTAGCTATAAATATTTCTGAAGTGGTGGGAATCTGTATTGGTGGAGGTTGCTGGTTAAGTTTTATCTGGTCTTGGAGGCTACAATTTGATCTTGAGGTGCCCCTTCCTGTGTCTGGGTGCTGGGGGTTGGCTGAGAGCTTTAGTGGCAATATATAATACTATGACCAGGACTGCCTGAGGTGTCTTGGACTGGGCTATGTTACCTGTACCAAGGCTTGGGTAGAATGTGTATTAAGTAATGATTTGAAATACCCTAACCGAATTTATATCGGGGCTGTATACTTGTCAGCTTGAGTTTGGTTTTAGTTGTTTACTTTAGTATGAGTGCCTGTGGTATGTGGCTAAGGAAACGTTATCTAATGCGTGGGTGGATGTGTGCAGCTGTGTATTTATGACAAAAAGTGCAAGGTAGATTTTAACTATTTTGGTGGATCACTGTGGGTTCTGGGGAGGGGGGGGATGGGGGGGCTGAGGTCGCTTTTGTACTGGAAATGTGACATCATCTTGAAGTTTTCTTTTAGGAGGATACTACAACAACCAATGTAGGTAGGTATGTTGACTTGGATATGTCCGTCTTCAGGCCGATACGTCACCGACCCTGAGGTCATTGACCTTTGACCCTTGACCTTTGACCCTTGACCTTTGACATTTGACTTTTCACCTTTGACCTTTGGCCTTCGACCCTTGACCCCTGACTCTGATGTCGTTGACCTTCACACACACACACACACTCTCTCTCTCTCACACACTCTCTCGCTCTCTCTCTCTCTCTCTCTCTCTCTCTCTCTCTCACACACACACACACACACACACACACACACACACACACACACACACACACACACACACACACACACACACACACACACACACACACACACACACACACACACACACACACACACACACACACACACACACACACACACACACACACACACACACACACACACACACACACGCACACACACACACACACACACACACACACACGCACACACACACACACACACACACACACACACACCCACACACACACACACACACACACACACACACACACACACACACACACACACACACACACACACACACACACACACACACACACACACACACATACACACACACCCACACACACACACACACACACACCCACACACACACACACACACACACACACACACACACACACACACACACACACACACACACACACACACACACACACACACACACACACACACACACACACACA
>OZ005741.1:216669963-217022463 GCA_963930735.1 Dioctria linearis | reverse complement strand
GTCAAGACCAAATGACACATCCCGATAGTTCCGATTAATCCCGCTAGGGCGCAGTCGAGACTCAATGAAACCAAAAGCCTACATTTAGGCGCAACACATGGTGCATCCAAGGCGCAATGGTGTATCCAAGACACAAACCAATACAACCAAGACACACGCATACATATAGCACGGGCTCAAACCACCTGGCGATGGTGGCGCCATCTGTGGCGTAATCCTGGAAGCTAAAAAAGTGGGCCAGAGCTCCCATAGCTATACTACTCATCTCAAAGCGCATTAATTTCTCTGGAGAGGTCGCCCTAAATCACCGTTGAGAGACTATTATCATAGAATTTCGCCTCGTATATATTTCACGCTTAAAAATTATTTTAAGTGCATATATGAAGTGAGCTTGGCTGTTCACTTTGGCGTATATGGCAGGCAGGAACCAAGCCGTACTGATGAAGATACGGTTTCTACTACTACAAGATACCCTCTTTTGCATAGAAGTTTTTTTTATTAAAGATCAAATTGCTCACTAATGTATAGAAAAGTAAGAAAATCTCCGCCATATTAAAAAATTTGACAGAGAGAGGAGAGAGATTTTCATAGTTTTCTATTTAGTTTTCTATGCATTCGTGGGTAAAGTGACATCACCACAAATTTCTTTGCAGACTAAATGGTGGAACGTGGGTTCCTACAGAGAATAGCTTGTATTTTCTATACTCTGGTTCAATTTTTCATGTCACATATACCCAATGCAAAACTTATGCGATAATCTGGCTCAACGGGCTTATCTTTATCATATTACACTGTTTACTTTTACAAATTCATAAAAAATCACAAACGACTCTATTTAATTTTCGCCAATATAGTACTTACAATTATCGCAATCCAAATAGTTTACTACGTTCACTTCCCTGTCTGAGATAAGACTGCCTCCTGACGGTAACACGCGCCGTATTTATACTCTACATAAGATTCATCCCGAATATTCCAATCTCGAAAAATGAATTCCCCGAACCTAAATTTGTAAATGTCCGTACTTTATGTATGTCGCTTACTTTTTTTGTGATACGATTCTCCGAAAGTTGTTTATGTCCGTACTTAAGCAGTCATTTCATGCGAACTTTATAGATGTCGCTTCCATTTCACGCAACAATATCTTTATTTGAGTTGTTTTTTGGAATGAATAATTAATTTTTTTTGATTATATATACCATTAGTCGTTTCAATTTTTTAAGATCCCTCTTTTTTGCCCCAGAGCAAGTAAAAAATAGGGTGTGGCTATCCAAATTTTGCTCACTCATGAAAAATTCCAAATTGATAAAAGTATAGAAAACTGCGGCCTGTAATCTGTTATCCTACTTTTAATTTATGCCATCTCTTCCTGCTCTCTCAATCTCCCTCTATATCTCTCCCTCTTCGTCTCTCTGCTCTCGCTCTCACTCTCTCCTTCTCTTTTCTCTCTCTCTCTCTCTCTCTCTCTCTCTCTCTCTCTCTCTCTCTCTCTCTCTCTCTCTCTCTCTCTCTCTCTGTTATCTCTTTCATTCAATTAGCATTCCCAGTGAGGCAGATATTCGCGAATCTAAAGGTCCTTACCAGTATGAAGCCGGAGATCGCTAAATATCGAGAAGTTCTACTGAACAAAAAACTTTTTTTTATCTTTTAAACTAGACAAGTAAAAAGGAAACTAGAAAACACTAACCTTAATGCCTTAAGGAAAACGCAACTAGAGAAATTTCAGAATAACACTGTTGATTGAGATTGCACGGAAATTGTCCATTGAATTTTTATTCAGTTCGGCAGCAGTAGTTTTTCCGTACCATATTGACAGTTGCGGTCGTTTAAAAGCCAAATAAAATTTATTTATTGTATAATTCGTGCTACATATTATGATTAATCCCCCAAACGGGCACAAGAGTTCTGCCTAAAATATGCATTACAATCAAATACATTTGGGTTTTATAGCCATTTTATTACGTATTGAAAGTAAATTAATGTATTGGGATAAAAAAAATGGCTGCAAGAACTCCCTAGTCCATGGCGTACAAAATATCCTGTCCTTTGAATACTTTTACGTCGTGGTCGAACTCAACGCTTTTATGATGCCGGATTTATCTCCGGGTGTTTCTGAATAGGAAAATTCGCATGTTTGATTGTGCTGAATGTGATATTACATGTGAGAGCTTGTTGGTCGCTTTACCACACCGCCAGCCTTTTATCCTTATGCAGCTGTCCGACATATTACCCAGCCGTCCAAAATTTTATTTGCCCGGAAAGCGTTATGAATGTGCGCTCATAGATGGTATTGAATAAATATGTGAAAATCAACAAAACGGAAATTTCTTTTAATATTGGGGAATATAACGGGAGTTTTCTAAAAATAGGTTTCCATTGGAAGGATAATATCGTTCTTATGAACAACACTCAATCATTTTTAAGAATATATTGTTTGCAACTAACTTACTTGTGGTATAAGGATAATATGATATGAGCTCAAGGACGAGTTTAATGCGTTCTTTCAAGGCTGGGGAGTCCCACCTACACGTATGATTTAGCTAGTCATCGAAACGTGGGTCGGGAAAAACAATTTAAGAAAATTTTTGTTTAGATCACGCAAAGCCTACAGATATGAGCCGGAAAGTTCACCACCACGTCATTAGTTTTCTTTCATTAATAGTATACTCTTTTTCGAAAGATCCGCCACTTATCCCATCCCATTTCATTAGGGAACGATAACAGGAAAACTTTGCTTTGATTCCCATTTAATACCTCGCAAAGCTAGAACTTTTCCTCACTTCAAGCAACCAAAGACTTTCTTTTGTTCCTTTTTGTTTCTGAGGAAACTCTTCTCGGGTCAGAATGATGATGCGATAGACGTGTAAAATCATGGCCTTAATTAGTTTGCAATATATTTCTTTTCAAGGTTGGGCTATGACCTGGAGGAGATACCGAGAAGAGGATTGATTTGAGTTCTACTTTAATAAAAGTAAATCAGCTTTTCGATAATTTTCTTTTTTCTTTTTTTAATTTCATTTTTGTAAATCTTGTTGTTTAGTCGTTTATAGTCCTCGTCACGGAAAGAGTTGTCGAGGTCAAGGAAATTATAATTTTGGTTTGCTGCTTTACCAATTTAACCAATTCTTTTTTAATTAAATACAACAAAACTAATAAATTAACATTTAAACGATGAAAACTGCAAGTTAAATAAGCTAGCATAATGTTAACATATACAAAAATAAAAGGAAGAAAAAACCTTGAGACCAAAATAATTAGCTCTCACGTCTACGGACATGAAACATCATAATTCTCATGAATTTATGAAATTGTCTGCAATAGTTAAGGTAGTAAAAAAAATCGTATTGAATGAGAATTCTGATAACAGTGACAAAATTATTCTGTAGATACTCCTTGTGCAAGTAAACTGGTCTTATCAACGGGAAAAGAGTAATTTAGAATTTTGCTATCATGCACATAGTATGCGTTAAGTGATTATCTAAGTAATTTATCTGCCAGTTTTATCCTGTCGTATTTGATTACCAATTATACCCAATTATTGTTGCAGTAATTTAGTATATGTTAAAAAAAAAATTATTGATAAAATAAGACGTGTTATTAAAATTAGAAGGAAGTACAAAGCTTAGGAATTCAAAAATATCAGAATTCAAACTTTTTTCCTGGAAAGCCCCACGAAATTTTTTTTTTTTTACCATTTTGAATATTACACACTGATACTTCTGAAAATACAATGCGTAAAGCGCTCAGTACACACATATATAGTTAAAAAAGGAATTTATTGCCAATAATGTTTTATTTAAATTGATATATTGCCAGCCACATCCAGACAGATGGCCGTATTCACAGCCTTGGTTAATTTCGTCAGAGTTTTTTTCTTTCTTAAAAACCGGACTGATTTCCTCTTGAGCTACTTATTTGGCTTTTTGATTTTTAGGAAGACATTAAAAAACGGGAAAAGAAAAATATTTGATAGTTTTTTAATTGTAGTACATAATAGTATTAGTTTAGTTTATTTCTTCTTACAGTTTTAAATTTTCTTCTGAACTGCGATAGCATTACTAAAGCGGTAATGCGAAGTTTGCGAACTCACTTAAAAATACCTATTAGCTGTTTTGCACTTTAGTTATAGCCATTTCTATAAATACTAGAATGTAAGAATAAGGACTTATGTCCTGAATTGAGCAATAATAATAATAAGAATAATTGATATGTGACACATTCAGACAGTAGTAATTGCCTTAGTTTATTTCTTCTTAATGTATCCTTATATACCGTGATAGCATCACTTAAGCGAGAAGGATGTAAGAAAGAAGAGTTATGTAACGAATTGATGAATAAACATTATAATAACAGTAATAATATATTAATACACGGTGATGCAAACTTATAAAGCTCCCTCTGGTGACCTTGAAGCTATTTGCACACACAAAGGCAGAATTGCGCCGCGTAGAATTGCTATATTGCGTGCCCCAGGATACATTGCGATCCAAGATCGATTTGAACGCGATTCGTTTTAGCGGTGTTTGACATCGATCTCGATGTGATTGTCAACTCGATTTCGATCCGACCACGACTAAAAGGAATATTCTATATCGAATCGTCTTAACGATTCGATAACGACTCTTAGTAATGATTTGAAAACAATTCATAATAATGAATCGATAACGATTCGTAATAACTTTTCGATAACGATTCGTATAACCGATTCGATAACGATTCGAGACTGATTCTTTTTCTCAAATTCAAATCAACGGATATTCGTAGGGGACTTAAAATATTTCAGGACATTCTCAATTAAATAAAATAATTTTGGTCAAATAGGGAATAGGCGTAAATGGAAACTTAGTTCATATGTTGCACAAATTTTATTTTTTTTTAATTCGATAAATTTAATACTGGGGTTGAAATATAAATATTGTCCAACAAATTCATTAAATTTGGAAGGAATTTTCTGAAATATATTAATTATATTATAACTGACTGATAATGTGATTTATTAAAAATTAAATATTAAAATGATTCTTTAAACAGAAATAAAATAAAGCCCACTTCAGAAAACAATTAACAGAAGAAAAAAATGGAAAAGGGTCTACAATCTAGGCTTATAATTGACGCAATGACGCATTGCCATTTGCTCGAAGAATTCTTCGAGAAGGGCAAGCAATTTTTATGAAATGCATCTATAGAAAATGAACAATTATAAATGCAATCTATTAGTACATTATGTACACTTACTTTTAATAGCCGTCCGGAGTTCCCTCGCTGATAGTTTGTCCTTTTTGCCAAGCCAACAGAATATCCGCAGGAGAAGTAATATCAGGCTATTCACTACTTGCTTTTAAAACCGAATTGACAACGAGCTCAGCTTCTCGTCGAATTTTTTTAGATCGAGTCATTGGTCCAATCTATTAAACTTCTTTTTATTTTATTTGAACGAAGCTTTTGAGTAGTTGCCGAAATTATAAATCTAATGTTGAATACACGGACTGCTAACCACTTTGATTAAATGACCACTTTACTGCAATTTTGGACCACAAATGACATTTTTCAACAAATCTCCAATAAAATTAAAAAAATCTACTTTAATTGCTTTTCAAAATTGTGCAAGGGTGAAAAAAAAAATTGAAATAAGCGTACGGACGACACATTCACATCACTAAACGAAGAATTCTCGAAGAAAGCTCGAGTTTCAGGATTCTAGAATATTTCACTGAAAACGAAATTCTGTAAAATGTTTGCTGGGGCCGATCCTATTGCCGCCATGTGTGCAATCGGATGAATAATTTCCGTATATTTTATACCCACCGCCGTCGTGTGTGCAAACGGCCTTAAAGCACACTTTTCGTGCCCGGACTATAGCAATCAATAGCATTATCAAATATATTGCTGACGGAACTTTTTAACTAAGTAAATATTGAAAATATAGATACAGGTTTTACTCGGATGCATTTTTGCAATAAACAATAGAGGTTCGTCTGCCTGTATACTTTGTTTTACTCCACAAGTATCCGGATAATGCTGGAACGCTCTTCATGCTTTTTTTACTAGTACAAGATTCATTCCTTCCAGGGTCATTTAAAAGAAGATTTTCCATATCGTAGACAGTAAGGACATTCCTCCCATTCACATCTATCCAACCATCAAAGAAGATAAGCATTCCTTGCTTTTTCATGACACAGTAAGAGGAAATCTGCTGATATACTGGAAGTACGTAAACTCGCTTAGCGTTTCGTCCGATTCCGCAGCATTGAGAAGGAGTTTGAAAAGCTCCTTTCCATTCGACGTGGTATGCGAATATCCTCGTTACGGATCACACGGTATATATATATATACATCACAGTTTAGCGATTTAGTCGTTTTAATTCGTAGCTAAAATGATTTCTTTTGTCATCGTAAAATACATATCTTAAGTGCAACTGTACGAATATATTGGCACTGTTTCTCCGTTTGCAGATGTTAGAGTAGACAACAGTGAGATAATAATAAGTCTTTTCTTTGATAACCTTTTCGAAACCCATAGTACAGACAGCTTTGTCATCCAAACTTAATATTTTTGCCTTGGGTTTGGAGTCGCGGGATTATTAAGATTTACTAAGTTATGCACTTAGGGACAAATTTACCACCCATTTTCGTGATTCGTCTATTTAGATTAACATGGTTAAAAGTTTTAAATATTAGAAAAATTCTTTGATACTGCATTTAACACAGGCACTATACTTCTTCATACTTTAATATTTTTTTTTTCACAGCATTTTGTAAATTGTCCATAGTGTGAAATTGCTCTGATACTATTATTCTCGTGTGTTAACAAAAATTCCACTCGTGCATTGCGCACAAAGTCCTGCCGGCGAAAGATTCATGAATAATAACAGCTAAGAAGATAAAGTTTCGAGTATTTTAAAAACCTTGTGGGTTTCATAATGAAAATGTGTTTCTCGGGAAAGTCTATAAAGGAAGAATGTAGGCAAGATGCAGGGTTATGCTCCACTTTGATTTATGCATGAAGGAGTACTGTACTTGTATTTATGTATGTTTTATACATTAAGGATGAAACGAAATTTTTGCAAAAGTAAAACTGCCTTAACAGCATTTTAAAATAAGCATCAAAGACAAATCGAATTATAACGTTAAATTTTAAATAGAAGGAATTAGGTATAACATTCTTAGTCATTTCTTTCCTAATGTTATAAATCCAATAAGCAATAGCTCAAAGGTACAAAAGGCAACCTTTATTTAAAAAATAATAATTAATCGACGAATATTAAAAGACAAAGCTTGAAGTAAATGCAAATCGTCACGAATTTGATGCTTCTAATGCTAAAGATGCCGTGACCATCACCAGTTCATTATTCGTAAATATCCTTTCTATTGACAAAAAACCATAATTTTGTGAAGGGAGACCATCGTTTTTATTTTGAGAATACGATCATCGTTGGATATGAGAGTAATTGGTATAAACTTAAAATTACTGAAGTGATACATCCAGCTCAATGACAACTGCATTAATTTTCGGATAGATACATTAAACTGAAATGCAGTCTATATGACACTAAAAAACTCATAGAAAAACACTATAAAGAGTGATGATACAGGAAATTGATGTGTCTTCCATGTTTGATACCGTCTTCCTCCCACTTTGGTCTATTAGCACTAGACCATCTATTTCCCATATTCTTTATCTATCTTATATAATGTTTTAATTTAATTTTTAATGTGTAATTTCAATTACTGTAATTACTATTGGTAATTCTTCTTACTGATGTCAAATGAATTCCTTTGTACGTATTTTTATAGCCCTGATAAAGCATTCAAATACAACGGGAAAAGTTGGCGAAAAGAAAAAAATTGTTTTAATATCCCAAACCCGCTACAGTTACAGTATAAATCTTAGGGATACTACAAATTAAAAGCTAAGCTGGAAACCACACCTTGAGGACGGAGCGAACAAAGCTCTTTGTACGTTCACAATGTGCCGCAAAACTAGTGTCATCCGACCCATGTTAACCTATGGCTCTGTGGTGTGGTGGAAGGTGATGGCATATGCCAATCATTGTAAGATACTGGAAAAGATTCAGATATTGTATCTACTCAGCGTAACCGGCGTATTCAAGTCTACTAGCACTCAGGTCCTTGAGATTATCCTTAATATAAACCCGTGCAAATACATATTAACAAGGGGACCGCTATCGCAGCACTGAGGCTGCACCTGAATCAGAGCTGGATTCATTCAGGAATTGTGGTTCCACACGAATCCATCTTTGATTTTGTGCGGTCCATCGCATCTGACACCGACAGAGAGAGTGACCACCTCACCATGCTGATTAGCAATTTTAAATCGAAAATCCCATCTATGGAGGAATGGGAAGAAAACTCCGTGCTTCACCCATTTATAGACACTCTAATTTATACAGACGGCTCCAAATCTGAAGGTAACACCGGAGCAGGTATCTTCTCTGAGAAAGCTCATTTGGAACTGGCTATACACCTGGAAAGCCATGTTACGGTCTTCGAGGTGGAGGTCAAGGCCATTCTTAAAGCGGAAAGGTACCTGCTTGACACTGAGAATAAGGAGATCTGCCTTGCCAAAGACCTTCACAATCTCAAGCTTGGTACTGGAGTGTAAGACCATCCTGAATTCCCTCTCTCAAAGTAACGGGGAACTCGTTCTTTGGGTGTCTGGTCACAGTGTTGTTGACGGAAACAAAAAAGCAGACGAACTTGCGCGTCTGGGTGCGGCTTCCGAGGTACAACTCTCCACAATTTTGATCGCACCGGGACACCTTTTATCTAAAATCGCGACTTGGGCCGATTGCCGATACAGTTGCCTTTGGTTAGATAGAACAACAAAGGAACTGTGGGGCAAACCTAACCCAGGTTTCAAAAAAAGCTGCTAAGACTGAGCAAGCCTACTCTGAGAATTTTGGTGTCTATTCCTACTGGACACTGTTCTCTCAGGGGTCACCTGCACAGGTTAGGACTTATGATAATCCGTTATGTAGAGGATGCGGGGAGGACTCCGAAACGGTGACTCACTTTCTTTGTCATTGTCCGGCTCTCTCCGGAAAACGTTATAAATTCCTTGGCTCTAACCTCCTGGGTAAATTGATGAGGCCGGTAGGGAGGGTTGGGAGCCAATTTAATGGTTTATAAGAGCGTCTGGCCGAGAGCTATGATGATTGCTCGTGGGTCTGGAGAGTGAGCAACGGGCCTTACTGTGTCCTACATTCCATCCATAGTGATACTACAGTTGCTCATGTTTCTAGTAATCTTAGTGGCAGATCAATTCGAATTCTTGGATTTCATCATAGGTGTGTGTGAATTTCTAATCTGGGCTTTACATAAAAAGGGGAGGTTCCGGTAAAAATAATGAGACTGGAGAAAACCAATTTGAAAGTTCAGTTCTTAAAATTTATTTTTTAAACATTTCGCCTTACCCTAATAAGTCAATTATTCAATTCACTGATTATTCTACTCGTAATAGCAATTCAAATTAAAAACAATAAAAAATGAAAATTATCTGAAGAGAAACCAAAAAAATAATAATCAAAACGAAAATGTGTTACCCTCTCTGTAAATCGTTCTATAAAATGTCTGTATGTTGCTTTTGGAGCTAGCGTTACTGCTTATTACTTATTTCATTCCAGAACGTCGAGCATGCCGAATGCGCATAATACCGTACCATTGGGCTTAACACGAAAGGAAAAGAAATACCATCGAAAGCCTGAGAGGCGAATTTGTTGACTGTTCCAATTGCTTATGGCGTCCATCTTGATACTCAACCAAGGTATCGGATGTAGTACTTGGATTTAATTTTTTTCATTGTATAAGTTCTAGTTTTGAATTACGCTCATATTGAATTGCATAAGTTCTAGTTTTTGAATACGTCCATATTGTATAAGTTCAAGCTTGCTGAATTATTTCCTTATTGCATAATTTACATTTTTCTTTGGTTTATTGTGATTAACGGGGTTTCAATGCTCGTATAAATGATTGCGCTCGTATACCGTTCATCGACGCTTAAGACAATATACAATATAGCAACTAACCCTCCCCCAACTCGCTTCTGGAGCTACCTCTCTCGACCGGGTAAGCTTGGTGGTCCAGGCCCTGCTATTCTAGAAAAAAAAATATAATAAAAATAAATAAACGAACTATAATTCTACTAAGTTGAAGAGGTGGGAGTTTAAAAAAAAAAAAATTAAACACACATTGAAATTATAATAAAATATACTCACAACTTTTTTTAAATATGAGGAGTAAAATAGTGGAACTGGAAATTTTTTATTAAAGTGTAAAAAAAAAATTTAAAAGGAAATTAAAGGAACATAAACAAAAACAAATGAAATAAGCTAAGTGAACAGTGAAAATGAATAGACTTTTATAAAAATTTAGAAATCCAGGTCATGTAAGGCAGCACATCGTGTTGGAGTTCACAACATCACTGAGTTCTAATAACAAGCCTGGCAGACCTAATAAAAGAACAACGAAGGAATGTTCTAAAAAGAGGAACCGAGGAAAAAGAACAGCAAAAAAACTTGGCTGGTCGTAGGTGAAGCTGTATAACGCAATTTTTGGTTCTTCTGGTTTTGAGCGTCACAAGGTACAGTAGCCGATCAGCGTGGTCCTCTGACTTGAAAGGGGAAAGATCCATCAAAATTAAAACCCAGAAAACGGGGAAGGAAAAGAAAATATTTATCAACGTTAAAATTCACGAAAATAAAAGAAAGTTTGTCACAAGACTAAGAAAAGGGGAAAAGGGAAAATTAAAACAAGGAAGAAATAAATCTGGAAAAGGAAAAGGGATTAAAGGAAAAATTCAAGGTGTACCAGAAAGCAGGTACCTGGGTTATCAACGGTATTCAATCCTTTGTTTGTACTACTTGAATTTTGTGTTATTAGGGAATAATATAGAATATTCAATCTCTTGTTTAGAATTGTGTGTGTTATCTGCAAAAATAATAAGTATATCATTAAATCGGTTTCTATCGGTTCTTTTGATTGGTTTCGTGATCTATCCAGCAAGCCGCGAAAGATCTCGTGGCGTCCAAATCCTTCCACTTTTCAAGTTGAACCGTTCTCCTGAGCTAGCAGATACCTTGCGGGAAGGTATCACAAATGTTGAACGCAAAAATTAAAAAAACAAAAGAAAAATCAATTCACGCGATGAATTCTCCACTCGAGATTTTAAGCTCTCTATTAGAATAAATTTGTATACTCCATTCGGTTAAACAGAATGACCTTCATTCACTTCTCATATGTAAATTATGCCAAGTTCATTTCTGCCTAACTGGAGGTGCTGACAAATAAAGTATAATTAAATTTAACAAAAATGTTAGTAATTAAGTTCAATTCTTCCCTAATTGGATTAATCAAGACTTAATCCAGATTTATTGCTGCCGATTTGACGACTACTCAATTTGCAAGTTATTTTATGCAAGTTTAGTCAGTTCGAGTATTTTATTTGCATTAAAAAGTCATACACGTATCTAAACCTAGTTCCTGATAATAATACCTACGGGCTTTTCTTTGGTTCTAAGTTTAATTAAGCTAGCTGAGTTATCTTACTTTCTAAATATATAAATTGCTAACTAACATATTACTTATTTCTAAACTATGGCTAGCGCTACCTAGTTATAATTTAGTAAAAATATTTCGTAATTCTAATACTCAATTAATTTAGCTACATAACTACATATTACTCTCCAGGTTGCCACTGCCTTCACATCCTGGTGTTATTGTGGGCCTTCTCTGAAACAGGTCACATATATCTTGTCCCGCAGGCTGCAATCCTCTTTTTTCCTCCTCTCTTAGCCACGGTAGCTGTTTGCTTTCTCCCAGAAAAAAGTAAAGTCCTTCGCGGGAGTCATGGAACTATTTGAAATGCAAAAAGACGACAATTTGTTGGTGGGTAAATGGGGAAAATTTGGTAGTTCGTGAACAATTGGGTTTGGGTGATTGAGGATTTGGGCTACCTGCTTCATCATCACCTCAACTAGCTAGTTCCGCATCGGAGAAATACCTGCTTTCTCATACAGAATCGGATTGCGATAATGCTTTCCGCAGGGCTTTGAGTAGAGTCCAGTGCAGAGTCCGAGCGTTTTCCTTTCGAATCTCGCAAGTGTACCCATATATATTGGGAAAATTGTATACCATACAAGGAACGAGCACGTTATGGTGGGCCTCATCAGTTGCTTGTTTATCAGCAGTGGTATTCAGTGTAGTGAGTCCATTCCTATATTTGATTGTAGGACTGACCGTGCTGAGTGCAAAGTTTGCTTTCCTAGCAACTGCTGTTGCGTAAGGGTTGAACATAAAATGTTCATTGAAATTTATACCTGGGTATTTGGCGCTCTTAGTGGGTTCAGTAAACTTTTCTTTGACTTAGTGATTTGATGCTTCCAGCAGCTAGCTATTTATAGCTGCTGAAAGCACTCGCTTACTGGGAGCTGTGCATTTGTCGATAGCTTTCGTTTTAAAGCAATGCAGCAGCATAGGATAGCGCTTGCTGCAGTGCTGCCACTGGAGATTTTTTTCCCTCACTTGACGTGGTGGAGGCGTCCATTAATATATGGAAGAAGAAGGCAGTTACTAGCTACCTATAAACGTCACTGGGACTTTGACGGTGGCTGCTGTAAATGGTAAGTGTTTAGGTCTCTTTGTATTTTTTTTTATTTATTAATATCTTGTTGTGTGTCTGTACTTTCAGATGCTATGATTAAAGTCTTTATCAGGATTTGGGTGCATCGTGTGAAGCAGATTCCATAAGCAAGTAAGTAGAGTTTACATGTAAAATTTTCAGATCTGTAAACTCAGTTTTTGTTTTTTTTTAGCTGCTTTATGTAAGGCCTAAATTGATAAAGGCAGTGCCTACAGAGTTTCAGGAATTGATGTGGCACTGGAAGAAGCTTGCAGTAAGTTTTTAATTCAGTTTTTTTATTTATATTGTTTTTAGAACATTGTTTCACGATGGAACAATATCAAAATACTTCTCTTGTGTACACATTGCGTTTATTTGTCATATTTATAATGGAATTATATTTCCCATATAACTATCATCAGAATTAGGATGCACTGCGGTACCAGCATGCCATGTCCGAAGAAGGGCCATTTGAGTTTCAGATTGTGCTGAATGAATCAAGGAAATCATCAATTTTACATCTTGGATCACATCGTAATGTTGCATAGATATCATCCTTACCTAATATCTATTCCGTTCCTACCAAAGCTAAACAATAATATTGCGCTCAACGTTGCGTGGTAAGCCCGTGATATATGGATTAATAGTTCCTGTCTTTATCTTATCTTACCAACATGAACAACTTAAAATTAGTTTTAAAAAATTGGAAGAGGAAATTTTATTTGATGCTGTTTAAGCTATAACAGGAATAATGTTGGATACTAGATCTTTTGTGTAATACGTATCTGTGTGCCGTTTAATATGGCACTGTATATGTTTTTAATTATTCTTATAGTTGCTGAAATAAACTGAAAAACTAAATAAGAGGCACCAACAGTTTCAGAAGGTCTGCAAGCATATAAGCTAAAATTGTCCATGAGCTAAAGTTGACCACATTCCTCCCGTTATCAATTAAGAAATAATTCCTTTCACATGGCGCTAGATTAGCTCAATTCAACGAAACATCGACTGTCTCCAACCACATTGCTTGGAATTGTCGTACTGGTTACTGTAATAATTTTATGTAATTCCCTGAATTTTACTACAATGCATGGCTTTCATATAGTACCTGCACCAAATCATCAACTTGTAAATCGCGATCTATAATATCAGAACATTCTGCTGATGTGAGTACTTAATGTAATTGAAATGAGAAGAGAATTTGTCTGTTCTGAATTTCAATTCATCTACTGTGGTCTTTGAGCCTAAATTGATAAATATTTCTTTTCTGAATTTGTAATTTCGAAGATTGTTTCTCTGCTTATAATAAAATGTACTCCATCTGTCTGATCGAATATTTGAAATATCCAACATTAACAACGGGACTGTGACAAAACAAAGAATCTAGTTTTTGGGAAACAAGGAACTGCACAAAAATTATGACTTTTTTTAGCAGGTAAAGTTCGAGACTGTTGATCTTTTGGCACTATATCAGTTTGGTATTTATTTGTGTTGTGACACTATCCGTACCGATGTGCGATATTTTAATCTCTTTACATTACGGCACTCCAATCAAATATCCTCGATCTAAATAGAAATCCTCGTATCACACAAGATAAGATTTTACAGAAAGACCAAAAACCAATTTTATCAACACACATAATTATGTTTTCAAATTTTAATTAGAAATAACATATTAAAATTTATTTTTAGATAACATTGTATGCTTTAAATTGCATAATTGGTAGATTTTCACACTTTTTTTTAAGGAGATACCGGGTATCAGTTTTTTAATAAATGTTGCGGAAATTCTGCGAATAACGAGAACAACTATTATTTAATTTTCTATTAAATGTGTCATCTTAGTAATAAAAGGAAATTCGAAATTCTGCTTTTTTTTTATAAAACTAAAAAAAATATAAAAGCAAAAATAATGTTTTCTTTTGTTGAGATATAAAGCAAAATGTCCCAAAAAAATACAGATAGATTGCAAAACTCCTTACGATCGTATATTCATTTGATGATAGAAAACTCATAGGTACTTTCAAAATAAATCGAAATCCAGAAAACAAACTTTTGTATTGTTGGCGCACCATCCATAGAACGGAGTTATTATTTTAAAGTGATATTTTAGTTAGTGTTCTAGTAAGAAACTGCCTTGAAACCATGAGCATTGAAGATTTTTGGAGCTGTCGAAAAACACCTGAATAGCTTCAATGAATTATACGAAGAAGATTTCTCGTCTAACAGACTAAAATTTATTGAAAATAATTGCAATAAATTCGCAAAATGCATTTAAGTGCAAGAAACTGATTGAACTTTTCGACCCAGCGATCAGAGAGGTCTCATCAGTATGACTATCTCTAATCGCCTACCATAGAAGTTCAATGATGGAGGTCACACCAATTGCCCATATAACTACTTTTTATAAAAAGAAAGTGTGAATTATATGGTGGCAAGATTTCTCATTGCACTTTTCAAATTGGGTGATTGTTCCCCCTTTTTGCCTGGCGGCACATGGATAAACCAATTAGAAATTATATGAAGAAGAATTTTCATCTAACAGACTGAAACCTAAAAACCAGAAAAATTACATCGATTGTGCAAAATAAAACAAAAACTGATAAGAAAAAAATTTTATAACATCATTACTCTTCTACTTTTCACAGACAAGTCAAACATAAAGAATAATCTAAAAATTCTACCTAGGTAACTAGGATTTTCGAATTAAATGATGTGCTCACGCGAAAATGATGATCAGTTTGGTCGTCTTCCAGTACAGAAGGGATGCTATAAAAACTTTAAATATGCATGTTAAAGCTTGTAAGTAGAATTAAATCGCAGCTACATTTTATTTCCTAATTAGATATGCAATTAGTTTTTGAGTCCGGTAAATGGTTTTGGAGATAACTGCAAAAGAAATGAATCAGTTTTTCTTAAGATGAAATAATGGGGGTTTTTTGGTACAAAAATGGACATGTTTTCAACTCATCATTATGAAGAACTGGTAAGTCGTGGAAATTCACTTTCCATGAGAAAAATGTTCACAACAGAGTACTAATGGATGTGAAACACAGAACGGAAAAATTGGGGTGCATATGACCCAAGTGCAAAAAATGATAAAAAAAGTACGCCACTCGATTACCCCTTCTCCCTTTTTAATTTGATACCAAACATGACGTATTTTGGATAACGCCAATGACAGGTGGTACTACCCCCATCCCCAAAAGCCCCTCCCCCAAAAATTGTTCTTCCAGATTTTAGTACTATAGACCCTAAATCCGATAGAAAAATCTCCAATGCTCTACGACCCTCCCACACAGAGTTAACAGTTCATCAATATTGCGACACTTCTCACGTTTTCCCTAACTCCCCAAGTATGTTAGACAATCGCGAATGGAGAGCTAGGGAGTTTTAGTCGGAAAAAACCAAAATTCTCATCTCCCAAACTCCCAAACTCTCCGAGTTACAGAATCCGGCCCCTGGTTGCTAGATCTCGTATGAAAAAGATGCAGATTTGGAAATAATCCACGTTAGGGGATTTGTCACTGTATTCACCGGTTTTTATGAAAAAAGTTTGTGAAAGTTTGAACCATACGGAAGTCGTTTTGGGACTACTGTGCTGCGCGATGGTAAGCTTTTTATATAGCTGTTGATACTGTTAAGAATCAATGCATCATAACCATACGCCACATAAATTCGCCTACCACATGAAATAATTACAAATCTACATTTATATATTACTTTTCCATATCTAACTTTCTTCATGACAAACATAACAAACGTATGTACATCGCTACAAATATACGCATTCTACTGCCTTTCTCAAGTCACTAAACTGATGAACAGATGTACATTGCTACAAATATAAATTTATTTTTCAATTGTAAAAAAAAATCGATAAAATTGGCTATCTGTAAGAAAGTAATCTTTGTAGGTATTTCTTTACGTGTGTCCAAATATCAAGAATTATTACATCTTATGCGCCTGTACGGCGCCTAAAATTAGCGATGGATTATGATGGCCAAAGTCCATCGTGTGACCCATTGAAATTTATAATTTTTACGTCATTATCTGATGGAAATAATCTGTGGAATTTATGTGAGGACCTATGTGGGCACTCTGTTATCGATATTCATTAATATCGAAAATGAATTTCAATAATTCTTAGAACATTACCCTAAAGAATTATTGCCTACCCCTACCCAGAGAAAAATCAAGTTTCACATGAACGGGAGTACTTTCCCATGTTTATCAATTATATAAAAAGGCGAGTATCGAAATAGAAAATCATATGTGCTATTCTACGAGAGAGGTATCAATCTATTAGGGAAGTGTTAAGATACAGAAACTAGATAGTCCTCCTACCAAAGGTAAGATCTCTAGTGGAAGATCAATCAAGAAAAAGTATTATAAAGTTTTAGAAGAAGTTTTTAATTAACTGTATAATACTATAAGTATATACATATACATATACAATAAGTGTACTCTCAGTTCTGAAAGTTTCTTTTCTCATTTTCCTCATCCTAGTTTCTCTCCCTAAAAGGCTGCATATACGCATCAAATCTTAATTATAATCATGATGGTTCCAATCAAAATACAGTCAAAGTCTTCACGATTTTAGTTTGTTAAAAACGGCGCAATAGCCGATAGTCGCCATTACCCCATCATATGTCCGGTAAATAAATATAGGTATTAGAAATGCTGATGGTATAATGAAAATAATGAAATTTGTGATTGTGACCCTTTCGAATTTCGAAAACGTATCATTTAGTCAGTTTTTTATATTGAAAATCGCTCGTTCGAGAGGCTGTTATCTGAAAATTTGGCCCACCCACAACCACTAAAAACTTATAGCTATGCATTTGCGTGAATTACATTGTCGAGACTAACATAAATATAAAGTTGGCGCTGAAATGGAAAATAAAATGTTAAGCATAACGAACAATAACAAAAACAGCGGCATGACCTAAGCGGCAATTTCTCATGTTAATTCTCTGAGAAATGACTCCTTTGGCTCATTACATATTCAGGGGTTGTTAGTGCGCTTTTACAACTACAAATCATGGTGAAGGCTCCAGCAACAAAGTCTAATTTGGTAGACTTATATGAGTACATTAGAGTGAATGGCTGCTTTAATTAAAACCAAAATGAGACAAAGCTTTTAGGTGTTATGCTAGTCATCCCATCGTACTTGGCTGCAATCAACGGTCATGCTGTTCTCCGTACGTTTTTTTTTTCATTTTTTGAATAAGGAATTTTTTTAATATAGCATTGAGATAACGAAATATGTGAGGATTTTTAGAACATTTTTAAACTTGTAACAACTTTAATTAAGACTTTTAATTCGATTTTTCCACATTATGTGCTCCATGGAATCACCGTAAACAGTTCAACCTGCAATGCATATTGAAGAATTATTCTTCGCTCCTACAATATCTTTAATTTGAGCCGCTTAAATGAAACATTATAAATTGAATTGAAATATTCAAGGTTAAAAGTTTTAAGAGCGTGATTTGGAGTGAATTTTAAGCAAAATATTTGTGTAGGTATAGACGTTAATAGTGATTTCCAAAGAGCGCGTTTTATACACTAGATGATGAAATCATAGGGTAAACTTAATTGAAATTCCGTTTGTAACGCATATAAATAATGGTGGTAGAGCAAATTGTATTAGTATGTCCTCTCGATAACTCGAGAGCGCGTTTATTAAGGGACCTGCAATTTCGCACACCGGCTTTTAAAAAAAGTAAAATTAAGTTCGAAAATGCGACAAATCGGGTAACTCCTTCGTGTGGTTGCCATACAAGCTGAAATTGTGTTACGGCGTTTTCATAGAAATATTAAATAGAATTTCAAAAATACGCTAAATTTTGGGACCTCAACGTTCAGACTTAGATATTTTTATTTTATTGTACTAAAATTTCTTGCGAATATAAAATCCTATGAAATTTGTCACAGTTATTTTTACTGTCGACGAGCCGTTCTGGAAATAGATAGAAAACACCACTTCAACAAACAAACCACAGGAGGGTTATCATACGAAATTGCATGCGGACATTCATCTAGGGTATCGTAAGTATTAGTCTTAGACCAATTCTAGCCTTTTTTATTGTCCATTTGATAAATTGCTTCGAAAGCTTTAAAATTCTCGCAGTCAAGAACTGGGCCTTCAATACTTCACAGCTTAGCTTCCAGCAGAAAATATTTTACCATTGTGTCTACATCCTCTACAATTGTTGTTGCTGAGCGTTAAAGTCATCGAAGTCCAATCTGGTTATATGTAATAAATTGTAGTTTGCATATTTAAAACAACAGCTTACTTGTTTTTTTTTATACCCCATATCTATGGTGGAGTTTTTTGAAAGTCCTTCCATCTATTCGTTCGTCTGCCCGAATAATGCCTCTAATTACCTTGGTAGTAACTTTGTACATAGTAATTTTTGTACGTTTTAATTTTATGGGAAAAGTAAGGTTATGTTCTTATATAACTAGATAAAATCGGGCAACTCCTTTCAAGACTTTATGCACAAAAAAACTACAGTTTTCGTACTTTTTTGCCTGCTTATAGCGCGGTGATGTAGCGAACTGAAATTATGTGCACGCACAAATGTCAACAATGCAAGTAATCTCAACATCAAAAATGTCCGAAATCAGGCAACTCTCTTGTAGTGTTGTAGAAAAATGATGATTCTTGTAAATCATTACGGAAAATGCGTTTACTTATAGCCGCAAAAAAATTTAGTGATTAATTAAATAAAGCTTATTTTTTGTGTTATAATTCAAAGTTTTCATTCATAGTGCTCACTTGAAAAACGTGCTCACTATCTAAAGACCAGAATATTATAATAGTAATTCCATACAAAAATAAATGACGGCTGAAGGTTGCTTTCCGTGCGACTGCTATTTCCATTACGACACAGATCACTCTTCCAGCCTCTTACACCGAAATTTCCTTCAGTTGGCATTAATACATAACGATGAAATTCCATACATATATTCAAATTACAGTTTATTTCCTTTTCAAAGAACAAATATATATTTTTTCTAATAAACAAATAATTTTATATAAACATTATTAAAATCTGGTTTATATGGAACATAGAAACCCAACGAGGCGGATGCTTTTTTTCTCATAAACTTAATAATATAATTCGAATTTTTGAAAATAAATGCAACACATTTTTTCATTCCCTCTAAAGCAGATTATAATAATATTTCATGAAAATTATTAGCTTATTCAAATTAATTATTTGTTCATCCTTCAGTAGCCCACCATACATACTTTACCTCTAAAGAATCTTTCTTTAACAAAATTAAGAAAAAAGTTGAATCAGGATGGTTGTATGACCATCCAGAAAAATCGCTCAAAAGTAAAAATAAAATTTGAGTTTGAAAATAGGTTCAAATTTTTTGAGATAATCATCAAAATTTATTTGCTTCAATAACTGAAATTTTCTGTGAACAAAGGGGTTCAAATAATGAAAGATTTGAGACTTCATTTTAGTCCTTCGCAATGATGATGATCCTTCGTTGAATGATGTAAGCTTTTGAATGAAATAAAGCAGAATTTACTAGAGACATCTAGAGTTAATAAATAAGAAAGCTGAGAGACTTTTCGACTCTGATAGTGGCGTTAGATGGCAACTAAACCGGAAAATGAAAAATGTTGGGTAGTTTTCACAATTTACTCCCCTAAGTATTATGTGACCAGTTTCATATTTAGCGAGAATATTTACCTCAAGATAACCATCCGAGAAAATCTAATAGCACACATCTTATATTAATGCCATTTCAGGTAAACCCTTTTAAGCGCATTCATATTTCTTAGAGTTTAAAAAAAAATGTAAGTACCCACGGTAATAGCCTTTAAAATTCTATTAAAATTTGCAATAAATGTAAAGTTTGTGTATTGGAAAACAATTAATATAACTGCATATTTATTTATTTGTATATGATTTGATTTCGAACTCTTTGTTGTAGTTTAACAAAAAAATCTAAGAGCAAATAAAATAATGTGTTACTTTTATATTTATATGGGAGTTTAAATGCGATTTCGATAATTTAGGGCCAGTTTTGCAATTCGAGCTAAACGACGGAATAAGTGCATGTCTCAAATGAAGATTAAAGTGAAAATGGACTTTTTCCAATATTATTGATAAGTCAAAACATAAATAGCTAACTAGCAGAAGCAATCTAATGTGAATTTCTCTTAATTATTACTTATATTTAAAAATAAAAAAAAAACATCTATGATAATTAAAACTAAAGCATCCCACCCATTATTCTTTTCATAGCAGATTTGATAGTTTATCATCATCCAAAAAGTTCCTTCATTTTTTAACTTAATATTGTCTTTTCCTTCCAGTCTCATTCATTTAAAATTCTTTAAAATTGCAGTGTCTCCCTTTCTTTCTTAAACGTATACCTTAATAAATTAAATTATCATCAGATTTTTTTCGTGACCACTTATCCATATACGTCCCCATAAAAAAACCTTAATTCTTGACTACTTTTCCTAAAAGTATTAACATACTAGACATTTAGTGGTGAGTATGATAAAAACTTTAATCTGAATGAACATCATCCAAGGCACGACCAGAGAAACAACGAAAATTTATGAGAATTTGAGTGCCAATTACCGGACTGCATGTCACCACTAGGGGCACAGGGTAGAGGACACTTAATCATGACGCGAAGTGTTTCTGCACGGATCCTCGCCTCGTCCGGGCGCCCAACGAAACAGTCTCAATGAAGGGAACATTCGGGATGTGTATATACCGTAGAGACAGTGAGTTCGCTGCCACATACAGTCATAAAACATATTTCATCATTCGCTAAATCCAACGGCAATTGGATTTTGAGCAATTACGTCCATACCAACTGTTTTTAAGAAAGGCAATTTGCAAGATTTATTTTTCCTGTTTGAAATATGCAACCATTAAAGTGACATAAATTTCGATTGCAATCTAAGTAAGAGAACTAAAGTAAAAATAATACAATAGCTAGAAAATTTTTAAAATATTACGAAAAATAATAAGTAATAAAAGTAATAATAAGGCATGAAAGGTTGAGCTTTCTTAATTTCAAATCTTAAAGCGTCCACCGTTTTACCGAAAGTTGAAAGCGTACACTTGTACTAGAACAATCGCAATATTTTGCGCAATCTTACAGTTCTAAGTAAATCGAATTAAAAATCGGAGGTTTATTTATGAGCAACTGCTGTGAGCAAAATTATGAACTCGAAATATTTGCTAGTGCGGATGTGTATGTAAATTAGTATAAAAATTGCCTTCTTCAGATATCGAAATTTCCTATAAATAAACTGTGGAAAATTTTTCAACAAAGCATATGCCTACCTCTAGGGATGGTGTTTGGATCCAGATTATGTTTTTAAGTTAAGTTGAGTTTTTATCAAAAGCTTCTCAATTTTATGTACATAGCGGTTTTAAATTGATAAAATAAATGGAAATCACGCCGGAGTACAGAAAATTAATATTAGACTATATTCCTAATTAAGAAGATATTTGACAATGAATATCGGACACGACAAAACCTCGCGTAAATAACACCCGTTCATGAAAATTTTGCATATAAAGCATTTACTAAATATATAAATAAATCAGAATCCAATTCCTTTATGCGAATTGTACTGTATGAGAATAATTTTCTGCATTTTAACTTTGTGAGAAAATAATAAAAGCTGAACAGTTTTTCAAAATATTTCACGGGTACCCGGGTTAGCGAACCCAAAAATACGGGGAGCTGTTTTTTTGAATCCGTTAAGAAAGGAATTTAGAATAAAAAATTGTGTAAAATAATGTTGCTGTTTTTTTTCAAAAGATAATGATAAATTGATTAACGACTTAGTTAGAAAACAGAAGTGTACAAAAATTTAGTAAAGAATTGCATGGAGAAAAGTGTTTTTTAGTCTTTGCACTTTCTTTCCTCCTTGCCTAAACTTCTTGGCTACACTTACTACTTGCCAGAAGGAAACTGATCGTGAATTAAAGTAGGTATACAAAGGTATACAAGAATTCTTCGATGAAATCTGTACCACTGAAAAATATTTGTACATTTCCTTCAGAAAAGGAGCAAAGCCCGACTTTGAAGCTCAAATCATGTTGGGACCGATTTTTTTTTTACTCTTTTGTAGTAGATATTTCTTTGATGAGTCATCTGCGTAAACGTCGATGCAGGTCAAGATATGAAGTGCTTAGTTCAATTTGGCTTGAGTACGAGTGAAAATAAAAAGTGCGTATGATAGAAAAGTGATTTTCATTAGTAATAGGAATTTTCGGTTACTGGTTCGTGTGCAGTGCTCTTACGCTAAGTTTTTTTTTTCAATAAAATACTACATTAAACATCCTATTAGATAATAAACTTGTTGAATTATTTCCTTAATTTTTTTGTAACTTATTTTATTTTCCAAATGCAATTTTTCTGGTATAGCAATAACCGATTAAAAATAAAATCCTTTTTTATCCAAAATCCATTCCATTCTGCTATGGCGCTACTATATAATTTGAAACGAATAAAGTCGAAACAACTTCTAATAGATGGATTACATAAAAAATATCTTATTAGATATATTTTAAATTTAGCTATATTCGTTTCGACTGCAAGTTACAATTACCACCCCACGGATCTGCAAGAATTGATTGGTCGTCACTATTTTCACCGGTTGTTATTCATTGAGGTTTCCTTCGAAGATAATTCATTGACGTTTTCAACAATGCTTATTCTTTAAAGTTCTCATCGGTCATTATTCTTTCAAGTTTTTATCGAGGACATTTCATTGAAGTTTTTATCCATGATTATTCATTCCTGTTTTCATTGAAGATTATTCACCGACGCTTTCTTCGAGACTTACTCCTACAGAAATGAATCACACCCTCCCGAGGACATCGTGGGTAAAATTCGTTGAAGTTTCGGTGTAATACCGCTTCGGTGTTGGATCCACTTCCCGGTCGGAGACCATCAATGCACACCAGAGCATTCAAGTGTCCAAAATGTTGGCGTAGTGTTATGGTGCGTTTAGAAGCGTTGACGTTTAAAGCAATTTTTGTCTTTTTAATTAAACCGGCTGTTAAAATACACGTTTCGAATCGAAGTACACACCATCCGTTTAGATGATCACTTTGGAGTGCTATGTGTATCCCCATTTTTCAAGTCACGTGAAGTGCACATCATAGCACTTAGGAGTACACAGTTGTGTGGCGCCTGAACGCTCTGATGTGCATTAATTTGCTGGAGAAATGACAACGCTTCGATCGCCTAAACGATATGGTGTATAGAACTGTTACATTATATGGCATCCTGCCTGCGGCTGAGCGCACGGCATGAGCAGATGATCACCATTCTCAGTTAACACAAAGCAGGGATAGGCTACGCCAGAGCTCACACCACGATACCGCTAGTCAACTTTTTTCATTTACGATTCACGTATAATAGAGCGTTCCGAAAACTAATTGACATTGTGATTTGAGCAGTCACACAAGATACATCGGAAATTCTGAAGCGACTAAAGGAGGATTTACAATTTGACAGTGGCTGATCCAGTCATGACCCCCTAAATTTAAGTAAAAAATATTTGATTAATTGAGTAATTTGAAAAAAATATTTTTTTTTTATTTATACGGATCAAGATTCCTTCCAGTATACCACGCGATTCCTTGAGAGTTAAGCTGATCAAAAAATTGTTCCACATATCAGTCAATGGAAAGTAGCATCCAGATTTTAAAAAAGTAAGACTATTTTTTGTTTGGGAACCAAAGAAGCAATAAATTTGGATTACATCGAAAAAAGTTTTTGAAATAAAAAACGGTATTTATGAAATTTGTGTGTAAAAAAAATCAAAATTTTGGAAATATTTGAGAATAATTTAAAACCGATACACTTTTCTGTTTGTAGATAGAGATGGCGATTTCTGCTATTATAGATGAGTCTGACAAATAAATAAACAAATTTTTCCGAGTTGAGTTAACTGGCGGTTGATTGCCGTGGATTTCCTTCTTTTGCACTGGTCTGGTGCACTTTTTCCAATTTATAACAAATCATCGATAAAGCTGCTGTTTAAGACACTCTTCTTGGCATATACATATATGTTTAGAAAAAAATTCCACCTTTTATAGTTGAATTTCCATAGGGTTTTATAAATTCCTTTTATAGTTGAATTTACATGGGTTTTATAAATTCCTTCAAAATTCGTCGTACAGTCCTTCTGAAGTTTCCTCCAATTTCGTACAACACTTCTTCTGTTATACGAAAATGTGTATAGAAAAAAAACTTCTACCTTTCTGCTTCAATTACGGGGTTTCAAAATTTCCTCGAATGTCGTAGAACACTTTTCCTGCTATTTGGAAATTTTCAGCAACTGGGACTTTTGCTAATGCATAAAAACGAATCACTTCTTCTGATTTGCGAAGTAACAAAATGTTTGATATTTTTTTGTTCGTACACTTCACTTAAACTGAAGGTGTTAGAAATTCAGTGAACCCCTTAATAGTTCTATTGATCACTTCCGCTGAATCGCAGAACATTTAATTGATTTTTTTTTGTAAACGTAGGTGCATCACTTCTTTTGATATCACTGTAGTATACTTTAAATCAAGTTTTATTCACTGATTTTTATACGGAATGTGCCACTAAATGTATAAACATAAGTAAGGTACTTGGCACATCCTACCGACTGCGCCAGTTTCACTTTCAACTCCAGTTAGTGTAAAAAAAAAAAAAAATTAAAACCACCGAAATTTGTTACTTTTACGATTTATTCAAGT
Source organism: Dioctria linearis (assembly GCA_963930735.1). Lineage (NCBI taxonomy): Eukaryota > Metazoa > Arthropoda > Insecta > Diptera > Asilidae > Dioctria > Dioctria linearis. The sequence goes on along the minus strand of OZ005741.1, from coordinate 216,997,065 downwards.
TAAACGAAAAAATAGGTACAAAAACGTGTATTAACTAAATTATTTAATAATAATATTTATTAATAAATTTATCAAGAAAGAACGTTTTAATTTGTCACGACGGTTACCTCCAGACTGACTGTTCTTGGTGCTCAGGCAAATCTTCTTTCCCACAACTTATATTCTATTTTTGCTGACGTAGTGTCTAGCCTGAAACATGATGTCTTTATATTTTTGAGCTCGAGCATTTGTACGTGAGAATATTTGAATATGTAGGAATAAATATGGGAACTAAAATATATTTTGAATTAGCGAAGAATTTTCCTGTGGGAATGTAAAAAAATGAAGATAATGGCTTTTTATATTTTGTGGCCAGAAATTGATAAAATTGATTGTTTACATGGATTTGGCTTTGTACCATGTATATCAGGGTTTGTATCATCATTACAATTTAATATATCTATTCCTGTATCAATATTTTCTATAACAGTTATACTCATTTATACCCTTCAGGATTCATTAAAAGTGGCGAAACTTTCAAGTGGCCACAGATCCCAAAGGATGGTTTATAGGGGGGGGCGGGGGGGGGGGGGGGGTATGTGGAAATCTTTTTGATCAGCTCACCTCAAGGAATCGCAAGGTATACCGGAAGATAAATTGATCTGAATCACCCTATATATGAATGAATATTATTGTATGCATGTGATTTATGTGTATAGGCTTTTCTCAGAATTTGAGTTTAGGACTCCAAAACCCTCGAGAAACAGTTCCCAAGCCACGAAACAGACTCCGTCACTACCACATCAGGGTCCTAATTTAGTCCCAACTCCTAACATTCTAAAATCTTTATAGTGTTCTTATGTAAAACCACTGACATGTTTAATATGGACTGACCACGTCCATAGAAATACACAGCAGAAAGTGGGCTCACTTCTATATATCGCTCTCCTTCGGTCTAAGCACCAAGAACCAACCGAGAGAAAACTGTAAACAACAAATAAATAAGAAAATAATAAATAACAAATAAATGCTTTTAAATTAATTATTTGGGTTAGTTAGTGATAAAAAATATTCTACAAAAGGCAATATATTCATAGATACTAAACAGAAATTCGAAAGGTTTTATTAAAATCACTTTCAACTTCCTACCAATAGTTTTATCAATGTTGGCACCGACGTAAGAACTATTTTTGGCACAAAACATTGTATCCGGATGAAATAGCATATCGAGCAGTCCATTTGTAATGAAGTCACATGACCACCCATTAATTGAAACACATCCAGTCCCGACCAGATAAAAATGTCCACGTGAACACCTGCTGATAAACTCGTCACAGAAAATCAGAAGATGACTGCGCCTCTCAGTGGGCAGATCACTCGACACCATAGTGATCTACGCCTATATAAAGGGAGCCGCCAGAGCAGATATTTTTAGTTATCAACCGAGATTTAGCCAGTAAAGATCAGCAGAGACCAGCTAAGTATCCGCCCAGTAGACCAGTCAAAGCCGCCAGTGTAATAACGAGTTGATTGAAGTCCAGTAGACCGCCGACCTGTTCAGTCCGTCAGAGGAAAGTATAAAAATAGGAGCCACACTCGACCAGCAGCCAGTTGCCTCCCAGCGTCTCGACTGGACACATCGTTCTCTAGTCTTCCCGTGCTGATTAAAGTACAGCATCCATACGTTATCCGTACAGGCCGTAGTGATAATATTCGCACGAACCAGTCCACCGCTTCTCTCCGTGTTGATTAGAACTACAGCATCCGTACGTTATCCGTACAGGCCGTAGTGGTAATATTCGCACGAATCATTCAACCGCTTCTCTCCGTGCCGATTAAAACTATAGCATCCGTACGTTATCCGTACAGGCCATAGTAATAATATTCGCACGAATTATTCAACCGCTTCTCTCCGTGCTGGTTATAACTACAGCATACGTACGTTATTCGTATTGGCCGTAGTGATAACGTTCACACGCATTATTCAACCGCTTCTCTCCGTGCTGGTTATAACTACAGCATACGTACGTTATTCGTATTGGCCGTAGTGATAACATTCACACGCATTATCCAACCCGCTTTTATCCGTGTTGGTTATAACTACAGCATACGTACGTTATTCGTATTGGCCGTAGTGATAACATTCATACGCATTATCCAACCCGCTTCTATCCGTGTAGGTTATAACTACAGCATCCGTACGTTATTCGTATTGGCCGTACGTGATGACATTTCGCACGATACATCTCTCAGTGGTTAAACATACTAGTGCTAAGAATATAAGTAACGGACTTCCGTGCAAATAGTGAATTACAATGGCTGAATACACCAGTGTAGTAATAATAATAAAGTGAGTGCTAGAGTATAAGTAATACGTTTAAATAGTTGAACCTACTAGTATAATAAGATTTATAATATCAAGATATGGACTTGCAGAGTTAAATGAATAAACTGCAATAGTAATATTAGTGATAAAATAACATAAATGTAATGAATATCAAGAATGGACTTTCAGAGAAATGAATAAAATGAAATAGTAATATTAGTGATGAAATAACATAAATGTAATGAATATCAAGAATGGACTTGCAGAGTTAAATAAATAAAATGCAATCGTAATATTAGTGACAAAATACCATAAGTGTAATGAATATCGAAATTTGAACTAGTATAGAAGTAGATATAAGACATTGTATCCTAGTAGTTAAGGAAGTAAATGACTATTGAAGTGAGTTGACATTGTTCTAAATATATTATTTCAACGTCGTGGAACCTTGCCCTGGACGACTCCTGACTACCCGTCGCATCCAAAATCCGCCCGACGTTACACATTATATATATGCCAGTGTGTAAAGCTGAAAAACTTTAGTTTGAATGACTCCTGCAGTGAGCACCCTAAACTACTCTTCTATTAAAAAATAAATTTTTGTAAAAGATTATACTAAAAAATGACACATCATTCACACCGCTTAATGTGGAAACCTTCCTAGTACTTCACTACAATACTGCGGTGGCTAAACTAGCAACTTAAAGCGCTGAATATATATGTTTTAGCTCAATTTAATTTGTAAGATTACCCCCCCCCCCCCCCCTAACTTCAATTCTAGATCCGGATGGCATGCATTTTTTCCTGATCAGATTGAGGGAAATAGCTTATTGAAATATAAATGCTACCAAAGCGCTCACTGCAATACGTACACACACGTACACTCATCACTAGATTTTGTGGCAAAATCGTAAACTCTCAAACAGTCAAATGGTCAAAATGAAATATCTATTTCCAAATCATCTGAAATGACCTTGGAAGACACCACTATATCTAATCTGTGCATGCCCTGCTTCCTGTTTCTGGACGACATCCGAAATACCTTAAATCCTGTCCATAAAATATATTTAAAAACTTTTAATTTCACAATATTTGATGTTGTCAGCAACCGTAAAACTTTGTACGCTTGAGAACCTTTTTTTGGGAATAAAGTACAGTTGACTTGAAGAAATGCAGAAGGCGTTTGCTTCTCTCGTCACTCACAAATAAATTTCTCTATACGATGTAGTCTCCCCTATAATGTCTGGAAAAAATACATTCCATCATAATCCAAATTTTAATTTTAATTTTTGTTTGTTGTTGCTTTAACCCAATAATAAATTATATTTAATTTGTTTATTTTTTTAGCTTTGTCCCACTAGGATGTCTTAAATCCCCTCAGTATCTAGGCTGTGCAATTATATACCAAGTGTCTAATCGAAATTTTCTATTTACAATTAAACACAGTGGTAGCCAGCTTCTGCTTCTTCTCCTTTTTTATTTTTTCTACTGGACTATTATTATTTTATTATATAATTATTACTTATTTTTTATTCTTTTGATTATTAGTTTGCTGTTGAAATATTAGACAAGGCTTAAGATTAAAAGGTGTGTGAATGTAAGAGAATGAAAAGTAAAATTAGACACATTAAAAAACTCAGTTTTGTCAATTACATATTTGTGCCGACACCTCTCCTTTCTGGGGCTGCTATACACAAATTTCCATTATTACGATTTTTATATTTTCAAAACAGATAGGTATTACTGGAATTCATCTATGATATTTCCAAATGTGTTCGCAGACCAATAATAGTACTTCTCAATTTCTTTTAAAATTCATAAGCTGACTTCAATGCTTTCGCCTTATCTTTATACCTCACTATGCTTTAGCAGTCAGCAGACCTCACACCACTGGATATTCTTTTTATGGGAGTATTTAAAAGATAAAATCTATGCTGTGACCAGTAGCAGTTGCTAAATCGAAAGGAGTCATTGAGCGAGAATGCTCACAAACACCAAACCAAATGTTTCGCGATGTTTGAGATTCCGTTGCTTCGCGTTATAAGCAATGCCCGAACGAGATCAGACGTTGAAAAAACCATTGAATAATGTCTATAGATTCAATAACATTTTGAAAATTAAGTGTATTTTAAAAACACCAAGCTCATAATTATTTAAAGTTGTACACATTATTTTGGGACACCAGCTGGTCTGGGACATACCCACCGATTTTACATAAGAGACTTTTAAGAGATCTCTTAACCTCTTAAATTTAGCACATAAGAGATTTTAGCAGAGTTAGTATTCTACATAGTTTTTGTTTTAGAAACCTTAATTTTAAGAAGTTAAGAGGCTTTGCAGAATCTGAACACTTTTTAGTCAGCCCATCTGTTAAAGATAATTCAATATGCAAGAAGGAGGAAGAAGAAGAAATTTTTTGCGAAGCGATGAAGGCAATAGGGCCAACATACACGTAGCTAGCACGAAGTATGCACATTTTGCAACACTTGTACCCAGACATGTAATCACAATAACTTTTCTACGCTGTAGTTCCTTATATGATTATAGAGATTAATTGTGCGCGTCTTTAAACAAGTTACAATTGTTGAATATTGTATGATAAGTTCACAGCACATAATGATAATTGAGATATTATTTGATCACCTCATTCGCAGGTAAAGAATTCCATAGAAGTCATTACGTCCAACAGGATTTTCTTATATACTTGTAGTAAAGAATTATATTGTTGCCAAAACCTTAAAGTGACGATACCTTTGTCGAGTAATGTACATTACCAAGAGGCTATGTTATTTCAATCATTTTAAAGGCAAACCATTTTGGCATTCTAAAATTCTTTATGAATACAGTCTCAGAATTAGCAAGCGGATCCAAGTAGTCCCTCATAATCCTCAGAACTATCCTCTGTGCATGGCTCAAATTGTCTAATTATTTCATATTTCACAAACTTGTACATCATTTGTGTTATATATACGTATTATGTAAATATGTACTTATTTTACAGCATTTTTATCCATCTCTCATGTTAAGAAATATTTGGCAGCTCTTTTTGTTTGCTAGAATACCAAATCTCTTGAAAAAAAAACTCCACAATAGTTAAGAGATCAGCAGATGTCTGACATCCTTAACTCTTTACGCAAAATACCAATTTCTATTAACCGGCTTGATAGGCCAGTTAAGAGGATAATAGCTCTTATCTCTTACATAGAAATATGGATTGAAAATAATTTAGAGCATAAAATACCACAAATATGAAATGAAAGTATAGAAAGAATTATAGTGACTCCGTCGTTGGACATTATAAAGAGCTCGAAGCTGGGTTTAAAGTAATTCAGCTCTACATTTGTTTATGTCACTTATGGAATCTCGCAAACTTTGAATGGAAAAAGCTTCGACTTGAATGTTATACACACATAATATGTAATTGTCGAAGAACATGTGTCCCAAACAAAGCTAATTTGAAATTATCTATTTACGAACTTTCATTTAATGCATATTTTCATTATAGCACCCCTCGTGAATTGAATTGCTTTTATATGAAAAAATGGAGATAGTGAATAATTTCATTCAATTTACTGGATGCAAATTTATACAAAATTCTGTTCAAGTATCTAAGATAAATGTTCATATAATTTCTATAATAATTACCTGATGACCAACCCTCTGAAAGTAATAAATCTAAATCCTATGGATTTTCAGAGGGGGACTTTTCAGTATCCTACAGGCAGAAACCCATTGCTCACACAACAAGAGATAATCGATTTATTAAGCACCAGCTCAAGATTAATCGATCACTTGATGCGGGTGATTTCCTGCCTTGTGAGCAACTAATTTGCGGCTGTCAATTTTGATTTATATTTTTAGCTGATGTTCTGCCACCCAATGCAAAGTAGCTTTCAAAACCTCGAGCAAGAAGGCTGTAAACGATAGGACTCGTTGGTAAATTACAATAATTTTATTGTAGCAGCCACTTAATTAATTCAGCTTATAAAAATAAACAGTTTCATTCAGCCGATTAAATTGTTGGTTGAACCTTAACATAACATGCATGAGCTCTGCAAACCTAAATGTATGAGTATTGTGTAACCAGAATAATTTCCATTGACGAAATATAAATATTTTGGTACTGTGGCATAGTGCCAGTAGTAGTAGGCAAATAGAAACATATCGGTTGGTTCCCATAGATTCAAACTATCTAATCTTATGCGAATATGTTATGGTGCCCCATTGTTTGAATTGGAGCTAATTTAAACATAATTTATCATAAAAGTATGCCCTTGAGAATATAATTGGGAAATGGGGTTAATTTCTACTTAGGTATTTGAGGCTATTACATTCCTAAACAACGAATAGTAAGTACAGAATGATATGATTGGTACTGTGTTGAAATTTTGGTAATTCATAATTTGTGTATGAATAAAGTTTAGATCATTAAATTAACTGCCAATGTTAATATATGCTAGAACAGAAGAAATCTCAAGTGTATAGGAATATAGGTATATAGATATTAAACTTCCGCTAAAGAGTTACATTTTTTTACTAAAGAGAGCTTTTTATCCAGTAACATCATTATCGTGACACACCAAAATTAATATGTCAACAAATTTGAGGTAAGAGTTTGTGGTATCCAGAAACAAGAACAATAATACGAATCGAAATACAATGATAGATCTTTATAAGACTTTTTAAATGGCACTAAGCGAATATGTACGTACATACATATGTAAATATAAGCAATAGGTTACGCGGAGAATTGGAAGAAGAATAGAAATCGGAAAAATGAAAGCTTTGGACGCGGAAGTCTACTGAATCGAGCAAATCGCGTGTGAATTTGTTTGAGGTCATTAAAGCTACAGAGAAAACTAAATTAGTTAAGCAAAAGAAAGCTGAAGTTGAGGATCTGCACATGACGGTTCAAGGGATAGAGAATATTTATAAAAATTTAAAATCATTCCGGTTAAGAGCACAGATTCATGTTTGCTAAAACCACATAACCTGAAATACAAGATGGAAGAAATAGTTCTCTCTAATATAAAAAAAACAACTGTTGTACAGGTAAGTTTTACACATTAAAATTAAAATTAGAAATAAAAAGCCTCACTAATTGAAAAATGTTGAAAAAACATACTTCGTATTCGTTTTCTTTATTACTTTTTAAAATATTAACTAAAAAGTAAAAAAACAGAGCTTATGATTTTTTAATTTAATGAAAAAGAAATTGAAAGGATTGCGTAAGTTTTTATTTATTTTATTAATTTCTCTTTTTGATTCGAAAAATATTAGGAATCAGCTGGGAGATTTATTAATACAAAGGAGCAAGAGCACCATCGAAATTCAAGAAAAATACAATATTACGACCCAATTGTGGCCAGACATAGTCTGTTCAGCTCCAAAAATACCAAAAAATAACAGTACAGCAGTTCAATAGCCGACAAAAATTGCTCTCAAAATGAATAGAAGAGACTCGCTTAGCAGCAAGTATGCACAAAAAGCTTTGCTGTTGATCGCTCTCGTCCTGGTAAACAAGTCATCAATATAATAAAAGGAAGAACTTAAATGTTTAAGAAAACTAATTGAATGTATTAAAGTGTTTAAATAAAACCAATAATTTAGCTGAAGTGTAATTTTCTTAATAAAATATGTTTCTAAACGAACGCGGCATCTTGCGCAGAATATTTTCGCCGGCGTATTCACGCTGTTATCAGAAATAAAGGAACTGATAGTGATTGTTAGCACAATAGCTTGACTTCTAAGGTTTAACACTGATAGGAAACGGTTGGGGCAGTAAAGAGAAACAAGTTACTCTGATTTTAACACAATTCCGATTTATTTCTTGTTATTCTTATCACGGTCATCGATCGACTGACCTACAATTCTAAATTCTGTGGTGCAAGTTAGAATAACGGGTAGATGAGCAGATGGCTCCAATATACAATTTAATTCCTTCAAATACAACAACGTTATTCAATTGGAAATATAGACTATAGAAATACATGTGTATATATATATAATTGAAATTATACTAGCAAGATTCTACTGTATGCGCGAGTAAATAAATGAAATTTAAGTACATCTGTTAAATGATTTGTGATGATGATATTTTTACGACCGTGCTCGAACATCCCGGCCACCTTGAAGTATTGACCAATCTTCAACTAATACAGAGGTAATGGCGCGATTTTCTTGACCGCTCGGCGAATGATTCCCTTCTTAGTTTTAATATCTACGACCCGAATACGACCATCAGGACCTAGAAGGGTTCTTTCAATTCTTCCTAAAAGCCAGTACTGCGGGGGAAGTTGATCCTCTGCTACCAGTACCAACATATTCTGCTTAATGTCCGGAGAGAAGGTTGTCCATTTATACTTTTGTTGGAGTTGGGGAACATATTCACGTGACCATCGCTTCCAAAATTGCTGCTGAATCGAACTTAGCAACTGCCAGCGATTGAGTAATGATAACTTCCTTTCAGTAACGTCTGGTTCTGGTATAGATTTTAAGGGACCGTTTACTAAAAAATGACCCGGTGTGAGTGCCGAATCATCATTTGGGTCAGATGACATAGGTGAAATAGGACGAGAGTTAAGCATGGCCTCTATTTGGACCGCTACTGTGCCCAGCTCTTCAAATGTTAGTGCCGCGGATCCTATTGTTCTTACCAAGTGATATTTGGCAGACTTCACCGCCGCCTCCCACAATCCGCCGAAATGCGGTGACTGCGGTGGAATAAATTTAAAGTCAATTCCTATCTCGGAACAAAATTCTGTGATCTGCTTGCGATGCTGTATAAAACTTCTTTCGGAATTCTTCCATCCTTGTCTTAGCGCCACACAAAATTAGTTGCATTATCACATGAGAGCGTTGAGCAAATGCCACGACGACCGACGAATCTCTTCAGCGCTGCTACAAAGGCATCTGAGGACAAATCGGAAACTTCTTCTAAATGCATGGCCTTCGAAGCAAAGCATATAAATACGGCAATATACGATTTATGTCTTTTGTTTCCTCTCAGTTTGACTGTTGTCCAAAAAGGTCCGCAAAAATCCACCCCAGCATGATTGAACGCACGAGTTGATTGTAAACGAATCGCTGGTAATTGGCCCATAATTTGTTGATGGATTTTTGGCCGATAATGAAAACAATGTATACATCTTCGAACAACCCAATTTGCTAGCGACTTAGCATTGACAACCCAGAACTTCTGTCGCAATAGAGCGACCAGGGCTTCACTTCCTGCGTGCAATGACTTTTGGTGAAGATGTGTTGCATATGAGCTAACAAACGCATTATCCTTCGGTAGCACGATAGGATGTTTGACACTATATGACATGCTTCCATTTTGTAGGCGTCCACCTACTCTAAGGAGGTTTGGTGTGTTGTAATCAAGGAACGGTGATAAACTCTTGATAAAACTCTTTTGGCTAATCTGCTCAGTCTTCTGCAACGAGTTAATTTCAACTGCGAAGGCAAATCGCTGAATCACAAACACACTTCGTAATACCGCTTCTTCCAATTCCCCCGGCGTTAACTCTTTACGATGTTGATATGATCTTCCGAAACGTTTTTCTGACACAATTTAATAGAAGCGGATTACATATGCATAAATTCTACGCAATTTTGCAAAGTTGTTCACCAATTTATGATGGGTTATGATATCTTCATTGGTGTTTGGAGCTATTAACACAGTTTTTATTCGTCTTTTTTCTGGTATGTTACTAGCGGACTGGTTGATAACCTTTATCGGGGGCCAAGATTCTTCAGGATGCATTAGAAATTCCGTACCTGAAAACCACATAGATTCAACTAACTCGTCAACCGTTGCTCCTCTCTAGATAATATCGGCTGGATTTAGTTAAGAGCTAACGTGTCTCCAATTGCCATTCTTCAATGTTATTTCTTGAATTTCTGCTACGCGATGAGAGATGAAGGTGCTCCAAGTAGAAGGGTGCCCATGCACCCAATGAAGAACAATCTCAGAATCAGTCCAAAAATAAACCTTTGATAGCGATCCAAAGATCGGGCGGGTGGCCTTATATAATCTAGCTAGTAGTACGGCTGCACATAGTTTCAGTCTAGGCAATGTCAAAGATTTGAGTGGTGCTACCCTTGATTTTGCGCAAATCAGATAAGTGCCTATTTTACCAGATAAGCTTATGAAGCGGATATAGAGACAGCCGCCGTATGCGCGACATGACGCGTCCGTGAAACCGTGTAATTCACTTGCGAACAGAGTGGTAGTATTGCTGTAGATGTATCGTGGAATCCGAATTTTGTTCACCTTCAAAAGTTGACTTCGAAATTTTACCCATTGCCCATTGGTTGATCCCATTCTAACTGCATTGTCCAAAGCTCTTGCATAAACACCTTTCCTAGTACGATTATGGGATTCAATAACCCTAATGGGTCGAACAAGCTTGCATGGTCGGACAGTACGCCGCGTTTGGTAGCTTCCGATGAATGGTGGTTAAACGTGAAATTGAATCGAAATTGATCCTCAAAAGGATCCCAAGTAATTCCCAAAGTTTTTATGATATCGGCATGGTTTACTCGAAGTGGCTTGTTCATATCATTCTCGTCAATACTATGCCTAAATTCCTCATCATTGGAAAACCATTTCTTTAACTGAAATTTCGCTTGGGCAAGAATAGTTTCAACTTCGACTTTAATTTGCATCAACTGCTCGCGCGTATCTGCTCCCGTCACCAGGTCATCCATGTACATGTCAGATTTAATACTCTGAGATCCGATCGGGTATTGCTTCAAATTGTTCTCTGCCAGCCGATTTAAATAACGACTGGCCTGATAGGGTGCTGGAGAGGTTTCAAAGGTCACCGTCTTTAACAGGAAAGTTTTGAGAGGTAGAGAAGGTGATTCTCTCCATAAAATAGCTTGATAAATCCAATCTTCTTCTGCTATCCAAATTTGACGATACATTCTTGGAATGTCTGCTACCAGGGCATATTTATGGGAACGAAATCTAAGTATGATGGAAAACAGATCACTTTGTACTGTAGGCCCACACATCTGCAAATCATTAAGCGAAATATTTGAAGTGGTTTTGCATGACGCATCAAAAACGGCGCGAAGTTTTGTACTGGAACTTTCTGGACGAAGTATTGCATGATGTGGTATGAAATATCGTATGGAGCTGTTATCAAGAGGACTGGCTTGCATATGCCCTAGAGCTTCATATTCCCGCATAAATTGTATGTATTGGGTTTTCAAATTCGAGTCCCGGTTTAGCTTGTGTTCGAGGGCTAACATTCTCCGCTTTGCTATTTCAAATGAGGATCCTAATAATGACGCGTCTGCCTTAAATGGCAATTTCAGAATAAATCGGCCACCATTCGTACGCGAGACAGTTTTGCAAAAATGTTTCTCGCACTCCTTCTGTTCTTGCGTCCAATCTAACTGCTTATTTTCAATATTCTCAATCTTTCAAAATTGCTCTACTAATGATGAAAGATTTTCCTCTACTACCGATGAAGGTCCGCTTGCTGTCAAGCTGCACTCGGCTCTTTGTTGCACTCTATAGCGTCCACCAACCACCCAGCCAAAGTCTGTATTTTGCAAGATAGGATGATCTACAGAGCTCTTTAATTTGCCTTCAATGAGAGCGCCCAACGTAATTTCGGCCCCCAAAAGCAAATCAATTTTCTTCGGAACATTAAATTGGGGGTCAGCCAAACAAATGTGATTGAGACAGGTCCAGTCGTTTACGTTAACTCTTCTTTCTGGCTGCGAACCAGTTATACGTGGCAGGACCCAGGTATCCAACTCTACTTCGACGTGGTTAAATCGTGACTTAATCATCGTGTTTGTTTTAAACTGCGCCATTGAGCTTATTCAGCAATACCACTGATAGTCCTTTCTGCGCGATAACCTTTCAGTTGTAATTTTTGAAGTAAATCTTCCATTATAAAGTTTAAAGTAGAGCCGGAATCCCACACTGCCCTAGAGAGAACAAACTCTCCAAATTTGTTTTTTATTTGCACTATAGCAGTTGCTAAAATAACTTGATCCGAATATTCATTAGAGGTTGAGTTATGTAGAGATGTTTGGAACAAGGTTGTTATGCTATCATACGTTTCCCCATTCGTAGGAGTAGAAGCTGTCAACAAACTGGATTGCTGTCCATTCACCCCTGTTCCAGTATAACGATGCAAGAGAGAGTGATGAGGTTCCCCGCAGACCTTGCAACGAGGCGACGTGCAAGCTTCGATAAAATGTCCTTTGTTTAAACAATTCACCCGTTCACCGTTCCAAAAGACTCAAACGACACTCTAGCTCTTCTGCCGTAATTGTTTTCTCATTTTGCTCAACAAAGTTTTTAATGAGAGTTATATAGCCCTTTGCCGCAGCTCGACGAGTTTTTAAATTCGATATGTCGGCCTCTTTCCCCATGATAACAATGCAGTTGAATTAAGAACAATCGAGTATAAAAGTGTAATGGTACTTACAGTGAATGGTCGCAATAGAATATCCGATGGTTAAATAATATTTGTGTTATTCTCAATTCGCTTTTATCTTACCAACAAACCTTTAAAACCACACTCAGCAGCCAAATGCAGAGAAGCAACCACAACCGTAATGTGTATAACTAATAACAGTTATATATGAATTATTTCCACTGATTACACGCACAATAACGTTAATTGTCACTACCACTCTTTTACGAATTCGGTACTGGCGACACACTTTTAACAGGTACCCGAAATTTTTCTACAATTTCACTTCGTTTAGGTAATTTGATAAGCGATCTCAACTTGCGCAACCGATATTGCACCTGCCTGCACTAATTGTACTGTGATGAGCTTTATATGCACACCCAATCAATTTGTTTAAGATTCCGATTAAGTTTTCTTCCTACTAAGAAAAATATAGCGTGATCTAGAGTTTCGCAAACGATATTGCACCTGTGGCTAATGTACTCCGATGAGGTTAATACGCGCACACGATCACGTCGGGGTCACCAAAAAATGTTAGCACAATAGCTTGACTTCTAAGGTTTACTACTGATAGGAAACGGTTGGGGTCAGTAAAGAGAAAAAAGTTACTCTGATTTTAACACAATTCCGATTTATTTCTTGTTATTCTTATCACGGTCATCGATCGACTGACCTACAATTCTAAATTCTGCGGTGCAAGTTAGAATAACGGGTAGATGAGCAGATGGCTCCAATATACAATTTAATTCCTTCAAATACAACAACGTTATTCAATTGGAAATATAGACTATAGAAATACATGTGTATATATATATATAATTGAAATTAAACTAGCAAGATTCTACTGTATGCGCGAGTAAATAATTGAAATTTAAGTACATCTGTTAAATGATTTGTGATGATGATATTTTTACGACCGTGCTCGAACAGTGATTTCCAATGAACAGCAAGATTAGCGCTCTGGTTTATTGGCAAAATTGTGTTAGGCACAATCGCAACCGAACATCTCCGATTAGGATGAAACTTTCACGGTTTGTAGGGAATACCAAAATAGATAGTTTACCCTACCACCTCCCCCCCCCCCCCCCCCTAGGGGGTTTGATATTTCGTGATTGTACGATGAGATGTAATTTTCAAAAATCATATCTTGAGAATGGAGCAACCGATTTTTCTGATTCTAATGCGCCAGCTTAATACTTAATATTTTTGTCAAACAAATATTACAGCGGGAAAAAATGATGTTAATAATAGAATTTTCTTTTCACTAGAGAAGACTTCTAGCACTTATTTTTTAATTTTAATTTTGCAGCTACAAACCCTATATACCCTACCTAGGTACAAAAATTTGCGATGATGTTCGACTTTATTTTTGAGATATGAGTTGTTAAAGTCACCGTTAAAACCAAAGGAACCTGTATAGTTACACTCAGGGGAATTTATTGGGTTTTTTTTCTGGGGACCTCTAGCATTTTTTTTGTATTTTTATTTTGAAGCGAGAAGCCTTATCTAAAAAAAGTTATGATGGTGTTCGGCTTCGCTGAAACAAGTTGAAATTTGGCCGATATACAGGGTAGTGCTTTTTTACTAGTACACCTACATAAACATATGTGCAGTAACTTAATTAGAAAGTAATTTAGCGAATCGTGCAATCTAATTTTGTTAATTATTCCTAAATGACTAGGAATACTGATTTGCAACATTTCCTCAATGAAAGATGTCAGATTATAAATAAATGTAAGAGAAAAAAGTGGCTTAAACGTTACAAAATTTAACAGACAGATGGCGTCGAAAGAAATGTAATGACCTATGAATAGTATTATGTTACCGAAATCATTTTAGATGCGGTAATGAGAATCCTATCCAGGTTTACTGAAAAGAATTCAACAAAATGAACATTTAGAGAGTGATGATTTTAATCGTGAATATTGTTCGAATCGGCTTATTAAAATCCTGATTGATGGACTTTTACTGCAAGGACTATATAAGTCGAGTGATAGCCGGAAAAATGGGCTTTTTTATCATTTAAGATTTTATAATATGATATTATATTGTAAGATGATATTACATTGGTAAGACTGATATCTTCTTAATCCTAGATTGAAAAAAAAATGGACCACTTCAAAGGTGTTTAATTTAAAAAAAATTTATAGTTGTTTTATATGTAAATACATATCCCCACATGAAAATAGGATTTTCGAAATTTGCGTCGCTTCATCCAAAATTTTGTGTGTTGACAGGATCGCTGGGAACAAATTCTGTATGCCTATTCGTAATACACCAGAATCTCAAACTAATGACAAAGGGCTGCAGGATAGAAATTTAACTATTAACGAGGACATTCAAATTCTCAACTATTGATCATGTCTTGCTTTGAGGGTTACATATCCCGAATGTCCCTTGCTTTTTTAATGATTTCGTCGACTTTTGAAAATATACAAGGCTAAGAGGATTTTTGGAGGATTATGGAAAATTATGTTTTTTTTTTAATACATAATTGAAAGCATTACGTTTAGCCAATTCACAGCTGCACTTATAATCAACAGCGGTTTTTTCTTGGTCATCCAAGCCTGAACAGGTCTTAAATCCATAAACTTTGGATTATGAAGTATTTTTCCGAAAGGATTACAACACAATATATTAGAAAAATTCATTTTATATTCGAACTTTATTACAGTGTACATCCACCTGAGCATAGTAAACTATATAAATAATTTTCTAAATATCGATCGCAATTTTACAGTGTCAGAAATATTTGCAAATCTTGTTCCAAAGAAGGATTCATTTCTGATAGTCGAAGGAGTTGCCTCTCTTGTATTCAAGCATATCAGTCTAAAAGAACTATGAATCGAAATGACTTCAATGTTTCATGATATAGCTAATGACATCTCGGCGGCCTTCAACATGTTTAAAATGCGATCATTCTTCTCGGTTCAGAGGCTAATATGAAGTGGATTAGATAGGGTTATTGTAAAAGCAACAAATTTATGAGTTCAGGGTATCGACTTAGGCAAGAAAATTAAGTATTTACTTCGAAACATGATAAGGCGTACAAATATATAAGTACACGTCTGGTTGAATATATGTATATTTAGAAAATATTCTTAAGGAAAGCTAGGTAATTAGCATGGGGCCGTGAATCTTAGAGTATCTAGTGAGTATTAGTTTGGAGTAAATTTTCAGATTACCTCCGAGCTCAGAACCAATGTATAGGGAAAATTTGTAATATGTCTTTTATGTTTTCGCGAACTTTCCAAGTATGCACAATTTAAAAAAAAAATAATTGTTGATGGTCATGTCCTACTTTATGTGAATTTTGGTAGATTTGCTATGGAAATGACCCTTAAATTATAATTACTAATTATTTTTAATTTTACCCAATTTAATTTTTTTTCGCGTATTTTGTGTATTATTTTCAATCACTAGTTTTATATTGTGATGTATAATGGAAGTCTAAAAAACTTATAGGTATCAA
The DNA here is from genome assembly GCA_963930735.1 of Dioctria linearis. Taxonomy (NCBI): domain Eukaryota; kingdom Metazoa; phylum Arthropoda; class Insecta; order Diptera; family Asilidae; genus Dioctria; species Dioctria linearis. Next base: position 216,980,843 of record OZ005741.1, on the reverse strand, counting down.
TTTTAATGAATAGCTCGACAGCCAAAATCTATTTTTGAAATTGTAACGCCGAGCTCAAATAGTAACTCGCTTTGACTTCTGAAGCGCCGTCACCGATTTAAATTATTAATAAAATTTGAATATATTGCCGAAATACCGCTCTTTGAAAATCGCGAAGAACACCATTTTTTTGCCTTTCGACATAACTACAAAAAATCTTATCTCCGGTTATGCAAAGCCGATTTTAATGTTGTAAAGCATTTTGGAATGATAAATATGTATATCATCAGGCTTTGTAGGACAAGTACCGTCGGTGTAATTGTTGCACACAAGGATATTCGAGAAAAAGGTTGTCCTTTATCCTTAAAAAAATCTTTGAATGGTTATGTGTAGATTTTCGGTTTTCTTATAGTTGGAAAGGCATAAATCTAGCATAGGGGAAGATGCTGTACCTTGGACATACGTGTATCTTGGTCATTTTATTTTCCAAACGGACTGTAGCTACCACCTAAATAAACGCATTTTTATCCCATTTGATTAGTCAACAGATGACACTTAAGCTATTCTGGGAATTAGTTTGTCGGACAAATTAGCAGTTATTACGTTTTAAAGAAAAGTCGTGAAAAAGTAAATATTTTCCAGTGATAAACAATTGAAAGTGTTGGAGTTCTATTTTTCCTATATCTTTGGACCACAACTAAGGTTAAACTTGTTTATATGTACTAGTATAAATCGTTCATCATGTGGTGAATTGCGCATCTTAAAATATTTCACAGGCAGTTTTGTTTCTTTTTCAAGGGGTATGTACCTTGGACAAACATTTTCCCCACGCACATGTAAAAAAAGCCTTAGATCGGCCTTTAGTAAAAAAATAGATTAAAGATGTACATCTATAGCAATTTTTTGTTTATGTTCCTGGTTGAATAAAGAGTGTTATTTAATTTAACTATGTTGATATACCATCATTTCTACTTAGAAAATTGCAAATGTCCAAGGTACAATACCCCACTGTCCATGGTACAGCTGCATGATGTACCTTGGACCAAAAGGAGGACCTTCACATTTCCTTTCAGATATCCTGAAATATAAATGTTTAACTGAATATTCGACTATTATTGGAGAGGTTATGGGCTATACAATCTATAATAATCGGTTGCTTAAGATTTGTCCCATTAGTTTTGTCAAAAAAAGACTATTTCAGAAAAGGTACCAAGGTACAGCACCTTCCCCTACTATTTGTAAAGTTTTCAAGCTCGGGATCTCCATAGGTTCACGTGCCATAATTTTGTTAAAGTGAGGAAAGTCCGAAAGAAATCAGTTGTTGTATGGGTGGGGACTAAGTTGTTAAGTATAAATCTCATTATATATTCAGTGTGTCATGATTACACACGTTGGGGGGGGGGGGGGGGGGGGGGGGGGCAAGTACATGATTTAAAATTTAAAGTGTATTTGTCTATGGCACAGTTCATAATTACTTAAATTACAACTTAGTTAAGTTTCAAGTTTTCTTCCACATTCTGTTTAAATTCATTGTTATTTCAGCGTTTTAAATCTACATATAAATATTCTTAATATTATCTATGGTATTGCGTCGGTAATAGCATGTGTTCCCATTCCAGTTATGTAACGATTACGCAGTACAAAGTAGATATGGATTACTAAAATAAATATCCAATTACCGAAAATTTCTTTCCTTCAAAATCATTTTATATTAGATGAGTATGCTCTTGAAGTATTTTTATTTTTTCAAGAGTTGAATGGAGGAAAATCGCATTTGTATATTAAGAATGAAAATATTCTTTTATGTAAATCCTCATAATTTTTTTTAAATCAGACTTAAGTACCAAGGATAAAATTGAATATACATAAGTAAGTGGGGGTTGTGTGAAACGATATCAGTTGAAGGCGTAGGAATATGGATGAAGGACACTTACATGGCTAGAGAAATATTTACTGTTTTTATCGCAGATATTTCCAGCTTATTTGAAACCTTTTACTAGGTAAGTACATACTTATATCATTTCACCTTTAACAAAGATTATTGAAAATTTGTATTATTATGTTTACATCCATCTCTCTTATGACTTATAGTTTATGATGCTGATTTCATTTACGGGATGTAATCCACGGACCGTAACTGTTATGAGATTTTAGGAAAATCTTGAAATAATAGTTAAAATTTAACTAATTGATATTATTCGTATCTGCTATAATGAACTTCTAAAATTTTAGATCATATTTATTAAATATATTTGTTTTATACAGTCATAATTTTTATTTAAGACATTTATAGATTTAATTCTTATGATAGCACCTAGGCGAGGCTTAATAGAGCAAGAACAAAAGAATTGCGAATTAATACAGGCCGAGTCCTTGAAACTCACATAATTAACAAGAAAGTGGAGGTATTAAGTAACTGTCATTATTTTGGCAGAGAAAAATATTCAATACGAAGTTCAATTTTGCGAAAAAAAATTAAATGTAGTATCTGTGAACAAACATATTCAAATGAAGTTCATATTGAGAAAAATAGAAACATGAGAAAAGGACTTAAAAAGTACAAAAAAAGAGACGTTCGGATATTGTGCTTCGACCCTGAAAACGTAATAACATATCCTAAGGCGGAAATATCCCCTTTTTTTTATTGTCAAAAGCTTAGTTTCTATTATTTGACCAGACGAGTTTATTGTGCTATATGGACTAAAGCTATGTCAGATAGAGCAGGTTCCGGTAATGCTAGTGCATTTAAAACAAAATTGGAGAAAGCTATCGAGTTTATTACATGCAGTAATTCCTGCGTACCCCAAACGCAAATAAAGTACTTTACTCGTGGCCACTCCTGTATACAAGAGGTGGAAAATGGCACTCTGTGATTGGGAGGGCTTTTGAAGCATCAGGAGTATTAATCTCCTATAGGATTAGTTATCTGAAAATACTGAGTGGAAGGCATCCCTTTAGAATACTACAATTGAAAGAACACGATTTCAAGAATTTTAGTGCCAGTAGGTATATAACTGCTTCATTTTAAAATCCGGCTCGAAGGACCGGAACCGGAACCATTTGAATAAGTTCAAGTCAATAATTTTAAATAAAACACAACGGAATCTTAGTTTAAATGTTATAATTCATTTCAATTTTCTAATTTCAAGGAAAGTATTCTAAAATTTATAATACCTTGGGTCTACCGAAACAGGTATCATTGTACGTATAAAATTCAATACTTAACATTTTTATTATTGAACCGCTTAAGAGGAATTTATCAGTTTTGAAATTAAAGAGCAACCGCTGTAATGAGATGTTACATGAAATCGACCGAACGTCAAGTGACATTGTATTCAGTTCAGTGATGATGTAAAAAAGACTGATTGTCATTCAAGTAACAATAAATAATTTATATAATTTTTGTAGTAATAATTTCTTTAATTATTATGTGCTAAGTGGTGGTGTTGTGTTGCTACTTTTAAAATATGGATTCGTGTGTGCATAACTCAGTGTAGTTTCGTTACATGTTTGATTTCATATGCTTTGTTTAGATTTGTTAATTTGTGCTTAAATTTTTTACAATATTAATCTTAATTTGCAGAATTAATCGCTGTCAATGGAAAATCTTTGTCCATAACAAGATACTGTGCTGTGAATGTGTAAAAGTTTCAGATAAGTACCTCAGTGACTTAGTATTGTGACTGATGACTCTTTGTGGTGATGTGTTTTTCTTGCAACCAGAAGACCATTTACGAAACTCTGTGTCATTAAATTCAATAAACATGCTTTATTCGAAGTGCCTTACAAAACTAACTACAATGATGATTTTACAACTATAAGCTTGAGGACACCAGAAAGGGGTGCTCGTTCCAAAAATAAGTCTGAATTAAATGAGGTATCTGCATTTATAATGAAAATATCGATTATAAAAAAAACAAAAAAATATTTCGATGCTTAACTTTATGCCAAAAGTGGATGAAGAGTACTTTAAAAAATTATTGAAATTATAATAATTTTATACCGTAATATGTGATATCTCGATATATACATTTTTTATACTATTTTATATGAACAAATGTCATTTTTATGAATAAAAGTTGTGTTTATTGTTTCAAAGGCTTCTATGTATTTCTTGACACGTAATTGCGTTTGTATAGAATAAAGACGGAATTCAATTCTAGTTCGTCCAAATTATTATAAAATATTGCAACAGAACGACTTACCTCGCTCTCTCATATTTCTCTTACAGTTATTATAAAAAGGTACTTATATGTTCTAAAAACCTCTTTCGCCTTATGAATGTGCTAATCTATGAAAGTATCTAAACATTATAAAGTCTCAGCCACGTGTAAATAGAGCATGTCCATAAAATTATAGTTGCTGCCTTGTGATTATGCATGTCAATTTTAGTTTGTAAAGATTCGTTACCTGTGAATAGCTGAGCCGCATTGCTGGATAGCTTCTTTTGCCTTTTTTTAGCCTTCTGCCTTCGGCTGACTATGATAGACGGCGAGATTTCGGCATTCCTCGCAATCTATTAATACTTCTAACTTTTTTAGCATCTGGCTCTAAGTTTCTGATCTGGACTTGAGTCGTATGCTCTGTATTTTGAGCAGCAGTTTTATTTGAATTGTTAATTACTGTGGGACTTTCTATTTGAACCTTTCCAAATAACACTTCCTCTTTCTCTTCTCCCTCCGGAGCTTATTCGAAATTCGCGTAATGCATTTCTGGCATTATTTCATTTACACAGTGAATAACATGTCTGTCTACCTTTTGTGCAATCTTTGACATTACCAGTAATGAGTAATGAGGCTTTGACAGCCTCAACAGTCTCAACAAGTCTATTCCCATGGGCAGCGAAAGTCTCAATTAGAGTGACCTTTTCAATGTTTGGAAAAATTTCATCTAGTTTCAATTGTGTGGAGTGTGACGTCAAATTACCAGATGTTGAACCTCTCCAATCATGGATTTGTCAACCCAAAGCAAAAAAATAAACGAACTTCACAACCTCACTGGACAGGAGGGGCAAATACTCATAAATGTAAAAGAAAATGCTAGGGCTTACAATTTGCGGTATACTTTAGTTTTCGTAGATGAATGACACTAATCGGGATGAAAATCTCTACCTTCATCCACGAAGAATGAAGCATACTGCAACGTGTAAGTTGGGCTAATAAAATAAATCATTTATTAAAAGTAAATGGGAATGAAAAAACTATTTTGACCGGCATCAACCTCAATTAAAGATAATGCCCATTTCTAACCTGACAAATAAGAATTTAAAGAAATATTTTGACCTAATTTTTGATAAGTGAAAGAAAGTTAATTACAATAATTTTACCAGATAGGAAAATAAAAAATACATGAAAAGAATAAATGTAACATGTATTAACTAAAAAGTAGAATTGGATAAATTTGATAGATAGAAAAATAAAAGTAGGCATAGTTCCACCTGTAAGAAAACAGACGTCACTGAGTAAACTTAGGTTAGTGTAGTCGAAGAAGAATGAGAAAGATAATATTAGTGGAAGTAAAAGAGAAGTCGCCATATGAGGTGTGAGAAAGTGCTACGTACCTTTTTGAAGTCAAATAAAAGAAAATCAAGATTGTTGAATGAAAGAACATAAAATATTTTCGTTCCCATTTATTTGTGGATGCCAATACAAACGAAAGAGGAGGAATTTATTTTTCGCATCTCTAGCCTTTGCAATACGGGGAGTTTAAGAAGACCTTCAGTTAAATTTCGGTGTATTTCTTTTGTGGCGCTAACGGTTACATCCGACGCTCGAAAAAGCTGTGTTACACTGATGATGGCTCGCCCAGCATATAATTTTTAGCACGTTCCCAAATCAGGCCCCTTCCGTAGCCCCTAACTCCAACGGAAGTTTGTCCGTTCCAGATTGCGATGGAACACGCATTCCTTAGCCGAAACTTGGTGCGTTCGATGCAATACAGATGAGAGGATCTAGCTCTTTTCACACAATAGGAGAAAGTAAAATTTCTATATCAATTTGATAACCCAGAATTTATGTGTAAAGTAGGTTTAGACACTAGCATTTATGATATAATGGGTGGCATTCACAGATTTTAATGGCTGTTGGAACTTTTTCAATACCATAAGTAAATAAACTTTGTTGTTTAGTAAACGCTAGTATATATGACAAATATTTATGCGACAATGGAACTCCTTCATTGATGTTTATAAACCAATTTCAATGCTAAAAGATTCTAACTACAAAAACAAATTTTTAGAACTTGAACACTGGTATACTGGGTGGCGCAAAAGTAATGACCCTATTTGGTTCAGCTACAACTGCTTTTATAAATTAAAAAACTAGAATAAGTTTTTTATATATGTATATTTGTGCCATGAAATTTCGTCGCACTAGGATTTGAAGATGATGTCTCTTAAATGGTGACCTCCAGAGTTGATGTACATTTCAGCCCTATTTATGACATTTTCCATAACGTGCGGTAACACTTTCTGCGATATGTTCCTTGTTACTTGATGAATGTTTTCTTTTAAGGCTGCGAGAATCTGTGGCTTGTTCGTATACACCAGTGATTTGAAATAACCTCAGAGAAAGAAGTTTGGACAGGTCAGATCGGGTGATCTTGCAGGCCAAGGCAAATCGAAAAAACGAGAGATAACACGGCCTGGAAAAGCGTCCCTCACTAAGTCCATTGTGTCGCTCGCTGTTTATGCCGTGGCACCGTCTTATTGGAACTAGATGTGCTCCAGCCCCAATGCATCCAAACTGGGTATCAAAAACTCACGTAACATGGTTCTGTAGCGCTCGCCAGTGAAAGTTATCGCATTGCCTGCGGCGAAGAAAATAGGGTCCGATCGCAACACAGACGCCACACCATAAAGTAACTTTTAGTGGGTGTTAGGGTGCTTCTCTAATAATGCGCTGATTTTCAGTGCCCCAAAAACGAGTATTCTGCTTATTGATATGCCCCGAGCGATGGAAATGCACTTTATCACTCATATACAATTTTGAAACAAAAAATTATGCTCTTCAAGGTTGAGCTTTATGACGCCCTGGCTGTAGTCTAGACGAGCTCGGTGGTCAGTAGGCAGCAGCTGATGAGTAATCTGAGTTTTATTCGGAAACATCTTCAAGTCTTTGACCAAAATACACTGCAGTGTCCGCCTGGCAATGCCCAATTGCGTGCCACGTTGCCTCGCTGATGTTTCTTCACACACTTCCACATCTTCGCGCACAGTGTCGATATTTTCGGCTGAACGGCCTGTTCTTGGTCTGCTAAACTTAGGTCTATCCAAAGTTCCGCCAGTTGCTTCGAGGTGTGCTGGACGGCAGTGAAATCGTCGACGAAATTGACGTTGTGTTTTATCACTCATGAATTATTCCGTAAAAACATTGACACGATTATTCCACATTCTTTGGGAGTATAACGGTCCATGTTTATTTTTAGTAATTTTGCATTTGTTTACAACACAATTTTCACTATCAGAATGACAGGATATGTCATATAAAAAAATGTAATTAATTTCTATAGTGCTAGTACTTTTGCGCCACCCGTTATTGAGACTTTTTTCAATACCTTCTTCATATTCTTTATCTTCTAATTAATATAAAATCATATCGGAAGATTCACCGTGCAAATTTCAGTAGTAAAACTGTTCTATGCATTTAATTGTTCAAACGGCTGTACCGACCGAACATTTTTCTTTTTGATTCTTTCGTTTTAGGCCGACGATATGTATGTCACCAAGAGTTGAAACTAAAAACTGTTTGAGCAGGAAAATATAAATTTAATTTGGAAATTTCAAAGGAAAGGAAATGTTAATGATAAACAATGGGTGCAAAAGAATATGCCGCATGAAGCGCCGTCATTGCATGTAGCCGAAGGAGGAAAAGTAATGCATTGTTAATTTCTATATATTTTGGTGGAAAGCATAATATATATAACTCTGAACACATGTATGTATCGTATTGAGCAAGTATTTCTAAGACGAGCAAGTACAAGGAAAACTTTTTGACAAATGGGAAATAAATCTTAATATGAAAAAATTTGAAAATCAAGTAACATCGTCTTAGTGTTGCGTCCGTTCTGCAGTTGTAGGTCGCAAGTTGTTCCTTCATATATAATAGGTCAACATATGACTTTCGAGCGATACAGCCTATTGATTAAAAATGTGTTTAAATTTTCTTGTTTCCCTTGCCCCCTCTTTTGGAGTCAAAACTTTCAGTTATGTAATTTCAGGATATTCAGACTATTTGAATCATATATGTAAGCTCGAAGAACTCCACTTCCATAATAATCCATCATAATACATATGAAGTTCAGTAGCTTTTATTTCATCAAAACCTAGCTTGTATAGTTTAGATAACAATTTTCTGTCGAAATAAATAAAAAAATCATGCAACCAAAAAAGGAATACTTTAGAATCTAAAAAAATATATGTACATACATAGGTATGAAGGTTGTACATGAAAAAACTTTTATCTGCCGCTGTTTTCAGATTTGTAGAAAACAATTTATCTCAGTTATCCTTTGAATAAATTCGCAGTACGAGGCTAATGTTGTGATAATGCAAAGCTTTTGAGTCCATTAATTTTAATGCATAGCTCCCATTGTTCTCTCCACTCTTACAAAGATTTTTTTTTATTATGTAGGTGCTCGCCAACATTTGCATTTACATGATATTTCGCGAAAAAAGTGGAGCAGTTAAAGCACGTTCTTTTATTTATGACTTCTGCATTTTTGGGTAATTGTTGTGCATTTCTAAAAAAATGTTTTTGATGCTCTTTAAAAAAGTTGAAAATAAATTTTGTTTAAAGATGTTTTTGGTGCAAGAGTTGGACAAAACACGATATTGAAAAAAGGAACTCACAGTAAATGACTTTTCTTTTGTGTATGAATTATTACATTGCAACTGATTATGTGTGACTTTTAAACAGAAACTATGCTGAGTACAAATTCTAACAAAATACATAATCACATATAATGTCAAGATTAATAGATCCTTAAAAAAGTGTATAACGTCTACATTTTCACGCCCCATTCGAAAGGAGATACTTATGAAGGTTTAATGAAGACTGTTCACATCAGGTTCGATTCATTTGTCCTTTTGACCTGACCTATAACAGCTTAGCTTCATATAGGTATGTAAGTAATTTCCAACTAATATGAACTCATACTGTGAAAAAGCGTTCTTTTGGGAGGTTTGTGTGAGTGTAACCAGGCGCGTACCCAGACCTTCAGCCTGGGGGGGGGGGGGGGGGGGGTCATCACTAAAATTTTCGAGGAGAAAAAAAAGTCGGAAGTAGTCGCTTTTAAGTTTTTTTTTCATATTTAAGTTAGATATTACAAAATTCAATTTTCGATTTGATTTGGAAAACCTGTCGATAATATTATCCACATCAATGTCGATCTCAGAGTGGACAGACATTAAGATTGTAGAAATAGATGTGACGCAACCGAATCAACCTATCATGGGTGAAATAAATGACTGAGAGTGATAGCTTGCAGTTTGAGTCACATTCAAAGGAATAGGAATAGAAGTGCATGATATGTCACTGACTATATCTTTTGATGGGAACTAAACTGATTTTGCTTTCTTCTGAATAAAGCTGTCAATGGTCTTATCAGTCTTCTGTTTTCCACCGCTAACTAGTGTTCTTCTTCTACAAATTAAAAGTAAACAATATGTTAAATTAAATAACACTACTTTAATTAATACGAAAGTACAAGCAAAGCAACAGCAGCTACTGCAGAGGAAAGCGAATGGTTTTTATTTTTAAAGCCTTGCCGTAAAAATTGTGAAGAAAATTTGTAGAATAAATTTCATCGGCATCAATCAAATTGATCATTTTCAGCAACCAATAGTGTATAAAATTTCGAACGAAAAATGTTTAAGTAAATTTCCAAGAACATAATGTATGCTTGCCAATGCTCATAAATATCTTTAGCGACCCAGATTAGCCAAGACACCTGAATCAACATAACTCTTTGGAATCATTGTCCGCCACCAATTGTGCATGAAAAATCTAAAGAAAAATTTTCAGATCTATCTAAGAAAACTGAATAATTGCGCCCCTGTCCGAAAGAGTGAGCAACCAGGAGCAATGCACCAAATCGTTTAGACTGTTGTCGGTGAATAGATATTCACTCAAATTATTAAGAACACTCTTCAAGTGTATTTCTAAGAAAAATTTAATGCTTCCCTATGAACGTAAAAATTTTGAACAACTCTTGAATCAGTGTCGCTATGAAAAAGCAACGGGTGTCTAGACGTTGATTGCATGGAACTAGGGTTCTACCGTTCTAGAACCGTAAAAGAAAATTTGTTAAGTCAAGGCTTAAATACAATTGCGACGGGCAACGGCAAATGACGAAAAAATGCCGCTGTCGAACTTTTAAAAGCATAGTGTCTTATGCGAATACCCAATGGACCCCTGAGACCCCCCCCCCCCCCCTTGTATACGCGCCTGAGTGTGACAACATTATAGTAGTGCTACGGCAGTTGATTTACTATTACCAAAAAACTGTATTGACACATAACTGTTAACCATTTGCACAAATCACATTATAATGGTTAAAAACTAACCCGAATATCTTTGGTTAACCCTTAAATGCATGATTTATCAAATTTACATGAAATAATTTTTTATGCATAGCAAATCAGATGAATAAATTCAAAAAAATATTTAAAAAAATAAATTTATATTATAAGTATTTTAACTCACAAAAAAGTAGTTTGTGCCATATATGGCACAATATGCATTTAAGAGTTCTGAATATTGACATTTTAAATACCCATTGAAACGACAAAGTTTAAATGCATTATAAACATAAGTTTAGTTTTTTATTCGATTTCTTCGAAATAATGTATGTTATCACAAAAAAAAACATAAATAAAAAAAAAACTCCCTTAAAATAAAATTAAAATAAAACTAAATAAAAACTTTTTAGTTGAAGAATATTAGATATCTAATTGTTAAACTTTTAAACTTATTTTTTAATAATTTAACACTTATTTTTCGTGAAACTCCACAAAGCAATTGTTATTCTTATTGAAACATAGCGCTACACGACATTTGCGGCAAGTGATATACGTTTTGAATGTACATAGTGGTAGCTTGCACCTTACACGGAAGGTGATCAATTTGGTCATGTCGTACATCACGTGGTGGTATAGGAGCCGTGGGTCCCTTCGTTTTCTTTTCATTATGCTGTTGAGTAACTGATGATCCTGCTGAAGGTCTTCCGCGTTTTGTATAATTCGTGGTACCAATTTTACACAGGGTAGTAGCTAGCTCAACTCGATATTGATTCGCGGACATGGAGTTTGCTCCTGGAGTTCTTTTATAAAGAATCCATGAATTAATTACTGGCAAATCAATAAAATGGTAAAACAGCCTCATGTACCATTTCTTGGATTTCATAGATATTCTATTCCTTCCAATAAAACTGTCCATAAGGTCTACACCACCCATGTGACGATTATATTCACCTACAATAGCAGGGCATCTTATAATAATGTTTGTTTTAGTTTTTCTATCATATCTTCTAACTGTTCCTTCAGGATCAGTCCCGACGAAATTAGATAGTAATGTCACGCATTTGTTATCCTTCCATATCAAGTTGGCGATCGTAATATTCTCGAAGTTTGCCACATATTCACTCGAGGTCCCCCTTGGACTTTGTTTTAAATCTTCTTCCTTAGGCAACTTGCAGTTGGGGATGCGGTTCCGCCTCACCGTACCTAAACAACATATGCCTTGTTTGGCCATGTAACACACAATTTGGATAGATGTATAAAAATTATCACAATATATTTTATAGTTGCACCTACGGGGAACTTCGCGACACAATCTCACCACAATATTACTGCTAACTCCCAAATCTGGTTCTTCCGGAAAGCGTGTCAGGGGACTATTTTCCAATCCAGTATAAATTTCAATTTTATATGCAAAACCGGATACACCACATAGGACAAAATGTTTATATCCCCATTTATGAGGCTTTAAAGGCAAGTACTGCTTCAAATGATGACTAGCTTTGGAAGCACAAATCTGTTCATCAACTGATAAATGCTCCTCCATAGGAATTGTCACAAATTTTCGTTGGAGCAAATCAATTACTGGGCGGAGTTTATAAAGCTTGTCAAAAGTTGGATTAGCCTTATCAGTAATAGCTTTGGAATTATCATTAAAATGAAGAACGGATCGAATTTTTTCGAAATAATTCAAAGGCATCGTGTTTTTGACTAGTTCAAGACCTACATTTTTGTCCCAATAAAGCCTTTTCAAATATAAGGCTACAGATGACAATATCATAATTCCAATATATTTTAAAAGATCATATTTTGTAATAATAAATGGAACTGCAATGTCTTTTGTCACTGAATATAAATTGCTTTCTTCAACAATTTTATTCAATAGCTCGTCGTCAAAAAAATACCTGAAGAATTGGTACGGAGTTTCCAGTTCTTGTATGTGTGATGGCAATTCTGAAGAGCCAGTAAATTTTTTTTCCTGATCATCAACGTGGATCTTTCCTTTTTTCCAAAGTAGGTTTCTCTTTAAGTCCGTAATATCTGACTCGCTTATATTGTCTACATTACGGCTGGTTGTGGGAACAGACGATACTGAACTCTTTCCTACACTTACAGAATCCGAAACAGTTAGATCTGCATAAAAATTTTCTGTGGAAACTGGAATAAATTCTGTTAAGTCGTCTTCATCACTTTCCAATCCATCTTCACTGTCACTAGGCATATTCAACAGCAAATTAAGAATATCTTGTTCATTCGTCGCCGTCATGTTGCCTTGGAAATTTTCTAAATATCCTAGAAACTGGAAGATAAAATCTTATAAACGATATTACCCCTTTCTGCATGATGTACCATATATGGCACAAAGCGAATTTTCCGTATGAAAACGTGCCAAATTCGGTTAAAAGTTATTTATGATGATAATGTCAAATAAATAACCCTATAAATTGCAAAAAAAAAAGTTTCAAAACTTACCTTCAAGTTTTAAATAGTTTAGTTCACTTTGGAATGAGCTGTTAGCGCACTGCTCAACTAGTCAGCAAACACTGTAAGAAAATACGTTATGTAGCTCGTACTACTTAGAAACAACAACGTAAAAGTATTCGCAGCCACGCACAATATTCCTTAGAAATTGTTCAGCATGAATTTCTAGGAAAATTTTCTGAGTAGACATATTTTCGGAAGGAAAACCAGATAGTGCCATATATGGCACAGTATGCATGGAAGGGTTAAGATAATCAAATTCATTATTTAAATGATTATTGGCCAACTTTAAAATATTTTATAATTTTTAAATCATTTCGATCAAGAAGAATACTTTTTCTCCATTCAATAGTTGATCCACGCAGATATCCAACAGGCATGCGTCTCCTATCCGCTTATATCTCGAAGTATTGTTTTAAGTGTAAATTGCCCTAATATTATGATGAACCGTTTTCACCTTTGTTGGCCAACGAACTAAAACTTTTTCCACGTAACGCACAGCCTTTGAAATCTATTGACATGAGATACAGGTTTTTAGATCCATTTAGGAATTATTTAATATATTTTCATTTTCAAAGTTATGAATTTGATCCTATAATACCATCTTTTTTTAGAGAATTACGTCTATTTATATACTTTAGAGGAAGATCACTGCAGATGGAATATTTTTCTGGTTTAAAGTTATATGGTCCTCAAAAGTGTGAAAAACAACAAGCTATTAGTCAACTTCAGACCCGAGATCAAATGAATATTTGTTTTTTACAGTAAATGCTCCATTTTTCAGAATTCCAGTATATTTCCTATTTTTAAGCCATTTACTCGCCAACGGAGTAGAGACCAAGCAAATTGTCAAACACATCTGTTACAGATAAATTGGCTCCTTTTTATGTGGAACGTGATAAAGGAAAAACCTTTCGCAGTAAATTGCTTTCATCACCCTTACACCATTTCCCTCACAGTTAGTGGTAACATAAAACAAAATCTCTTCTCCTTTTTTTCGAATCTGATTTTGCTGGAAAGCTTAACTTTTCTGCTAACCTTAATTTGCAATGACTTTTTAGTTGAGTGCTTAAAAGGAAAGTTCAGGAGTTTAAAACTACCTACTAGAGTAGTGATAGCTAGAATTTAATAGTGTTTCAAACTGTCTATGTGTATACATACATGCGTGTACATATTTGTAAATACATTCTCATTATTTACTTGAATACATATTAACCCTTCACATGCCTTTCAATACAGCCTTTCGACTATAGGTGTTCAATCAATTGGATTAGTTCTGTATCTATTTAAATTGCTTGGGGGTTGTAAAAGTAACAAATTACGGATGTGACAGAATTACCAAATATTTTGACAAATAGTTTCTTGAAAATATTGAAATTGACAATAAGTAGTTCAAAGTCCTTAGAAACATTTTGGATATATCCGCATGTAGTTGAAAAGTTATAGAGGCCAAGCTCAGACGAACCACAAGAAGCTTTCATTATATGTACATAAGTTTGACAGGGGTACGATGGAGATGTCCGAAGAATATACTTAGAAGCTATAAACTTGAAGTGTTTCTTAGTCAAAGCATATCTGGAAAAAGAATTTTTTTCTTTTGAAATTCAATGCTGAGTAGGAACACCTTGTAAGAAATAATAGCTATTAATTTCCGATTTATGTCGATTTCCAATCCAATGATTAGCTATATATGCCACGCAGAAAAATGTACCTACTTTACGCTATTAGTGATAATAGTGGAGAGTACAATTAATTCATGCAAATTCTAAAACGGATATGCATAAGCCTTCACTGAGGTGTTGTCCGATGTACAACAGGGTAGCGATTTGTGTGAAAATGCTTGAAATCATCATATTTTTTATAGTAACGCGAAATGAAAAAAAAATCATATAGCATTTTTTATTGCAAACCAACTCTAGTTTCAGCCTTCACAATATTTACCACTATTTCCGAAACACCGTGTATAAGTATGTACAGCCCCCAGACAAATTGGAATAAGTACCATATAAATTGCAGAATTTTCATTGATATTTCTCTTGCCGATAAGGCTGCTGTTCTTTATAATTTTCCTTACAGAGCCGTCAGAGCCTCTTCGATTGAATTAAGACTTTTATCTCTGAAATTTTGATAGGCGCTGAACACTATAATATTATTTTCACATTGTATACTAATTTGTCCAGGGCCGGTGTTTTTTTGTTTGTGTTAGTAAATATCTTAAAAAGTTACAAATACTATGCTTTAATGTGAACGAACTATATCTGATCACTTTCTGGCTGAAATGTGATAATTTAAATAAAAATAATTAAAAATGGTGAATACATCGTAATTGAAAAGGGTTGCGTTATCAAAATTGTAATAAATTTATATCAAAGTGATTTATTTTAGTGATTATCATGTACCAATAACCATTTGTTGCTCTAAAATATTGAGCTCGTTGATTTTTTTTAGATCTATTTTATACTTTCGCAATAATTTAATATAATAAAATATATTAAAATAAAAAGAAGGTCTCCATTGCATTTCATGGGTCATGAAATCACCCATATTCGAAAAGTGTAGAATTTTACTTAAATTTCTTATTTCGATGGTAAAACGCTTTAAGTTTCCACTATTCGTGAGTCCTGTAGACTGACTTGAACAAGTAATCGCTATTCCCTTCACGTTCCTATTGATTGCATGTGAGCTCAATTGGAAATTATTGCTCTGAATGCTCTTTCAATAAAATGTGTTCCACGTTGTGTTCATAATTCGCATGTAAATCTGTAACACAGTTTCGGGTTGCTCGTAATATTCCTCAAAATGCGGGTATGCTTAATATAAAACTGTGCGGTTTGTACATCACACAACTGCACCGGTATCAAATTCATCCAATTAATTTGTGGTCGTTATACTTTTAGTATTAATTGAATAGAGAAACTGTAAATTTTATCAGTACATGCTCCAGTAGAGCCTGGATTTATATTTATTCGTATTTTGTTTATACACTAATATAAAGTGTTTGGCTTGATGATTTGCAATGAATTAAAGAATTTTGTGCGCCATGTAAAATGGATTGAAATTCGACAATTAAGGAGTAGGGTTAATTTTTATGAAAGTAACTTATAAACATAAGCGAATATATATGTATATTAGGGTGGGTAATGATTTGCAAAACTGCTAAAATATCTAAATTCTCATTCTGAATTTGTTAAATATCAGTGGAACTCATTAATGTTTAGAGATTGCTCAAATCGAAAATAGTGTTTTTTGATTATTTTGGATTTTTATGAAAACTGTTTCAACATTTTCTGTCATTACTTTTAACTTTCCCAAAATTTTGTTTTGTTCTTTTTTAAATTTAAAGGAACTTAGTTATGAACTTATTTCAGTAAAAGTCGTTTTAGAAAATTAAATTATTCTTTTTTTTGTGAATTTATCCAAACGAAAATTCGAACCCGGATCTCCAATTTTTTGATTTCGTGTCAATTTTTTCGTAAAAAAGAGTGGCCCACGGGTATACCTTTTCTAATATAACGTTATCAGCAATCGGTTATCTTTCTATCCACTATAGCTTAAGGGGCTCAGATAGTGTAAGAACTGTTCTCAAAATACGATTTTCGAAAGTGAAGCATTTTTACAAATTACAAAGATGTGCCAACCCATAAAAGTAACGACTTTGTACCAATGTTTTGCAATTATTGGATTCGATTTCCACGTATAATATTAACCTTCGGATGGCAAGCGGGGTGACCCATCACCCCACCACTTGAGAAAAGTCCTAAGTCTGTTGTTATCTGTATCTTTCGCTCTGTCTATTCTCTAATTGGTGCGAGTGTAATCAGTTGCACAGCTCAACGCGTCGTGGTAGGTCGTTTTTTTTGTAATATTGACTATGCTGGGGTTGCCAGCCACCCCAGTTGCTATTTACGTAACTGTTTTGTTTGGGTATTGATAAGATATATGCTTATTTTTTAGGTTAAAATGGCTCCACTTTCGGATAATCAAATTGAAAACTATTAGCAAAGAATTTCCGCAGCAATTATTGAAAAAACTGGCCTTACAATTGGCGGAGCCGTCTATGACGCTTCGTTTGGCTAAGAATCTGCCACGAGAATTTGTGAGTACAATACGGGATGCCCTAAATATGAACCAGGAACCTGCTGGAGGCGAAACCCCGGTGAAATTACAGTAGGAGACAAGATGTGCAACATGTCCAAGAAAACGAGACAAAAAACTTAAAACTTTTTGTGTAAAATGCATATTGCCCGCATGCTCTGAACATCGTATGGATATTTGCCTTAACTGCATTTCATAAAGAAAATTTAATGTTAGAATTATAAAAACAGTGAAAATAAGACTTTTTATAATTTGTAATAAAACAGGCTACTTGGTCTGATAATAAAAACATGTGAATTTTCATTACAATATTGTTCTATTTGCAATTGAAAGTGGTGGGGTTACGCACAACCCCTGTTGCTAGTTACGTAGAAGAAAAAAGCCTTGCCTGCCGAGGGTTAAAAAGAATTTTGATTTTCGCATGTCCGCCTGTCCGCCTGTTTATCTATGTTCATCTCTGTTTGTCCGTCTGTCTGTCCATCCGCCTGTTCGCACGATAACTCGAAAGCGCGTTTGCTTAGAGTGCTGAAATTTTCCACACCGGCTTTTTTAAAAAAACAAGTAAATTTAGGTTCGAAAATCGGACAATTCCGACAACTCCTTCGTACGGTTACCATAAACAAATTTGACTTTTAACGGCATACTTGGGCACTTGTCGAGAGCGCGTTGACGTAGAGAGCTGACATTTGGGAGCTTTAGGGAACAGACATACTTTCTTTTACAGTGCAAGGTTATTTTTTTATGTTTATACATACATGCAAGTAGAGCCCGAGTTAAGGAAAGCTTGATTTTTGTTCTAGCTATTTTTCTCTAAAAACTATTCAAATACGTTATATGCATATAGATAAATTTTCAATTTGAGTCAGAACAAGTTCTTTTACATGGATGCCAAAGCCGAGCGAACCAACAAAATTGAACGAACAACTACTCCCAGTCCAACAAATTAAAAACCTGCCCATATTTAGATAATCTGATACATATAGGTTAAAAAATATTTTTATTAAGAATATTTTTTTTTTAATTTTATCAAAACTTTCATATAAAATGAAATTATTTCCCGGTTAGGTAGTGTATTGTGTAAGATCGCTACTTTGACCTCACGCATTTTTAAATGGTAAATAAATTGAAAACAATAAAATATAAAATTGTAAGTTGCGTATCCCATGTTAGAATATGTTAATAATGATAATCCCTCGGGGAGAAATAGTCAGATCCATTCCCGTCTCTGATAAAGTGAATTCTTTTTCCAAATACTGTGCGAATGTCTAAAAGATTATGTCAAAATTCTAATAAATTGTACGTGAGAAGGATTGTTCACCTAATAAACGACCCCACAAATAAGCAAGACCGATTTATTAAAGTGACACCATATAGAATAATTTATTTCCTCTATTTTTTCAATTATTCCCTGTAATTATTCCCTTATTTTAGTATTATGTACATATAGTATGTATGCATAATAAGAAAAATTTGAAAACAACAAAAGTTCGGGGTCACTCTAAGAAAAGCATCGAAAAAATAAAAATATGGTATTCCTACCCAAGTCCACTCACATAGGAAATCAGTCCCGAATTTCCTGATATAAAGAACTAGCTAAACATAAAATAAAAAAAAATGTAACTTGATGTCGCAGAATAATTCAAAATAAATAAGGAAATGGAAAGACAAACAGAAATTTATACATTCTTATCGAGACCTATTTATCTGACTACAAATTTTCACCCTCATGAAAATGGAAGATAAACAAAAAGACAAATAACTTACCAGGACGAATTGAGTGGGGTCGACGCGACGTTTTAGGATATGAAAGAAATCTATGATGAGAAATTTATTGAAGCCATTTTCGCAGCACAACTCGTCAAAAATTGCTTAACCGCAACCTTAACCCATTTGACGCTTTTAACATTTTCAAACATGTGATTCCAAAGCGAGATAAGAGTAGCAAGCACTTGGAATGCCGATATCTTTTTTTCCATTTCTCAGTAGCAGCTATTGATATTTTCAAGGTGGAACTGTTAAACCACTTCACTTTAAATCTTTAAAGGATGAACAATGAAAATAGAGTAAATTTGCGGGTTATCTCGGTTAGCATTATTTAAAGTTTGTAATTTGGAATCCTGTTAATTTATATTTCGTTTAAATTCTAGTACAAGAAAGAAATATCAAAAAGATATTTCAAGATATAGCAAGGACTAATTACTCAACATAAAAAAATACAAGTTATATATGTTAAATTAACGTAAGTTTACTTTAGTGTTATATCTCCATAAAAATACACGCGTATTTGAGTTATTATACTAAATATTAAATGTATATTATGATTCATATTAATCGCCCCATACCACCCCTATTATTCCTGTTTCATTTGAAATTCTCGTTTAAATTCCATTTCGATCTCTCTGATTCATTAATATGCAAGAAATTTTGTTTACATGCATAAATGAGCGGCAACAAAACGATTATTAACTAAAGATACAAAGTTAACTAAAAATATAATGAAAAGTGAAATATTACAACCAAGCTCCTAATAAGGAAGGAGAAGAGAAGAAAAATTTTACTAGGAAATTAAACTAAAAGTAGCAACATTATAAGCAAAAAGCAAAACCATAAAATTAAAAATTAACTGGATATAAGTGAAAGGGATCCAAAGAAATAAAACAGCCATTCCACACGAAACCGATCACATTGGAGGCCAACCATCTCCTATATCTCCATATATTTCCCGCAACCTCACTTTTTTTTTAATAATAGTATCTGAAAAAAAAAGAAGCATTGTTTACTATTAATGACCTCTAACACTTTTTTGTATTTTCATTTTGAAGCCATACACCAAGAAGTGCGGATGTGGTAGACTTCGCACCTCAGTGTGGGAGCATTGTACTTTGGGGAATGTAGATTTTTTTTCTAATGTAAACCACTAGCAATATTTTCTTATATTTTTATTTAAAAAATGTAAGATTTATCTATCTACGTTCCAGAAATTACAGAAGTGCTAGACCTTGTTTGGAAGATATTAATTTTTAAGTACGCAGTAACACATGAAACGACACTCACGTCTCTTCTGAAATATTATAAATTCATCTAGTCTATCTAGAAGTCCTTCCGCATAGCTGTCGGCTATGTTATATGCCTTCCTATCTTTTTGTGTCCATTGTTTTAACACATCTAATTTCATTTTAATTTTTTATTGAAGGATAAGAAAAGAATACATTTCCCTAAATTTTTCACTTGAAGGTTAAATAATAATAAATGGAACTTTGTAATATCAGTGATGCATCAGGTTTCAATTCTTGTAGCTTTTATTTTGGGTTTGCTTTGATATTCTCGTATTAAATTATTGAACTATATAGTAATTCACAGGTTACATGTCTTATCCAAACGAGATCAATATAAAGCGTAAAAAAAAACAAGTTGAGTAAACTATATAATATACTTTATTCTTAACAATTTAACCTATACGTGATAAGTAAAACCGAGCGCAATGATTAGTTTTCACGCTAGACGAAAAAAGAAATTCATGCTAGTTTATGGTGATACTTTCTCTTTGAAAGAAAAGCCCCCACTAAAGATCTTGTTTATGAAAAATGAAAAAAAAGCACTGATTTGATTTCGGATCGTTAGTTGATTCCACGAAAATACTGAATATACTTGATTGAGGAAGATAAAAAGAGTCTGTTTTAAGTGCAATGTTTACATACACAAAATACAACCTATTCTATGCAGCCAACCGTTTCTTCGCGATGTTGCGGGGCCGACCAATCGTTAACAGGAAGCCTGAGTTTTCCTACTATTGAAGTTGATTTGCTTTCCTCATCAAATTTAGGCTCGACTAGTATGTCCATCGAAAATGCCGGGGACTTTGACATCCTTGCTCAGAATTGCTTAACGGGACCTTAGTTTGAGTATATGATGACTTTAAAAATTAATATCTCGAAAACAAAGCCGCCATTTTCACAGGTAGTAGACAGATAATACCTCTGAAATACAAATATTAGAAAACAAGGAAGAAAGCTAAAATTGGTCCAAGACTAATTCCTTCGATACCCTAAATGAATGTTTGTATGAAATTTCGTCCAATTTGATTGTAAAAATAGGTTTTAGCATTTGTTTCTAGAACTGTTAATCGGACAGTTACAATGAGTATAACTAATTTCATTGGGTTTAATATTCTGAAGAATTTGTCTGTACAATAAAAACGTCGTGGAATGATGTTTTTACAGTATACACAGTTAAAAATTATTTCAGTGGCAAAAATTTGTGCCACCAGTTCCAGGTATATTTTTATAAAATGAAGAGATTGCTCCACTTCCGAAATACTGGAAAAGGTTCTTGTACCTAAATGTTAATTACAGAAATTTCATCTGAAATAAAAAACATTTTCCATCCAAAATTTCGACAGAAATCCCAAATTTTTAACTTATATCACTGTAGTTAGTAGAAAAAATATCAATTGCAAGGGAAATCTTACATTGAACTCTAGGACGAAATTATACTTGAAAGGAGTACTCATTTTTTTTAAATATTTCCAAGTGTAGATGTAAAGGAGGAACATTTGTCCAGCTTTAGTGAATTCTTAGATAAACATATTATACATTCAACCAAAGGACTTTTATCTAGATTTGTTTAAAACTGTATTTAAATTGGAATGATTCCCCCATAAAGAAGGTAGATAATTTCATAGAGTCTCTATAAATTTGCATCCAAAAACTTATTTTTATTTCTGCAGTAATGTTTACATAATATTTAGGGAAAACATCCCGAGCTCTTCACGTAACGTAAAATAACAAAAAGTTACAGAAACAAGAAACATAATAACTAATGTTACGCTATCGTTTACATAAGATTTTTATAAATCAATAAACATGTGAAAAACACACTAAAAATAAGTTTAATCCAATAAAAATAGAAAACTATTTTCCTAAAGCAATTTTTCAGAACAAAAAAGGATTGCTTAAATTAGGCTTCAAACAATCCGAAAAAATATAACGCAATATATAATATGTGTAGCAGATATAAGTTTTTGTGAAATTTTCGGACATTATCACAATATAATAGTTCATGGAACAAAAATATGTGTATTAAAAACTCTAATTAGTATATGCACATTAATTAATTAATTACTGCGACGCGTCCAGCTTTGTTTTATTTTTAAATTTTATTTACTTTTTTTATAAAAACGTTAAATCTTTTTCCGAATTCCATACATTCTCTCAAAGTTTCATCCAAATTGGAACAGGTCGGATCCAAAAGTCAACGTAATGATTTTCTTGTGCCAACATATTTTGGGCATTCATTGCCATCACTTGATATTTTTATCTCTTCGGATAGATCTAAGTAAGGTTTTTTGTTAATGGAGACTCGTAATAAGAATAACGCCTCAACCACAGTTTACGTATACGTAAGTAATGCTATTTACGTGCCCTTTAAATTTAACAGACGTACACAAATTAAGTTTAAGGCGTCAGAGGCGAACTTTCGTTAAGTTTAAATGTCTAATTGCAGTCAGTGAAGTTGCGGTAAGAATCGCTTAAGCTGTAAGAACGCGATGTGTCAAACAACTAAATTGTTAATAAATGATTAAAAGTGCAATGTGAAAACATTAAATATAAGATGATAACCCTTACGGAATGTGATATCTGTTTAAGCTAAAAATATAAATTTTTCGTAAGTAAACCTCAGTCTCGTTCAAATTCGTAAAGTGCTTTACTTCAATTCTAGTTCAGCCTTAAGTTAACTACATGTACATCCACTAGTTTGAATTTGATAAATCGGAAATTTATGTATGTATTATTACCTTGGGCATATTTCATAAAACTATTAATCTTAGTTATTAGCAATTTACCAATTTTTTCCAAATTATTAGTGCAATTATGTTTCATAAATATTTTTCGCAGAGTAATAAGTTATTACTCCACCGCAAATAAGTATTAATAGGAGATTATTAGTGCTCTTTTACTAATAATTATTAGTGTTGCACCAATAACTAAAAACATTTTTTTATTAATCCAATTACTAAAACTAGTCTAATAAGATAACTGTATTTACTCACATGAGGTTCTTCATTTTTGAGGGGTCAGATATATTATTTTTAACCGTAACCTTGATATTTTCACAATAATCATGGTTTATTTTTAATTTTTTTAAAATGCTTTCGGGTATTGATGACGAGTTTGACGATTATGAACTTGTGAGGATACGTCGGTACCAGGTATTCAAGCAAAGAATTAATTACAAGCTACAAATTTAGTGAAAAATTTCATACTGATAAAGAAACAGTTTAATACTTGTTACGATGAACTGGCCCTTATACTGAAACAAACAAACAAACCCGTGCTTTATCATCAAGGCAGAGACTATTTATTTGCCTTCATGGTTTAAGGGACGGAGTCCAGCACAGGCCAGTAGCTAGAACCAAATTAAAGGTAGCGCATCAGAAATTTGAAGTAGGGCGGAAATTTTCGTGGTATCTTTTGAAAAAGTAAGCTTCTAGATCCCTCATTTTCTGATGTTTTTTTGTACGTGAGCTAAAACAGGTATCTGCAATAAAAAGAAGTAAACGGACCAAACGAAAAATACAACATGTGTGTGTATAGTGGAATTGTCGTAGCACTACGCCAATATCTTTTTTTGCTGTTCTTTTCCATTCCAATACAACAAACACCAAACTTGGTATTATCTCGGGAAGCACTGACATTCTTTGAGGCTTATTGATAGCAATTAGTGTCGAATAGGTAGATTTGCAGGAAGCAGTACTACATCCAATTATTGCGACTGATGCAAATAGTTCATACGTATCTCTGAAGGATTCCGTTTGTCTGTATAGAACTTCTAATATATTTTCGCTCTGACCTCCTCGACCATTCAACTCATTCAAGTACCTTTTCTCAATAGTAACCTCTTCTTTGGAAGGAATTTTAATACCTGAAAAATAATTGCAAATACGGATTTGTTTTTTTCTCATTAATTTCTCCACAATAATTATATATTTAAATGTTGAACAAACTTCAACTTTGTCCAACTCATCAAGACACAAAATTGGATCTAGTAGAACCTCATTGTCTTCAAATCTTCTGTTCATCTCAGTTGTTGTTATGTCTACAGTTTCATAATATTCCGTTTTAAATTGCGGAGCTTAAATTATCGAGAAGGTAGTTCTGGCAACTATTTTGGGATTCTCTTCTACAATATGGCATTCTCAGCATCTTCCAAAATTGTTTCATTCATCTCTTCTGACCGAAATTTCTTCTTGCACACACTTTATTATTGATATGGCATTCTTTAATCCCGTGCTTCCACCCAGTAAAAGCCGCACCAGCCGGTTGCTACTATCTTTGCCAATCGAGTTTCAATGTTTAATATAACGCCTTTGTTGTCAATACTTTTTGCATTATCATCACCATTAAATTTTTCATATCTCATTTTGTCTGGAGTCTTCAAAATCACAAAATAATTTTCATATACGTCCCTTGTAAGAGCCAAATGTGCTGAACAAAGCTGTTCAAGAAGTCGACCAATCGCTTTACCTTCATACATGTTACGAAGAGGTGGGAGGAAAGCATAGAAAACATTGCCGAGTCGTGGCTGACTGTGTTGCCGATCATACAGACCCGCCGCGATAACTTTTATGACTTCGGAGTAGAATACGGAATTAGTTGGCAATTTTTAAGGTAGGGCATTGCCCATCTATGCCCTCCCCTGGCTACTGACCTGGACCTGCACCACGGAATAGCATTATTATTGTGCTTTGAAATTGTATAAAAAACAGCCAAATAACAATTGTTGATTTTTTTTTTAAATCAAATTAACTATTAAAATTAAGCAAATGCAGTTTCACTTATTTTTTAAACACATTTTCAATCGAATTTTGAATTATAAAAAAGCACCTACTTAGGTTTTTATGAAAAGCAAGTCAGACCACCTTTTTATCAGTTAACAATTTTAAACTACTAAAGATGTGAACTCAAAACTGGTCAAATGTAATGAATATGTTCAATTAAGGGTCTGTTTATAGTTTAACTTTGCTTGGAAACAAATAATTGCTAGCGTAAGAACGACTATTAGTTATGATCGCAACCGTAGACTGATAATTATTAGTCAGCAAGACTATACTATAAATTAATTTCCACCTGCACCATTAATTCCTATGGAAATTGCAAATGAATTATTAATATTCGAAAACATTTTTTATGAAGCACTATAATATTAGTCCACAATTTATTTCAGCTAATAGCTTGGAAATAATTAGTATAAGAATAACTGTTTTAGATTTATATCATCTCCCCGGTAAGTCATACTTGCAATACGAGCTTTATATATGCAGCTTAAAAAAGAAAAAATCACACAGCTGTGCTTTTTTAAGCTTGAACTCAGTCTGCAATAACGAGACAAATTTGTATACATAACTGGGATGTTTTTTTTTCATATATATGTTTATATCAAATTATACCCTTCACACTTTAGAAGAGTATTAAAAATTATAATCGACCTGAAGGTAAGATTCTATCCAATTAGTAAGGTTATGAAAATGAAATAATCTGTTCTGCTGTTTCAGTGCACACATTTTTGGTCTCAAGAAATGAGTGAGTTTTCAAAGGAATATCTCTACGACCTTGATGCCATACGCATTCATATTGTACCGTAATTTCTAATGGGATAAAACAACCAATGCACATTCATTCACCTACATCATAATTACGTGAGTTCAAACGGGGAAAGCATATTGATTTGGTTTCTCTTTCTCCAGGCCTATCCCATCAAACGAAGTAAATATTTGGCTGGCAAATTAATTTTATGTGGCAGCATCCACATTTTTGTTAAATATTCCTTTTTAAAAGCAGTCACCAATCAAAGTACACCCATCCAAAAAAATCTTTTTCGCCTAGCTATAGACCGTAGGTGTGACCCTGAATTATGTACACTTTACCCAAACCATTATAATCTTTTCATGTAAATAGAACACTTTGTATAGAACCATATCAGGCCTTTTACTTGAGGACAAGGGATTCCACGGTTGGCTGAATAGGTAAATGGATAATGGTGCTCGAGAAAAAGTGGAAGGTCGGAGATTGTTGAATTTAGGTAGCTCACGTTTTGCTGGCATTAGGTTGATGTATTATGATACATGACGAGCTTATTTCCACTTATTATGAGCTAAGTCTCCGTGATGGGGGAAAAGCAAAAGGGAGAATATTTTCACAGGATGGGAAATATTTTTCATAATCTTTTTCTGCTTCCTTCTTTTTCAATTCCATGCAAATGTTTGCTAGGATTGCAAAATCGGGATTGAGAACCTTTCCTGTAGTAGAAGGTTATTGTTTAAAGTTTGTGTTTGCACTCTTAATTCTATTATCAGGTAAGCAACACCTTTGCTTTAAAATCCTGTAAATTCAAAACATATATAGCTTATATATAAGCCTACATACTGATAAAAGGCTATAGAACTTATTCATCATTTAATTCGGTTCTTACAGGGCTTAATCCTTATTGTAATTATTTTGCTTAAAACAACATACAACACACAAGTAAGCACTGCGCACTTTTAAGACTGAAAAGCACATTCTTTCTTTTTTAATTTGAATAATTGAGATGACTTATTACTAAAGATGAGTTTGCAAATATCATCTGTCCACTTTAATTCCTTCATGTTAAAGTAGTTGGAGAAGTCTTGTATGTTCAAAATAAGCTCCACTATCTCAAAATCTGACCACGTTAGATTTACTTATGTGGATCTATCTCTATATTTACGACGGATTTGACTAACTAGAATTAGAGTGTTTCACACAATGCGCTTTTAAAGTTGTTATGAGGATTCTTAATAATAAATTGAAGGAGAAAACAACAGCACCATTGAAGATTTGTGATCGGGACTTTTCATTTGCGACTCTTTTAAACATCACTGCCCTCATTACTAAATTGATTGTAACAATCGACTGGCAACTGGAAAATGTCCAGTGAGAACCTGAGACTGTGTGGATGTTATTATATCCTATGGCCTACAGATATCAAGGGCACATTGAAAATCAAGTGCTGTTCGCAAACCACCCATAAATAAAAATAATTTAAACATTAACATTTTCCTGATATATTTGGGTTAATGATGCTCTAGAACTATTTTGTTTTCGAAAAGAAAGCTTCACAAATGCAAAATCTTAAGTTGAGCACCTTTTTTGTAATATATTTAATCCAAAATTTCTTTAGTATTGATACGACAGTCAGTCGGAGCTCAAAAGGGCATTACCTGGAAAGTTTTCCGGGAGTTTTGGGTATTTGTGTGTAATTTTATACATTTCGAGGTGCTCATTTCGAATTTTCCGTTGCCACGTCATATCTTTGTCGCTTGCGTCGGAATATTTAAAAAATGGCGCCCAAAACCAGTTTTTCGACAATATCTCCAGTGCGACTCATCATAAGATGAAAGTAGTCAGGTATAAATTAAACCAGAGACAATTTCCTACAATTTATATAGTAATATTTTTTTTTTAATTTGTAAAATTAAAAGTTTCAGCGTACAAATTGCAAACCAATACACAGATCCACGCGTATTTAGTATATTAACGAAAAACGTTTTACTGCGCGTCGAAAACGTTGAAAACCCGGTCTATCGCAGGTATAAAGGTATTCTTCCTTAGCCTTGGCGCCCCTTATATGGAATATCTGCCGACAGAGTTGAAATATTCTGTCTGAATCGTCACTACGAGCGTATCGTTCTGCAGTATTGTTCGCATTTTCAGAGCCAGGACTTCTAAGGAAGTGAACTGCTTTATTTGTGAAAATCCATTGCAAGGAAGGGAGATGACAGAAGTGATGGAAAGAGGATTGGAGACATTTCATAAGTAAACTTTTAGAAGAAAGGTAAACAAGAGCAAACTCTTAGATGGACTGAAATCGATAGTGATTTACGATATATGTCATGCATTTAATCTACATTTGATTCCGTAATAGTTGTCGGTGATGATGTAGATCAGGAAAATTAAAAATTTTACAACAAAAAGAATACTAGATAAAACAGCCGGAGATAATATTTTATTCTTGCACGCCCTGAGTGACTGAAACAACATCAGCACTCTTTATTCAAAACCAAGAATTAAAATCCAGAGATCATTGCTGTAGCTGGAAAACGCTTTCTCCTTGTATTATACGGCTACAACGGCGTTAACAGTATGTCGTTTTAGATATACATGCTCAACATAATCAGCATATAAAAATAAATAATAACATTGTATATTTATATTATTATATTAAAGTATATATGTATATTATATACATTACATTTATATTACATATATTAGTCGCTGCCATCGACAGAAGCACTATCATGTCAATATTCGTTCCGAACCTATCAGCAGGTCTGTGACGTTTCCTTCAGTTCTGAAAACGATGAACTCGCAAGACCTGGTCCATCAATTATGCCTTAAATTTCGTAAGTATTGCATTACATATTTGATTTATGTCTACTACACAAAAAAACGCACCCCACCTACTCTACCTCAAGGTGATATCGAAATGAGTTTTTTCGCTAAACTTTTCAGGACTTATCGTTTTCAAAATATACGTAAAAATAATTTTTTTTACATGGCAACACCAAGAAGGAGTTACCCGATTTAGCCTATTTTTGAAATTATTTTTAGTATATTCATAAAAACGGTGCGTATAAAATTTCAGCAATTTACGTTGACGCCTTCCCAGGCAGTGTCTAAATATATAGTAAAAACCGGCCAAGTGCGAGTCAGACTCGCACACGAAGGGCTCCGTAACATCGTGCAAAATTTAACACTATGTACTTTTTGTTTATTTCTTTCAAATGAGAGTAGGCGTCATGTGAAAAAATAATGCTGTCATTTCAAAAAATAAAACAGTCATTTGAAAAAATAATGCCTGATAATAATAATGAATGAGAATAAAACGAGGAAAAAAACGCCGAAAAATCACGTTTCTTGTATAGGGGCCCCCTTTAAATTTTAATTTAATTTTACTTTTATTATTTGGTGTTATAGCGGCAATAGAAATACACACTCTGTAAATTTTTTAACTATCTACCTGTTACGGTTCATGAGATCCAACCTGGTGACGGACGGACACCGAAGTCTTAGTAATAAGGTTCCAGTTATTACCCTTTGGGTACGGAACACTAAAAATGAAATTTTTGTATAGCAACCCTACGAAATATTTATCAGATTTGTCCCATTTTTGAACTGGATTTTAGTTTTTTTTTAAAAGCCCATCTCCAGAATCTCAGCTCTTTAAGTACACGCATTTTTGAATTATCGTCAGGACGGATAGGCAGAAGGACGGACGGACATGCAAAAATCAAAATAACTTTTAATATTATATATGTGTGTCCAATCCATATTGCCCTACGATCATTATTTCTAGCTGCCTTCTTCTAGAAACAATAATGAAAAGCGAATTTAAACCAAATATTCCATCTAGGGCGGATTGGGCGTCACACTCTGTGCTTCAACCATTAACAAACCCTATTGTGTACACAGACGGTTCCAAAACTGAGGAAAATACCGGAGTAGGTATTTTTTATGAGGAGCTTCGCTTGGAAAACATCCTACACCTTGAAAACCTTGTTATGGTTTTCCAGGCGGCAGTCAAGGCCATTCTTGAAGCGGGAAGGTATCTCCTCAACGCGAATACAGTGAACAAGGAGATTGCTCAGACAGCCAAGCAGCTGTAAGTGCCTTCTCAAAACCCTTCGTAACCTCAAAGGTGGTACTGGAGTGCAAAATCACCACAAATTCCCTCTCGCTGTGTAACAGGGTACTCGTTGTTTGGGTGCCAGATCACAGCGATATTAGCGGAAACGAAAAGGCGGATGAGCTCGCTCGTATTGGTGCAACATCGGAGGAATCATCGTCTTCAATCGGGATTGCACCAAACATTCTTGCATGTAGAATTTCGGCCTGGGCTGACTGCCAACATAGTCGCCTTTGGCTGGATGATCCCTCGGGCAGAAAAATAAGGCAAAGGTACGAGGCGGTAAAGTAAAAATTCGAAAAGAATACGTCGAAATCTATAAAAATATAAATTATCAAAACTCGTGGAAAACTTTCCAGATAAAACTATCAAATGACTGCACTATACCCAATTTACAAATAGTTAAAAAAAATCACTTTTATGGATTTTAGATATGAATTTATACTAAGTAAAACGCAGCCTATATGTAAGAAGCTGGCTTGGATGTCGTTAGATTTGACTGAATTAAAGTAAGTAAGTTTAATTAAGCTTTATAATTTATTATTAAGTATATGTAAATATATCTTTATATGTATTTTATATATTTCCTTATTGGGAGCACTCGTTGTTAATTGAAACTCAATTAGATACCTTTATTCAAAATGCTGTTTGTTATCGTAATTTAAATTGTATCCAGATCATACTAATTCATACATAAATTCTCTTTAACAATTTTGCTATTAAATTTACCACAACAAAATATTTCTGTCAGGATCCTCTTCACTTTTGTTCAATATTTGCGAAATGAATAACTAAAAGTTGGAAAAAAGTAATATTCAATATTTTCCTCTGAAATGGTAACAGAAATATTTTCAAAGTACAATTACGATAACGAACAAACAGTATCTCTGCGAGCTGCAAGTATTCTTTATCGATTTTTTTTCTAACCAGAATAAGTAAGGAATAAATTGATTGGACTTCATTAACATACCGCGTAGAGATTCTGATGCTCCACACAGGAAACTGATTATAGCTTCACGCAGCTTAACATGCTACAACACCGCAGATCTTGAATATTTTCGGAGATTTATTTATGAGACTACTTAATATCTAGGCATGCGCTGTTGTAGAATATTTAAAATTTTGTGAAAATAATTAAAATAAAAATTCATGCTTTCTGTTTCCAATATTTCCCTTGCATTACCTACTTGATTTACATACAGCATTTCATCCGCAAAAGGAGTCCAAGAGCATATCTGCAGTTTTCCTTGATATCAGCACGTAATAATTAAATTAAACCACCCCACATCGCCCACATTGTAAACAAGAATTTCATACGTTGTTCAAGGAGAGGGAGGCAGAGCTTCAGCGCTGAAGTTTTGGAATTAAATAATTACCAGGGTCATCCTATTACGTCATACCAACACTCGCCAAGTTTATCCCTTTTGGATTGCTTTATAAACTCTGGTGCCATTAACACCTGTTCATCAGAATTGTCGTTCCCTCTTGTACCTTATACCGGAAATCCATTACGCTTTTCCTTTTGTGTATAGCGAGGGGAGAGATCTTATCGGTCGCATGGTGGTGTACTCTAGTTATGTACGGGAAACTTGCTTGTTATGGAAGAATTAAATTATAGTAGAATCCGAGAGACGTACGATAACCGTATTCGGCTACATTTTACTTTTTCAGGTATTTATAGCATATTTCTTTCAATGCGGAGCGTATCATTTCAATTTGTGAACAGTTGTCACAGAAAATTGCCTCTGGATTATACCTACGAGAGAAGTTTTAGTAAAGCTGTTTTGTCCTGGCTTGCAATTCAACTTTCGTGATGAGTTTCTATTATTAATATATGGAGTTCAGAAATTGTACAACCACTTTGATTGAAAACTTTGTGGACCACATACAATAGCGCACACCTTGTAACCTTCATAATACTTATATATAATTATAACTAACCCAATAGTCTGAACTAAACCGTTTGAATTCTGTGTTTTACAAAAGTGTACCATAGTCTGTCTATCATTTTAAATAAGTCGAGATTAAATATGACTTTAATTAATATCTTGTTATTCTATACATTCTTCTAAGCTATGTACATAATATAGTCGAAAATTTGTCATCTTTCCCATTGCATATTCGTTGGTATGTATGCATTTACAACAAAGCTGATGGTATTGAAAAGGACTTTTTTCACCACACTGCCATAACATCCAAATTGTTTTTTCCATTTGAAGATTTTAATATTCGATTATATTTCAAAATGTCATTGCTGTCGTATGTTGAGATAAGTTTGGACTGCCAGAATATATCTTTTGGTTTTTTGCGAAGATAATAATAATAATGTATTTTATTCCAGGTCAAAGTGCAAAGAATATATTTAAGTACATATAAATTTAATAGTGTATGATGAACCCTGGTCATTTTAGTGTTACAAGCGGTCGAAAACCTGGGCGTGACGAGCTTAAAAACGTTTCAATTTACTGAAATTGCCTATATTTTGATCCCTTGATTGGACCATCCTCGCATACAATAATTTAATAAATTTGTATACATATTTAAACTAGTGTTATATACATTTTACGCACAAAACAAGCTAAAAAATTAGCACGGTCATTATAAACGGTAGGTATATAAATAAGTATATAAAATATATAATTGAATGAATAAATATGTCAGTATGTACGTCATCAATAATCCTATTATAATACACACTATACAGTGAGAAAAAAGAAAATTCCGTTTGCCACTAGAAAGTTATTTCCGAACTCCTTGAGAAAGCAGTGACATAATGATCTGAAATTTGGTGCTTTCCAAGCAATACAAAATTCAAAAAAGGCCAAATAGGACAACTTCTTCTTGGTGTTGCCATACAAAACGTGTGGGTTTCACTTTATTTAACTTTTATGTTACACTAGAGTATGTTTTTAAAGGCAGGGGACATCCCAAACACGGACTCCAGAGCGGCCCATTGTGCTCAACTGCTAAAAGCCCTATCACCAGAACCTTACAGTCCTCTTAATGAAGCGCATCAGGTCTTGGTGAGGAACGTCCTTTAGCTCATCTCCACAGATAGAAGGGCAGACCCTAGAGTATTCAGCTTTCTCCGGGCGAAGGCCAGATACGTACACAAAAAGAGTTCGATTCTCACAAGCTCTCCTTCCATACAGGACAGATACTCAGGGCTGTCAATAACTCCCACCCTTGTGAGATGAGCTTGAAGCAAGCTGTGGCCACTGATGAAGCCAACCACAGCTCTATATTGTTTCCTTCGGTCCTCCATGAAAAAATCAGAGATATTCCTTCAAGAAACAGTTTTGTGCACCTGCAAATAATCAGGTTCGCTTATCTCTGCTGATGCTTCCTATGAACATCTGTTTTCATGGGAGACACGATACTCGATGTGGCAATGCCTACGGCGGGTTCCGGTTCTGCGAACAAAGAAACAGAGCCAGAACTAGCATAAAGGTCAACACTTTCATTCTTCATGAATCCCATGTGACCAAGAATACACTGGAGGGACAACTTGTTGTGGATACCCAACTTAGCCATAGACAACCTGCAGTCCCTCAGTAACTTAGATGTTATTTGAGGGCCACTCAGAGCCATCAGGGCGGTCTGACTATGCGAAAGAATAGCAGCGTCCTTTCCCATGATGTCCATATCAAGGGCTATCTTCATTGTCATAGCGATAGGTAAGACTTCAGCCTGGAAGACAGCAGTGTGTCTTCCAAAATATACCTACATCCCAATGACAGGTTCAGGAAAGGAAACACCCGCCCCGGCTCGCTGATTAGTGAGAGAGCCTTCGGTAAAAGCTTTTAGAGCGGACCGGGGAATGCTCGATAAGGCAGTCCACGATTTCCTTATTGGAGAACTCACAGAGAAGCGACACCCAAAACGAAACACAGCTACCAATCGCATCACGTGGCATGCTGGCCAGAGCGCTTTTTAGGTCAAGCTCACATGCCAAAAAGGAAGGAGAAGAGCCAGTCAAGCCGTCCTCCCAACATTCCCATTCTGCACATAGCCATTTTGGCATCTGCCCAAACGGCAAGATCCAGGGGGAGGCAAATTAAGTGGGACCACACGAATTGTAGTGGCTGTAGGTATGTAACATACATATACTTAAAGCACATGCATATACATACCTGCATCATGTAGAAAGTGTACTTAATACACATGCATATACATACCTACATCATGTAGGAAGAAAGTATACTTAAAGCACATGCATATACATACCTACATCATGTAGAAAGTATACTTAATGCACATGCGTATGCATACCTACATCATGTAGAAAGAAAACATATTTATAGCAACGCATAACTAAAAACATTGTACCTACATACCTATCTACTACATCATTTTCGCTGCATGAAGAATTTCAATCACTGACCTACGTCAAATATTCTTCATGTAAAACAGCGAAGATGTCGCAATACCCCTGCGCGCAAGAAGTCTCAAGTTGCAATACGACGACCTTGCGCCGGAGGTGAAACATGTATGTAGGTAGCAACTAGCCAGATGTTAATTCACAGTTAATACAGTAGCCACAAATGCCTACTGTAACCCGAAAATTACATCATAAATAAACAACAAACAGCAAGTGATTCTAGTTCTTGCAAAATATTTGTATTGTTGTAAACCAAAAAGTGCATATAAATAAGAAAAAGGGACTTAAAATACACATAAGTGTATACAAAAAAAAAGAGAATTAGAAGCCTCTTAAAGAAAAGGCCATTTCGGCAATATCAAGTGCCACAAAAAATACCACGTACATCCTATATGTACAAACAGAGTATTGCGTGCCTAATATTCTAGAAATCAAATAAAAGGTATGCACATTCTATATGTATACATGCAAAGTATTTGATTTCTAACTTCTCGAGGTAACATACAATGTATGCCCCATGTGTGCATACAAAGTGGTTACCTCTTAAAACAACAAATAAGAATCTGATACGATGAAGACTCAAGACTCTTCACCAGCGGGAACCGCTTATCAGCAAATTTCTTGTGTTTACGACAACACGCTGTGAAGCCGGGCCAATGGTAATGACTTGAAACAAAGTAGGTGTCAAATGACACCTTATCAGGCCATTACCATTTGGACAAACAAGTCAAGAAAATAAAACGATGAATGGCCTGAGGAATGGGATTTTTCAATAAAAAAATGCGAATTAAGCAAAAATAAATAAGCGGACGAAAAGTCACAAAAATGATAAGCTCCTGGTAGAAAAATTGAATTGCTGGGTGAGCATTTTTTAATGAGTAAGAAAAAGTTAGTTTTTCGCAAAATGATATCGGCGAAAATTACAGTTGGATAAAAGCAACGGGCGCGAATAGAGTAAAATAAGAAAGTAGAGCAGAATCAAAAAGTAGAGTTGAATCCTGAAAATTTAAAGGTCGAGAAAAATAGTTAAACAGAGGCAAAGTGAAAAAGCCAAAAAATAAAGTGAGTGAAAAGAATAATAGATATTTACCTACAAGTGGCGAAAAAAAAGATAAACGGAAAAGATTTACGGCTTCTAATAAAAACAAAAGAAAAAACAATAAAACGGAGTTGGCTGATTGCGACTGGCGATTCGCGATCCAGTCTCAAAAGGTGGCAATTATAAAACAGCTAGCAATTAAGTCGAGATCGAAACAATTTGATTCCAAAGTGATTTTTGTACGAGGAAACAGTGAAAATAAATATATACAAAAGCACATTTTTGAGGTTCTGTTGTTCCTGTTTACATAAAGCCCCGATCTACACAACAATTTTGGCGCAGCCGGTAGGATTCGGGGAAGCCTTTTTGAAATAAAAGTAAGCGCTTGAAAAACCTTGAATTTCCTTCAAAGTGAAAGAGGTTTAGGACTAAAGTTGGGTGCTGGGCAAGACAACCTTACCCTTTAACCTGGAGCTGAGTCTGGCTTCGGGGGCATTTGATTTTGTCACCTCCAACGCTCGGGGTAGTGCAGCTATAACTGCCTCTACTCAACAGAGTAAGCAGACACCCCCTCAACTTAGTGCAAAGCACCAACGTGGGACTCCAGCGGGCCTCATCCCTGCCCAGAAGGACGAAAAGGAAATCAGCTACCACCCACGCTGGCAAGAGAGGAATTTCAGCTGTTTAGTCTGGGAGGAACTAGAAGAAGGCATACAGCCCCCTTTCAGGCTACATCAAAAGGGAATCGGCAAGAAGGCATAAAGCCCCCCTTTGGGATAATACATCAGCACAGGGAATAAAGCCAGTAGGCCAAAGGCCCCCCTGTGCCCCTAAACAAGGACCTGCATGTCGGAAGACAACCCAACTGTCGACGGAACTTCCCGACAGTCAACAGAGGAAACTTCTTCACAACAATCTTCCTTGCCGGTCGACTCAAGGGACGACCCGAACCGGCTCAGAGAAAGCAACCCAGAGGGAAATCCATCGACATCGTCAGAACAGACAACTGTGCAGCAGAACGAGCTTCCGGACACTTCAAAACCGGCAGGAGTTCAACTACGAAGTGGAACCGTACTATCAGGGTTCCACCCGGCCCAAGTAAGTTTAGATATATATTTGAAAACTTTGTTAGACAGAGCGCGAGGAGCTTCAGGAGTCTCTATTTCACAGTGTGACGCGTTAGAAAGGAAGCTAGCACAAACTCGCAGGCAAAGACTTGCTCAAGTCCAAAAATTTAGAGAGGACACAGAAAATTTTAAAAGAGAGCTCCTGGAGTTAAAAGAAACCTCGTGCCCTGTCAATTTTAGTAATAGTCAAGATATATTTACCAATTTAAATATAAGTGAAATAACTGGTGAAATAAGTGATAGTAGTAGCGAAGGGCTGTCTGCGGCGGCAACATCTTTGAATTGGCTAGGAGGATCCCTTCTGGACTCCAGCCTAGACGACAGTGCAGAAAAGTCGTTTTGTGTTAAACAAGGACCAAGCTATACTAAACTGGTCGACTACGAAAAAGTGGTAAAGTTAGCTGCCCAGATGGTTCCTCTTTTTTCTGGTGCGCTTGGTCCTCAGTTAAGCCAAGAACTCCAAACTTTTCTAGGCTGCTGCAAACAAGTGGACCGTTGTCTCGAGGGAGACGAAAAGGAAGCTCTCCTTCAAATATTGCCTACACGGCTACGTGGAGAAGCCTACCAATTGGCCACCTCCTCAACATGGTCCACGATGGAAGAATTAGAAAATCTCCTAAATAGAGCGTATCTTCCACGAGAGACTTACCAAGAATTGGTTAATAGACTAATTACTTGTTGTCAGGTCCCAGTGGAAAGTTTGATCATGTATATACATAGGATCAAATTATTGTTGACACAGTGCAAACAAGCAGCCGAGGTTAAATATACAGCAGCCCAATATGAAGCAATAAAGGCCCAGTTGGAAGATTTCGCCATTACCGCCCTCAAAACAGGTTCTAATAGTCCACATCTGAGTGCATATCTACTAACTCTGCAGGTATCCTCACTCGAGGACTTAAGTCAGAAGGCACTAGATATGGAAAGGTTACAGCAAAATATACAATCTACATACTCGCTCGCAAGAATACAACAGACGACACAGTGGCACCCTATATGGTACAAACACAGCCCCAAACAGCAGGATTCACATATCCTCTAGCCCAGGTGTCAGATCAACCTGAGTATGGTAAGATTAAGTTTAAAGACACACAATACAGAGAAAGACGCGTTCAATATGACTCGACCTCAGGAGGATAATATACCAAAACCAACCGCACAACAATATCAGCGAAATGGAGATTACCAAAGGCGACCAAGGTACTCACAGGCCCCTTTTGGTTCCAGAAAATTTTCACCTACACAAGTAAAGTGTAGCTATTGTCAAAAATTAGGCCACACATACGATAAGTGTTTCACCAGGAAAAACACGCCATTCTGCAATAATTGCAAAAATTATGGGCATGATGTTCGTGATTGCAGACGAAATCGCAAGCCCCCTGAACCGTCTCAACAAGAGACCCCCAACACAGGCCCTAGAGTATATAATATCAGACTAAAGTGTGATTTTTGTAATCGAAAAGGACATACGGTAACCGCATGTTCACATAAACTAAAGTGGGAAGCCAGGAGCCAGGGAAACGACATACAGTCGACCCAAAACTCCCCGGCTCGACTTTAAAAATTACTACCAAAATAAAAGGGTCCCTTCAGACGCCCGAATCAAGTGTCCCTGTAGTTAAACTTCCTCTAGATATAGGCCTAAACGGCCAAACCCAACTAGTAGTAGACACTGGCGCTGAGGCGAGTATTATAAAAAAGGATTCAATAAAAAACCTCGAAATAATCAATAAAAACGAGGCTTGCACACTACAGACCCCCTTCGGAACAGGAAAGACACTGGGAAATTGCCAGGGAAACTTTAATCTAAAAAATATAATTCCTGCAAGTTTCAGGTAGTACAGAACCTGCCAGGTCTTTCCGACGACGGACTTTTAGGGAATGATTTCCTTTCTGGGAACTGCAATGTTGAAGGCCCAAATAGGGCATTGAGGTTTCCTCGCACGGAAACTAATCCAGAGGAGTTTGCTTTGCCTCTAATTTTTGCAACAGACAAGCTGCATTTAAAACAAGCAGTCGAAGTAGGAACACTCACGGAAAAGATGGTGCCTCAGAGGGCAAAACTATCTACGTGTAGTGTCTTCAAGGCTTCTCAAAAGAGAAATGCTGACTGCCAGACTGACGTGGAGCCAACAAAATGCAATAAAAGCTGTCCGGGCAACAAACTAACTGACGGCATTAGGCAGCTAGTAGTGGGTTTAAAGGAACCTATCTACATACCTGCGCGGTCACAAATCCTTGCCAGAATCCCGTTGCAGACAAAGGAAGAAATGCTCTGTCTGTCCCAAGAGATAGGCGATGGAGTCTTCCTGGCAAATAGTCTGCTCCCTTCTGGAACAGAAACAGTGTTAATTGGCATCATCAATGTGAACAGTTCCCAGGTGGTCATTACTAGTTTGTCTCTAAATCTACTGACAATAAATGATTTTCACGTGATCCCATTAGAGGGATCGAAAGGTATAAGTGATGTTCTCAAACTTCGAGGGCCACAAATAAATGACACCTCAAAAGTAGTCTCTAAGGATAACACGGAAACTCAAAATGTCACATTTTCAGAAAAACGTAAAAGTCAGTTAACCAAGAGGGCTAAGAACCCCAAAACTGACGAGTGCGAGTTTTTAAAGCTTCAAGAAAATACTAAACTAACTCCATTGATAACTAAAGTTAGTATTAAGAATTCCTACAAGTCCCAGAACCAATATAGAGGTAAAAATGAGTATGCTAAATAACTGGAACCAGTGAATTCTCCAAAACAACAAACCACACAGAGTGAAAGCGGTCAAACTATTTTGTTCTTCTTCATATCGATGTTGAGCTATTTGCTTAGACATTTTAAATCAAGGCCACGGGATCAGCAACAAACAAGGCCACTATAATAAATGAACCAAAAGAGGTACAAGATGCGGAAAAAATTGTCGCCTTGCAACACTTAAAGTACTTATTTCCGGATAATCTCGATCCCGATGCTACCTCCAGCGATACACGTTTCACTAAGTTAAAGGAGGAGCTCACCCTGGATGAAACTCTGACCTCTACGGAGAAAGAGTCAATAACCAAACTCTGTTATGAGTACAACGACATTTTTTATTTAAAGGGCGATAAACTCACGTATACAGACGCTATGAAGCATGATATTCCTTTGTTACAAGACCAAGCGCCTATAAACCAGAAAGCCTACAGGTGACCAGAAACACAGAAAACGAGCAACTTAAAGAAATGTTGGATAACGATATAGTCCAACTTAGTAAAAGTCCGTGGAATTCGCCGCTTCTAGTGGTCCCCAAGAAAGCGGGACCCGATGGCGAAAAAAGGTGGCGCGTTGTAGTTGATTTTCGCAAACTAAACGAAAAAACAATTGGCGACGCATTTCCGCTGCCCCGAATCGAGGATATCCTCGACCAATTAGGTCACGCAAGATATTTTACCACCCTCGATTTGGCCAATGGCTATCATCAGGTCCTTGTAAACAAAAAAGATCGACAGAAAACAGCGTTCAGCACTAACTATGGGCACTACGAGTTCAAGCGTATGCCATTTGGGCTCAAAGGAGCCCCAGCTACTTTTCAGCGTCTCATGAATTTTGTTCTGACAGGCTTACAAGGCCTGGAGTGTTTTGCTTATCTTGACGACATCGTCGTTTATGGAAAAAACTTAAACGACCACAACGACAAACTACGAAAAGTCTTCAATAAATTGAGGGAAAACAACTTAAAACTGCAGCCAGAGAAGTGCCAGTTTTTGAGACGAGAAGTTGTGTATCTAGGACATAAATGTTCTAGCGAAGGAGCACTACCAGACCCAAATAAAACGGCATGCGTCCAAATATTCCCTGTTCCAAGAACAGTTAGGCAGGTCCAATCTTTTCTAGGACTTGCTAATTATTATAGGAAATTTATTCCGGAATTTTCTAAAATAGTTCGTACAATAACGAATTTACTCCGAAAGGATGTCAAATTCACATGGACCGAGAAATGCGAAGAAGCATTCCAAACAATAAAAAACTCTCTGGTTACACCACCTCTTTTGATTTATCCCGACTTCTCAAAACCTTTTAATCTGACAACGGACGCCAGTAGTGAGGCATTAGGAGCTGTGCTTTCCCAAGGAGAAGTGGGCAAAGACCAGCCTATTGCCTATGCAAGCCGAACATTAAATAAGGCCGAAAGGAAATACTCCACAATCGAGAAGGAGTTACTGGCTATAGTCTGGGCAACTAAAAATTTTAGGTGCTATCTTCAAGGTAGAAAGTTCACGGTCTATACTGACCATAAGCCCCTCAAAGGTGTCTTTAACGCAAAAGACCCTACTTCCCGTTTGGTGAGATTTCACCACAAACTTTCCGAATTCGATTACAGTATCGAATATAAACCCGGGAAGTACAATACTAATGCAGATGCCTTAAGCCGCATCCCACAAGCATTAGCCGAAGACAAATTAGGCA
Organism: Dioctria linearis; assembly: GCA_963930735.1. Classification (NCBI taxonomy): domain Eukaryota; kingdom Metazoa; phylum Arthropoda; class Insecta; order Diptera; family Asilidae; genus Dioctria; species Dioctria linearis. The sequence continues at coordinate 216,940,082 of OZ005741.1, read as the reverse complement.
ATACCTTAACGGTAAAAGCCCTCATCCACTCCACTATGGACTCAGATGTGGAGGACGGTAACTCGGAGCGACCGAAAAAGGTAAAGAAATCCGCTCATTGCTTTGCAGTGACTCGAGCACAAAGACATAAGGCTCAAGAAGACAATAGTGGCTACAAAGTGGAGTTAACAAAACATACAACAGAGGAACAAAACGAAATCCTATCTGCAGAAGCAAACACACAGAACCCAAATACGCTTGAACCAAATATAAGTACAGGTAGAGCACCAGAGGTAATTACGAGCCCCACGGAAGTCCAGACAATCTTAAAAGATTTCCATGACTCTCCTTTTGGCGGCCATCAAGGTGTTATAAAAACCTATAAGAGAATTAAGCGCAAGTATTGGTGGAAACACATGCTTAGCGACATAAAGAAATATATTAAAAAATGCCCAAAGTGCCAAACGATGAAGGCGTCTCCCCAATTCCGAATGCCAATGATAATTACGGACATAGCAGAGCAACCATTTGACAAGGTTTACATGGATATTGTGGGTCCCTTGGTGGAAACCGCCGCAGGTAACAAATATATCTTGACATTTCAAGATAACCTAACTAAGTTCGTCGATTGGTATGCCATACCAAATGGGGAAGCAATTACAGTAGCACAAGTATTCTTCGACGAAATCGTCACGCGCTATCGTATCCCCAAAAGAATAGTCACCGACCAGGGATCTAATTTCCTGAGTGAACTATTCAAAAAGGTATGTAAACTCTTAAGGGTAAAAAAGCTACAAACTTCAGCTTATCATCCCCAGTCTAATGGAGCACTGGAGGGAGCCCATAGACCCCTTATAGAGTACCTGCGAACCATCGTAGATGAAAATCCTAACACATGGGATCAATACCTACGAACAGCTGCGTTCGTGTACAATAACTGTGTACACGGGGGTACTACACTGACTCCTATGGACTGCCTTTACGGCTTCACCGCAGATGTCCCTTCCAACTTAAAACGGGAACCTGAACTCGTGTATAATCACGAAAGCTACTACCACCTATTAAGGTATAAGCTTCAGAAATCATATGCATTGGCAAGAAAAAATATTCTAGCTAGCAAAAAGCGCTCTAAGGCTTACTATGACAGAACAATACGACCTCTTTCCTTTCATTTGGGAGACAAGGTACTGCTTAAAAACGAAAGTAGAAAAAATAAGCTATCTCAAGTCTGGGTTGGACCATATCCGGTGACCAAAATACTAAGTCCCGTAAATACGGCGATAAAAATAGGCAAGCGAATAGTCACCGTCCATAACAACCGCTTAAAGCACTTTTACGAATAGATCACTGACTACCGAAATGGGAAACTGAAGTGCAAAATGTCTGAAGAACACAAAAAAACAAAAAATAATAATAATAATAGTAATAATAACAAAAACCCCAATCTGCAGTGTAATGTTACTTACGAAAGTATACTTCCTTCTTCCCAGACCATGGAATTCCTGATCCTACTCTTGTGCAGTTTCCGGCTGATAACGGGACAAAAACAAACAGAAGCATACAGCGTAACCTCGCTGAACAATACTGGAGTACTATTCGAAGAGATTGGAGATCTATTAGCCTACCATAATACATGGAGTATCTTAACGGAAATAGATTTGACCGAATTGGATAACCAGACACGAATGGCTGAACAAGCAGAACATTTAGTATACCAGTTGTGTAATAACCAAACGGAGGAGCTATGCCTGGTACAACAGAAACATATCCATTCATTGTTGGAAAACATCAAAAGAAGGACAACAGCCATAAGAGAAGTGGTGCCCAGATACCGGACGAGGAGATCTATATTCGACGGAATGGGAAATGCTATGCATTACCTGTTCGGTACCATGGATAGTACCAATGAAAGGGAGATCTATAGTCGATTGGAGGAATTGGAAGGAAATAATCAGGCCCTAGCGGAGCTGGAAAGACAGCAAATAAGTGTAATTAAAACAACACTACAACACATCCAAAAACCAATGAGCTCCCTCCAGGAGAGACAAAAGCAAATAATGCTACAGATTAATAAAATACAAAACTCAACTGACCAACTACTGGCAAGACAATGGCGTCAAGAGGTAGTAAATAGCCTAACGTTACAAATAATAGAATTAGAATTTAGGCAACAGGCCTTATTAGACATAGTTGTAACTAGCCAGAATGGTCAACTACACCCGTTAGTGATTTCTCCGAGAAAATTGCTCGAAATATACCATAAATCACATTCAACCTGCCCGGAAACACAGAACTGTCCAATGCTGATACAGCAAACAGCGGAAACTAAAGCACTATTGTCCCAGGAAAAACTAGTTATTAGAGTACAGATACCTATTTTCACATTACCTAAATTTAAATTAAACAAAATACATAGATTTCCCATGCAAATTGATGAAGGACACTCGCTGGTTCCAGACATACCTTACTCACACGTAGCTACTCACTTCCAGACTCAAGATTTCCTACAAATTAAAACGGAAAACGCTCAAAAAATGAGGAAAATTAATAAAAACATCCAGGAAGATACCTATGTGGCAAGGCTAGGCATTCCTGTGACGAAGGCAACAACGTCAAAGGAGTGCGTGGTCAAGCTGCTTTTTAATCCTCTAAATGAAGTTGCAAAATGCAATTTGCGAGCGCAGGTGCCCCCAAGCAGCGTAGTAATTAAATTAAATAAACCAAACACATGGATATTCTCACTAACAAATTCAACGGTGGTACACCTGAAGTGCGCTAACCAATTTATTACAACAAAAATAGAGTCACAGGGGATTATCACCATACTTCACCCTTGTCAGGTGCAAATAGGATCTCAAACCCTACTATATGAGGCACCAAACTTGCACCCAATACAATTCTCACAACCGCCATTCTTCCCAAACATAAATGAAACAGAAACATTGGTAAAGAGCTATTTCCTAACAGCAAAAAACAACATTCCAATGGTAGAGATAGGTCATCCGAAGATTCTGGCTGGGGAAAACATAAATGAACTCCTTCACAAGGGTACACAATCACTAGAAGAAATAGAAAAAAAGCTTCTCCAATACCAAACTAAACCCAAACACAACCATGTACATACAATGGCCACTACGTCCATTACTCTAAGTGGAGTATTAGTCTTTTCACTAACAATAACCCTGGCAATAAAGTTCCTCAAAAAGCCTTTCATAGATTGGAAAACTAAGAGACACCAGCGAAAAATACAAAGCGAATCCAGAATCGAAGAACTACCAGGGCCTCAACCCTTTAAAAGAACGCACACTTTACCGGTCCCGAAATCAGTACAAATAGTATCTGACACAATCACAGCCGGACCAAAGAAGCCCTAAGCTAATTTAAACATAAGGAGTTTTTTGTAGAAGCAAATGCTTAAAATAGAATAACTAATAATTAATAATAAATAATAAATAACGAATAATAAATAATAAATAATTAATAAGTAACAATAAATTTAAATAATTAACCATTAATTTAAGAATAAGAAACATTTTTTTTTTAACACAAACTCTTAAGGTTTTTTTAAAAAAAAAAAAAAAAAAAAAAAAACAACAAAAAAGGGAGAGAATAAAGACAAGAATTATCATAGGTAACAATTAGTAAATAAAAACTAAATAAAACCGTTCTTGATCTCAATCCCCACAGTTAAAACATAGATTTTTAATTCATAATGTAACAGTTTGCAGTCCATTTACCGGACACATCTTAAAAGTTTTTTATAAATACAGGTTAAATTGGCTATTATTTGGTCTCTATATATACAAAAAATATAACTAATAAAAACTAAGAGACAAACAAAAAAAAAGAGAAAGAAAATTTTTTATTAGTAAGAAAAATTTGTACTGTAAATTAAGAAATTGTTTATATTATTTTTTTTAAGTAGATTTAATCTTTTCAAATTCCTTTTATTATAAAAATAACCTAGATTTAAGAGCTCAAAATCACCACAAGAAGCAGTATGCGCGAAGGTTAGTCGTAATCAGTCCACTCTCCGAATCAAAACCAAACCGTAAAGGTGCCACCTAAACCGTAAAGAGCCGCCTTCAAAAAAAAAAAATCTGAAACATAAGTTACTCCTTCACTTCACTTTAATTTTTTATTTTTTTTTATATATATAAAATTTTTTCTTTAAATTTTTAATTATTTTTTTTTATTATTATGGGTAAAGCCCTGGCTCTACCACTCCTCGCTTCCATCGCTGTCTGCCGCACCGGCTGGGGTGACAGCCCTCAGGGCAACCCACGGGGAAATCGGCTGCTCGATACAACATCCACACAGCCCGAGCTGTCCCAGCAGGTGAAAGGTGCCACCTACAAAAAAAAAAAAAACAAATATTAGTAGCGAAAAATGATTTTAAAAAATGCTTTAAACTTACCCGCAGCGTACACGGCAAGCCCCTCATGGGGGAACAGCCTAATATCCACAGGATACGTCCTCTGGGCTTCAGCCGGAAAATACCAGATCGTCTGGTTGGGATAACCGGCCCTCACCAATTTTAACCGTAGAGGGCCTTGCCACCCAGGGATTACAGACAATATTGAAATTGCCTGAATTCGGGTGACAAGATGCTCGGGCGAACGGTACCGCGTACGTGTCAGGATCTCCGAAAGAATCATCGCGAATGAGACCCAAGGAAAGTCCAAAGTTGGTCCAAGCCCCGTAACAGATTTTTATCTTCAATTATCGAGTGGGGAGAATTATTCCTCTCCCAAGAATAATTCTCTTATCTGTAGGGGGAAGGAATTGTTGTAAACCAAAAAGTGCATATAAATAAGAAAAAGGGACTTAAAATACACATAAGTGTATACAAAAAAAAAGAGAATTAGAAGCCTCTTAAAGAAAAGGCCATTTCGGCAATATCAAGTGCCACAAAAAATACCACGTACATATTATATGTACAAACAGAGTATTGCGTGCCTAATATTCTAGAAATCAAATAAAAGGTATGCACATTCTATATGTATACATGCAAAGTATTTGATTTCTAACTTCTCGAGGTAACATACAATGTATGCCCCATGTGTGCATACAAAGTGGTTACCTCTTAAAACAACAAATAAGAATCTGATACGATGAAGACTCAAGACTCTTCACCAGCGGGAACCGCTTATCAGCAAATTTCTTGTGTTTACGACAACACGCTGTGAAGCCGGGCCAATGGTAATGACTTGAAACAAAGTAGGTGTCAAATGACACCTTATCAGGCCATTACCATTTGGACAAACAAGTCAAGAAAATAAAACGATGAATGGCCTGAGGAATGGGATTTTTCAATAAAAAAATGCGAATTAAGCAAAAATAAATAAGCGGACGAAAAGTCACAAAAATGATAAGCTCCTGGTAGAAAAATTGAATTGCTGGGTGAGCATTTTTTAATGAGTAAGAAAAAGTTAGTTTTTCGCAAAATGATATCGGCGAAAATTACAGTTGGATAAAAGCAACGGGCGCGAATAGAGTAAAATAAGAAAGTAGAGCAGAATCAAAAAGTAGAGTTGAATCCTGAAAATTTAAAGGTCGAGAAAAATAGTTAAACAGAGGCAAAGTGAAAAAGCCAAAAAATAAAGTGAGTGAAAAGAATAATAGATATTTACCTACAAGTGGCGAAAAAAAAGATAAACGGAAAAGATTTACGGCTTCTAATAAAAACAAAAGAAAAAACAATAAAACGGAGTTGGCTGATTGCGACTGGCGATTCGCGATCCAGTCTCAAAAGGTGGCAATTATAAAACAGCTAGCAATTAAGTCGAGATCGAAACAATTTGATTCCAAAGTGATTTTTGTACGAGGAAACAGTGAAAATAAATATATATCAAAAGCACATTTTTGAGGTTCTGTTGTTCCTGTTTACATAAAGCCCCGATCTACACAACAGTATGCATACAAACGCGACGAGTGCCGCGATTTAATTGAAGAATGCAATATGCGTGACTTAACAGAAATTGCACATCTTCCGTACTGGGAAGTAAGTACAACATTTTTCCATGTATAGAACAAGAACAATTTATATATATAGAGTAGCAAAATGTAAAAGAGATGAGCAGTAAAAAAGTAAATTCAGTGATATTCAGTCGTAAATTATTTTCATTTAGGAGCTGAGCTTCAACAAGCTACTCCATATCTTCGCTAGGAACCGAGCATATACTGCTACTCCAAGCAACTCAACGTGCACAAAGATAAGCCTGGGAGGAATTAGACGCAACAAAGAAAGAAGGAAGAAAAGTCAGCATGTGCATTAAGTATACTTTCTACATGATGTAGGTATGTATATGCATGTGCTTTAAGTATATGTATGTAACAGGTCGCATGGAGCCCGTAATTGCCAAGCAGACAGGCCTTTGTAGGCCCGCTCTAGCTTCCGGGTCATTATCCCCACAAGCGGCGTAGGCCACCATACACAGGTGACATATGTGAGAATGGGTCTAATGATCGAGGTGTAACCCTCGGTAGTATTAATTTTTCCTTTACGTTAGGTTCTTCAAAGTAGACTCCCAAAGTAGGGTATAATATTATTAGGCTTTTAGACCTATTATAATTTTTTACCTTATTAATATATAAATTTTTATGTTAAACAACATAAACAAGTCAGACAGCTGAAAATTCTTTTTTCATAAGATATCGCTTCCTTCAAAATATTATGTCTTTTTTTAAAAATTTCTAAGAAAAGCCAAACTTATGTACATGAATTTTCACCTCTTCTACTTTATATGCTTTGCATACATTTCATATTTTAAATTATTGACAGGCACTTGTTCTCTGATACATTTTTTTTAGAAGTTGAATTTTTTGAGCTGCCTATACTGCCTCGGCTGCTACACATCTTTATGAATGAAAATTATTGGAATCCTTCAATCATGCAATTTTCTTCTTATGAATGCACTGGACAGTTTTTCGTATAATATTCTTTGTGACTGTATTCGCTTGACACATTCGTACCATTTTCAAAATAGTCAATGGTCTATAAGTTTCTCTCCATTCGAAAGGGTCATTGGAGTAGCTGGGGTGCTAAAAATAGCTTATGAGCATAATAAGAGTTTAACGTGATAACTAATAGCTTAATTACATGCTATGAATTCCGTCAAGCCGCATATGTAATCATAATAAAGAAATTTATAATTACTACTACTGAAAAAAGGGTGTTTATGTGATATGTATATGATAAGTGACTAGAGACATTGACTTGATACTTTTGTTCGTAGATAATATAATGAACAATAAACTGCCTAATTACTTAGGAGATCTTGTACATTTAGCTGGCAACGTTCAACCTTATACCCTAGACAGACTGTCTCCATAATGACTTAATTTGTAATTAATTGGAGTCAAATGCGCAGCGTGACACACAAGTGAAGTGTATCAAGGACCGATTTGGAACATTTCGCTTCTTTTTCAAATTTTCCTCCATTTGCTGAAAATGCACTAAAACTTCCACCTACCGTTATTAAAATGAGTTGAATTTATGGGAAAGTGGAAAGTTTTGCCAATAAAGTAAGTGGATCATGATAGATATTTCTATGCTGCTTTCTAATCTATTTGGTCACTTTCAATAACAAAAATTGGCTTCTACTAAATACTTTGCAACTATAGTAAATACCTGCAAATTTTCTTGATAGCATTTAATTAAATTATTGAACTCTGCCCTGATCATTACTTACATTGAGGAACTGTGAATGACATTCCAAATGAAATAATTTTTGTCCATAGTCTGTTACCTCTTTATTTCCTTGAAATTACTAAATTTCAAATTAAGTCATTATGGACTTAGTCTGTATCATCAGCTAAGCAGCAATTAAAACTATCGACCTCCCAAATGCAGAAGTGAAGCGGCGCAAAACTCATTAGTATAACGAGGAATCTTATTATTCAATGAACTATCTGAAGAAATAAGGAGTGAAATGAGTTTTAGTCAGTTTAAACGAAAATTGAATTTACTAGAAGAAGAACTTGAGTAAAACAATTTTTAGGTTAGATAGCTGAATTATTAATAAAAATATATATATAAAATTATTATTATTATTATTATTAAGCCTGAAGTACCATCCATTCACAAAAATAGTCTTCCAATAATTTTAAACTCGTCTCTTTACCTTCCCAAGGACTTCACTTACTATATACAGTATTTAACAAAATAATAAAACAGCTTTGATTAAAAAGGAACCTAACAAATTTACGCCCATGGAAGCAGGCAGCGGCTAAGCTCATCGGACTATGGGGCACTTTTACATACATATTTAATTCTTCTCAGCTCAACGTTTGTTTTTTGTGAAGTCATTCGATTAAGAAAAAAAAATAATTTTATTAAAAAAGGTATACAAATTTGATAACGGTTGGGCAGATAAAAAAGCAAGATTATCAGAAAGCTTTCAACTTAAAGCCTCCAAAAGTATATGTAGAAATATAAAATATATGCAGAAATTCCTGTTGTATTTGATAATTAAATTTGTTTCCAAAGGCAATGAAATTATTTTTCTTCTAAATAGCAAGAAAACTATCGAAACGCACATACTAGAGTATACATTATATATATGTAAATATTTCCACAAACTTATTTATTTAACCTCTCCTTGTGGTAACTAGATTATACTACAACGTTACCTACTCCCATACTAAGTTTCTGTAATTCCCTGGAATATATTTAAGAAAGGAAAAGGTCTTAGAATCTCTGGAGAACAATTTTCTTACTTCACAGCTTTGGTAACCAATTATCCCTTCTTTGGATAATCCAGTCAAACCTATGTAGATATATCTAACATATCCACAAAATGAAACCGTCAGTTTACGTATCAAGTTGGAAAGGATTTTCGAGCGGAATTTCCCCACAAGTGCTAATTGCCCACTTATTCCCGGTTAAACATGATAAGTTAGTCCAAAAAAAAAGTTAGCATTAATTTGACTGATTCGGTGTGAAGCTCATAAGTACCAGTAGAAAGATTTTCTATTATCACAGCATCCATGTTAAAGACAAAATACTTATGAATTATTTGTGCAGCATTTCTTTAGTATTTGACTGTTATTTCTGCATATACTGCTGCTTGCATCGGTTTCATAATAATGACCAGTCTGTTATTTACCACTCAGATAATGTAATGATTGGCTACTATATGCTAAGCCATAGCTGTACCCCAGTAATCTAATGGACACCTTGCTTCCGAATTGTTGAAATATTTTAAAAGGATTGTCACGCTTTAAGACTATGCAAGGGCTGGAAGAATTTGAGAGGCCATGGCGCTTTGTCACTTCTCATCGCCCTGCTTATTGAATCACCCACAAACTCCTTCATTTACCTCTTAATTTGACTGAGTGCCAGGTGCAAGCAATTATGCGCGGATTTTGTCTCTCTTGGTAAGAATACACAATTGTCAGCGGTGATAAGCTGCAATTATTTAAATGAATTTCTCTGATTTACAACCATCTGCTCATGTAGACCCAGATGTCAACAAACTAAAAAATGGCATAAACTACAAAAATGTATACAACTGCATGCTTCGATAAGCCAGGTGGTCTCATTGCAGAAAACTTTGGAAAATAAAGCAATTTTTTTTTATGTTCTTAACATTTCGAAAAATATAACAAATTCAATATGTAATTGAAATTGAAAACTCTTGTAATTAATAATTGCAAATGGGTGTAAAACTACCCGGGGAAACGAGTTATGGGTTGGAATGGAAGAGGTAGTTGTATGGATTTTCTAGGAATCTTTCAGTGAATCCATGGTAAATGCAATTATATAACTTTTTGCACTTTTCTAGGAAACGAAAAAAATACATCAAGATAAATCAAAAATCCTTCGATTCCGATTTAATTTGTTCTCGTAGTTTTCACATCACCAAATTAGTAGACAATGAGTTTCTAATAACGATTTATAATACAATAAAACCTGAAATGCTGGCTCTACCGTTCTTATACAAATGATAATACACAAAGTCTGCTACCGGAAGCAAACTTAGAAGGTTCTTTTTCTTATATGGTTAGATCAGTAAATAATTCTGTTCATTTCAAAACTGTAAGTTTTTGTGGTCATACCGATTCATATTTCTTTTTAAGTTGAGAACTCTGAAATGCACTTCTTCATTTAGTGTATTGTGAAATTTTATCAAACTGAATTCTGTCTCGTATTTTAGTTATTGACGGAGTTTCTTTCCACGTTAAAACTATGTTCATCAAAGAAAGTAATTTTTGAAGATAGAAGAATACGCTGGAGATGCTTTGATGCTTTTCTAGAACATGAAATGAGGACTTTTGTCTTACAGTTCTCATAAGTTGATACCAGTCCTGAGATATGTGTATTTCGATTGACTCATTTTGCTCGTTTTATCCTAGCAGGAAATTTTCAAATTACTTTAATTAAATTGATAATTATAATGAGAATATTATAGAATGGTGTCAGTTGTATTTTCTATGTAGCTAGTGTCATTGTCTGGGCGCTTATCTTGTTGATGCCTGATGGCGCCAAGCCATATGCTCGAATTTGGTTTAGTGAAATTACATACATGCAATTTTCATAATTTATACATCTGTTCTTTCGGATTTATTTCCTTCATCATCTTAATTTTAATTTTAAAGTGGTCAGTCCATAGTGTTAGTGTAAAATATTGCCTACAAGTGAAAAATGCCATAGGCCAGCCATGGAAAGTACATGTGGCCTCACGTTATTTTAGCTTTTAGAATTGGTACGAATATATTTATCTTTTATGTACAAATATTGAGATCCGGAGGCAATACGTATGATTAGATTATGTATTTCTTATGTGCTATTATAAAATTTTCTATTTAGCGGGTGTTGTGGTATTGGTTCTCAGGTGCTAACCAATACATCTATATTTGCTATCCATTAGAACTAGGTATCGTAACGGTTAAAAGTTTTATTAAAAAATTAATTTTGCAATGAGTTTAGATACAAATCTTACTTTAGCAGTCCGAACGAAATGGTTTAGCTCACATATATAGGTGTTCCATCTCTGTTAAATAAATGCTTATGGAAGGCTTTTATTTTTCATTCTGACGTACACTAAAATTCCATGATGCTATTTTATCACGAACTGTTCGTATGTGCAACAGTCTACCATCTTCTGTCTTTCCGCCGGCATACAGTCTAGGAAAGTTTAGGGCTGACATATATCAGCACCACCGCCACTCTCCTCACGTTCTTTCCCTATATCTCCTTCCTTTCTCCTTCCTACCATTCTGTATTTTGTCCTATACGGTATCCCATGAGCAATAATATATGTAAAAAAATCACTAATACTTATGAGATGATTAATATTTTAGTCATCATAAATAAAATTAGTTTTTTAATTTTTATTTTTTCTTATCACAATTAAAAATTACATCGTGATGATTGATCAAGAATAAAAATCATCAAATGATTTTTGCTTTCGTGGTCGACAAATAAAAATTTCCAAGTGATTTTCTTCTTTTTGAGTCGACATATAATACATATTTTGGAATGCTTATGTTATCAATCAATTCAAAATAAAAGTAAACTGCAATAATTTCTGCAAAATGGTACGGTGAGGATGTTCATATATTAAATTCTTGGTCACTTGATCGGAAATATCATCTAAACATCTGAACATCAGCACCTAATATTTTGCAAAACATTGCAAATAGTTCGTAATTAGAATCATAAAAATCAAATGTTGATTTTTATTTTGTTGACCAGAAAAAATTACTTCATAATAGGATTTTATATTTGTGATCAGGATAAATAAAAATCAGCAAATAATTTTGAATCATGATAAGAAAAATATTAGTTATCTCATAACGATAATTCATTACTTAAAAAAATAAAAACCTTTCATGAGCATTTAGAAGGGACTTAAACCTGAACCGTTTCGTTCGGACTTTTAGCGCCGTAAACACCAACCATAATAATCCATATTCACGCGTAATGCAAAAACGGCAACCAGGAATACTGGTAATATAACGGTGTACTTTTTTATCCGATATTTGCGAGGGATATAATTCATTATCGAAGATTATTCCGAATCGGTGACAGATGAGTCAAATTTGAATTTAAGCAAAAATGGCAGCAGATATCAAAGAGTATCACGTTTGCGTGGAATGATACTTTGGTTAGATATGCACTGATTTCGATTTTTTCTCTAATGAAATAATTTTTTTAATATTATGCAAGAAAACAAAATTAAAAAGTAAATTAATTGTCTTCATTATATTGCTTGTTCAATATTTCTTGTGTTAAATCATAAAATTCATAATAAATATTTCGACATACCGAAAATTTCCTAAAGTAATGCCACATCAGCATAAAACATAAGAATTACACGAATTGGTGTTTACACTGAAAAAAAAATTATTACTTAAAACGACAAATCACGATTAGTTGATTGCACATTAGTAATTCCTGTAAATTGATTTGGAAAAACAATTAAGTGATTAATAAAATTGTAAGTGCTAATTAGTTGCAATTTCTAATTGGAATTAGTTGACTTTCCCTTAGTTGTTTTGGAAATTACTTTAGATGTAGCTTCGAATTCTATTAGCTCAGTTAACAAAAAATTTATGACAAATTAACTAATCACATTTCAGAACACTTATTAGTAAAACCAACATATAAAATTATTAATTTTTTCGTAGGAACAAAGAAACTGTTTGCTTGTTTTTAAGAATATGATTTGTTATATTAGGGAATTTATGCAATTAATAAGTTCAACAAATAAATTTGTGGATTTTTTCTATATAATGTAACATCACAGTTTTCTTAATTAGCCAATTACATTATTGATATGAATAATATAATTCGTCCATAAGTCTTACTGAGTTTATCATTTCGCTGGTAACGCATATTGCTAATAAAGAAAAAATGGATTGGACACCCACGCAAAATATTTATGTAATAATGGTTATTTTAATTTTTCCGTCTGTCGATAACTCGATATTTTCTAAAAATAATAAATATTATTTAAAAAATGGAAAAATCTTGAAACACGTGGCGTTGTCATACAAAAATTTACAATATTTTAAGTGTTCTGGGAAAACGTTGAGCGCCAATTTGCTCTGGTATTGAGAATTTACCTGCGAAATTAATTATAACCATTTTTACTGTAATTTATCATCATTTACTTCATCGTTCTAGAAGCTTATGCGTAAAACCATTTTATTTAAACCACCACATTTGTTGAATCGGCAAATCTAAAATTCTTTGACAAATATTTTTTCAATATAAATTTCGCTTAAAACTCAATTCGTAACTTCGGGTTATACAATCGTGAAATCAACATATCAGAAAATGTTGCCTCATATAATCACACTCAGAATTTATACTGAGTATATATTTTTTAAATATTTTTATATATATTTTCTTCAGCGTCTACAGGAGGCAAAAACTCTCAATCGTACTGATGAGTACCTATACATAGAGTTTCTGGCCATACGGAACTCTTTTTTAAAAATATTATTAGCCTACTGTGGGAAGATAAGTCATATAAAAATAAAAATAATTAAATTCATAGTATTTTATTACTATGATCCATTAAAAAATTATTTGAACTTTTCAATTTTATTGTATATTTTAACAAATTCGACTAGTTGATTAATAATGTAGTTATCAAACTATTGTTTCAGTTATTTTAAATAATCCTATATTCAAAATCAACCAAACAATTAGATATTTTTTTGAATTTAATTTACTGAAGGAGCAATACTAATTAGTCGATAATATTGTTACGTGCCGCAAAGTGAATCAAGCGACATCTGTTAGGAATGGAAGCAACTTTAGGTTAGTGACATCCTAGTAAACTGGGTTTGGAGAATGGAATATTCAGGAGGGTTCTAGGATAATTCGTAGAGTATAAATACGGCGCTGCTCACATCCAGGAGGCGAGTATTATTTCAGACAGCGAAGTGAACGAAGTAAACTATTGGGGTTGCGATAATTAGAAGTACAGTTCTAGCGATAAATAAAGAGTTGATTTGATAATTATTTGTGAATTTGTGAGAGTAAACAGTAAAGTTAAATAAAGAAAGAACTTTTGAATTATATCTGAAATATTGTGTTTTAAATAACGAACTAAGGCCACGCTCGTAACAACTGGTGTCAGAAGTAAAATAAAATCGCGAAATAAAGTGGTGGCATTTGAATTTGAAATTTAAAGAGTGATTAATTTTGTGAAATCGTGTGTAAAAATTCCGAAAGATAATTTTATATTAAACTGTGAGTGAATTACAAAAGACGCAAGAATGGGACGCAAGCTAGAGGAGCTTCGCATACAGGAATTGAAAGTGGAGTTGGGGAAGCGGTCATTACAAACGACTGGCCTAAAGAATGTTCTAGTCGAGCGACTTAGACAAGCTTTGATAGAGGAAGAAAAGAATCCTGAGACATTCGTTTTCGAAGAAGAACCAGAAATTGAGGAAGAGCCTGCAATGAACATAGAACAGCTTTTAAGTACTTTAATGAGCAAAATGGAAGCCCGTTTTGATGAACAAAAGAATTCTCTCCAGGAACAAAAGAATTCTCTCCAGGAACAAAAGAATTCTCTCCAAGAACAAAAGAATTCTCTCCAGGAACAAAAGAATTCCCTCGAGGACCACAAGAAATCTATGGAAACCCGTTTGGACGAACAAAAGAATTCTCTCCAGGAACAAAAGAATTCTCTCGAGGACCACAAGAAATCTATGGAAACCCGTTGGGACGAACAAAAGAATTCTCTCCAGGAACACAAGAAATCTATAGAAACCCGTTTGGACGAACAAAAGAATTCTCTCCAGGAACAAAAGAATTCTATGGAATCACGTTTAGATGAGCAGAAGAATGCTTTGGATGAACAAAAGAATTCTATGGAATCCCGTTTAGATGAGCAGAAGAAATCACTGGAAACGCGTTTGGATGAACAAAAGAGTTCTCTGGAGAGTTGTCTAGAAAGTCGCTTAGAGGAACAAAAGAATTTCCTGAAAAACTCGTTAGACGAACAAAATTTAAAAATTGAAGGAATCGAGCAAGAAGTGGCGGAAGTTCAACAAAAAGTGACCGAACAGCTTGACAATTTCAAATCAGATTTGGAGAAGATGAAGCATCGACAACCACGGCACGAAGGAATTGAAATATCCAATGCAGGCAGAATGAAACCTCCAATATTTGATGGACAAAATTCGTGGCATATTTTCAAGAGACAATTCGAGGCTGCTTCCGAAGTAAACGGATGGAATGATGCAGACAAAGCCACAGCTCTGGTATTAGCACTTCGAGGTTCTGCATCAGAGCTTTTACAAACTTTACCGATAGAAAGGCAACGTGATTATACTTCATTAGTACAGGCGATAGAGTTACGTTATGGAGATGAACACATGCAGCAAGTATATCGCCTACAGCTACGCAACAGGATTCAAAAGCATGGCGAATCACTACAACAACTGCAGGCTGATGTGGAAAGATTAGCTTATCTCTCATACTCTAGCGTAAATGTGGATTTCCTTAATGAAGTCGCAACAGAAGCATTTGTGAACGCTATCGCAGATCAAAATTTACAACAAGCGTTGAGGCTAGCAGGAAAGAAATCAACAGCAGAAGCACTAGCCTATGCACTAGCGTATGAATCTGCCAGGCAAGCTTTTCGAAGTGCAGTACGAGTGAGAGAAATTTCGGTGGAGGAATGTACTTGTAATAGAATGCAGAGCAATTCTACACGCGGTATTCTGCGATGCTGGAATTGTAATAGACCAGGACACCTCCAAAGGGACTGCAGAAAACGCCGACGAATGGAAGCGCTAGAAGAAGGGCAGAGATATCGAGCTGGGCAAAGATATCGAGTTGGGCAGCAGACTCACAGCAGAATACCGTCATCAGAGACCACTCCTTCGCGTGGTGTCATTCGATGCTGGAAATGTAGTAGACTGGGACACCTGCAAAACGACTGTAGGAAACGAGGACGAATGCAAACAACAGAAGAAGAAGGGAGAAGATGGCGAGCTAGAGAGCAAGCTTTCCGTGGAGAGACTAGACTGCAACCTCATGACTTTGAAATCCCATACCGCAAAGGACGTATCCACGGATATGCAGAAGCTTTTTCACAACGTCCATGCAATCCTGAATGGAATCATTGCGGACGGATGGAAGAAAAAGATGACGATGACTACAATGATGATAACGAAAGTCGAAAGAAAAAAGGAAAGAAATCCAAAGATGATGATGATTACGGTGATAAAAGTAAAAAGAAGAAAGGAAAGAAATCCAAGAGCAAGGACAATGAAAGAAAGAAAAAGACGAAAAGCAAAGAGTCTAAAGATGCTGATAATGACGATGATAAGGGTATAATGAAGGTCGGAAAAGGTAAAGATAAAGTTTCTGACGATGATGATAATAAGAAGTGCAAAGGCGGCAATGAAAAGGATGACAACGGCAATCTAAAGGGCAAGGAATTTGAGGACAAAGGAATCAAAGATAAAAGACGAAAGAAAAATCAAAGCATGGAAGAGTGTTTCAACAGAACATCAATCAAACATCTAAGGAAGGTCTTCAACTATAATCAACGCGATTGGTTTCGACATATTCCTATATTTCTAATGGCTTATATATCAGCTGTTTACAAAATGACCAGACAAAGCCCATTTAAGGTCATTTTCGGAAAGGAAATGCGCTTACCTAGCGACCTCAAGCTTGGTATACCCAAAGGCGAACAAAAGTTACCAGAAGACTACGTAACAAAGCTCAGACAACGATTAGCTGATGTGCACGAGGCCACGAGACGTTCTCCAAAGTTACCACAACACTGGGAGAGACCGTATGCAGATAAAACTAAAATTAATAACATGCCATACAAGAATCAGCGCGGTACAAGATGCAAAAGAAAAATCGTTCATCTAGATCGCTTGGGTCAATACGGAGAGCACCAAGACCGTGGACCATCTGTTGTTCGGGACGAACAAATTTTAAGAAGGGGGCAGTGTTACGTGCCGCAAAGTGAATCAAGCGACATCTGTTAGGAATGGAAGCAACTTTAGGTTAGTGACATCCTAGTAAACTGGGTTTGGAGAATGGAATATTCAGGAGGGTTCTAGGATAATTCGTAGAGTATAAATACGGCGCTGCTCACATCCAGGAGGCGAGTATTATTTCAGACAGCGAAGTGAACGAAGTAAACTATTGGGGTTGCGATAATTAGAAGTACAGTACTAGCGATAAATAAAGAGTTGATTTGATAATTATTTGTGAATTTGTGAGAGTAAACAGTAAAGTTAAATAAAGAAAGAACTTTTGAATTA
Organism: Dioctria linearis; assembly: GCA_963930735.1. NCBI lineage: Eukaryota > Metazoa > Arthropoda > Insecta > Diptera > Asilidae > Dioctria > Dioctria linearis. Next base: position 216,922,844 of record OZ005741.1, on the reverse strand, counting down.
TATCTGAAATATTGTGTTTTAAATAACGAACTAAGGCCACGCTCGTAACAATATAATAAACAACGACTGTTTTAGTTGATATTCCTATTTTTTAGTAACTCATGATGTAAAAATTCGTTAATTCAACAAAAAAATTAGTTGAAAAAACAGAAGATTCTCGAGCACGCAATTTCGAAGATTAGCAAAGCTAACTAAACAAATTGTTGAATTCACAAATGTTTTTTTACTAAACAAGATTAGCTAAATCAACTAATGACGATAAGTTTTCTCAATGAATATGATTCGTAAGCTGAAAATCAACTGATATTATTTGTTGATGAAACAAATTCATTGGCGTAAAGCAACTAATCCTTTTTTTCAGTGTACTTGTCAGCAGTACATTACTGTTGCTTAATTTCTCAAGTTGATGATAATTTCCGAAATTATTTCCATGTATTAATCATTGTGGGTGATGGCTCGAGGAAGACCTTCTAAATGCCTTAGTCTGCATTGAATAATGTTAATTGATGTCCAATAGCCTTGCAGCTCATAGTATAATAACACATAATAACAGATTTTAGTTAATAGAAGTAGTGTACCTCTACTTGAGTTTCGGACCATGTTGCTTTCGCAGGAAATGCCAAAAGTATCAGCGTTAAAATAAAAAATAAATAAACTCAAAATTAAGAAAAATTTAATTCAAAATGTGCTGCACTTTAATTTATGAATCTCAAGTAAATGGCAGTATGTTGGATAGGAAAAATCTTTCCACCGGAAATAGGTTGGTGTTTACGGCCCTTAAAGTAAAACATATAAATATAATTGGTTTAATAAGATTTTCACTAGCAATGAACTTAATAGCTGCAAGTAGGTTTAGAAGAAATTTTAATTCGATAAATATTTCTGTGTGATTTTTCAACGATCGTTTGAAAAATAATCGTTATTTACACATCTTCCTCTTTGATGCCTCTGATTGAAGCGAATTAGATCCATTTCATTTTACCCACACATCTTCCAATAGTTTTAATCGGTTCTTATTATAGTTCTGTAAATCGTTCTGGTAATTCTCTTTAATGAAAAGCAATCCATCTTGCGATTCACCTTAAACATAACTGGATCACCACCATATTCGAACTTTATAGATTAAATATTTTCTCCCTATACATTGACCTACAATGTCAATTCCCGCATAAAACTTCCCCTTACATATTTTAATGTTAAATACTAATTCCAATGTTGTATGGTTATCGACTGCCCACAGCTATTTAAAAACTTCAAATGTTCATTCTATGCCATTGGGTAGAGTCGTAATTAAATATCGGGGGTAAAAATGTTAAGTTGTGCAATAAGAGTACAAGTACGTTTAATTAGATAACTTCGCAACCCTTTGGAGGACATTAATCTTCCCAGAATGGAATGTTCTGTAAGGAACTCTAACCGGGGTCCAATAACATCCAATGTAGGTGTCCGAAATGATATGAGGATCCACTTGGAAGAAAATAAGTGGCAAATGGCCGCCGAAAATTTCCTCTCAAAATGCACGAACAGACATTTATGTTACTTCCTCGGAGCAATGCTTTTCCCAGCAAAACACAAAAAGGTGGAACATGAAATTTTCGAATGTCCATGAAGTGAGCTGTTTTCTTTTTTTATCATCTCCTTTCAGGTAACTATAAATACCGCTGAGGGTAATATTACTCTACGTTATGTATTATCGTCTCAGCACAAGAACATTGAACGAGTTTCCGTCAGCAGAAAAAAACTTTCGAACTGTGCAGATAGTGGAAAATTTTCCTCTGTGTTCCTGTGAATGATTGCAGTAGTCTTTTTATTAGAATTTTAGTGCCGTTGACCTATATATACGTATCCAAATCCACCTAAGAAGGTAAGTGTCCAAAAGATATTCGCCCACATAAAAAGGCGAACACGCTGGACATAACAGAGTTGTTCGGAAGTAGATGGGATACAATTTATCTGCAAGGAGCTTTCCCTGCGTCCTGAGGAGATGAAATTATAATGTGTTGAGCTCTTCAACTTTTACTCGTATGCTTTTCTGTCAGCAAGTTTATTCTGAAGTTCACATACAGAGCCAGCGGCAAAAAAAAAAACTTCAATGAATTTGCTGGTTTTCCTTTAACCGGACTTTCACTGGGTACAAAAAGTTTCATGATTCGATAATAATCTACGTGAATACAGTGTGAATCAATCGAAAGTAATAAAAGCCAATAAGAGTAGAAAAACTTTTTCTTTCCTTTGTAACTATAAGGTTCAAGTAGATTTCTATTGGTGGGAGCGTGTGCATCTCGTTTATTTGAATGTGTATGTAAGCAACGTTTTCTTGTTTTGAGAAAATGGAAGAAAGTTTTCAAGTCCTTAAAAGGATCTACGTAAGTCAAGGTTCGTCCTACAAAAACGTTTACATACTCTTCAGTGTAATTTACAAGAAAAGTTTCTTCCGGCAAAGTTCTCTTCTTTTCCATTTCTTTTTAAGGGTTTCGAAACCTGTCTGAAAGTTTTAATCCTGGCCACAACTTTGAAATAAAGTTCTGAATATGTTTTTTGCCTAGAGACGTGTAATTTTATATTTTTAATATAGTTCTTGGTTTCAATATTGTTTATAATCTAGCCATCAACATAATGGATTAAAAAATATCTTTATCTGACCTTTTATGGTTATGTATACATATGCACATTGCTCATTTTAGATGCTTTTTTTTAAAGATCATGTTTCACTTTGAAATATAAGTGCTTTGCAAAATACTCGAAATTTTAAGCTTTTTGTTACAGGTGTTCAGTTCACACAAAATTTTTAGTACATTAACTGGATCGGAATTGATTCACCTGTAAAACAGCTTACGCTCTGTTGTTATCAAAATCACGTCGGCTCTTATTACCTCCATTATATTCTCACTTTATCGAAGGTTCTTTTCGCACCTCAATGGGGATTTCGCGTATCCCTGGTATAATATGGATTTATACTATAGATTTCTCGGGCGAATCAATATTGCTATTTTACAGTAGTCAATGTTTAAGTCTTACCTTGCAATTTGTAACGTTATAGTCTTTACGCTACCAGTTAAATTTAATTAAGCTAGATCCCCTGAACACAGAACAATAGAATTCCCTTAACCCAGGCGTAGCTACTATAGCCAAACGGAAGCATGTAATCCATTTAGTTTGTCCTTCAGAATAATTGAATTTTCAAGAAATAAGATTTAGTTAAATAATTTTTTTTATACATTCATATATCGCTCTGTACTACCGATATACTCTAAAATTTCATAACGAAATTCTTATTTTTGGCTTTAAGTCTTTTAATTTCTCTGCTTGTATGCAGTAGGCTAAAATTTCGTACGTTTCTCGAAGTAAAAATATTTCACGCCTTAAAATACGTTTTGCTAAAATTATAGAAATGTAGTAATTGTCTCACAATCAACTCAAGCTATATTTTTTAGAATAAAAATATCCCATATAGCACAAAATTACCCAGAGACATCCCGTTCTATTCCAAAGATTCCATAGCTTCCTTGGGATAAACAGGAAGTATTCAGTATGTACCTGCTTAGGACACCTTATTTCTAGGAGTTGTTAGAAATTTCCCAACAGCTCTTCCCTGGGATACATATCCCACAACTACTTTCTGTGCGAACATTCTCAGTATTTAACAGACGTGCAAGACAGTTTTGGGAAAAACATGTGAAAGTGATTTTTCCGCCTCCCGTAATTTATTTCAGTATGATTTCTGCCTCTCGTCGTTCGCGTTGTTCTCTAGTGAAAGGACTTAGTTGTCGTTGTTGGAGAACAATAACAGAACAACAAAATATTTTTTGTAAGAAGCCACATAAGAATTGCTTTGTTTAATACAGAAAAATCAAAAAAGACTTTTCGAAGAAAAATGTTATCAATTAAAAAAAGGATTGTTCAACAGCTACTGCAATTAACAAAAGTGCAAGAGACATTTCGTATCAGCAAGAACTTAATACTCTTCAGTGTGGGTGGTTCTTGCTTGCCGTATATGCCTGGAAAAAGCCTAAGTTTACCTCACATATGCAGTTAGTTAAAATTCTGACTGTAAATTATATTTGCCGAAATACAAAGATTTACTTTGTATTCAGCAATTTAATTTTAAACGTAACTAGCCAAATTCATACAGAAAAGTCAAGATCATTTTTCGTAGCAAACTGTTAAAGTCTTCTTGATTTTTCTGTATGAATTTGGCTAGTCCCGCTTAGGGCTAAACTGCTGAGTACAAAGTAAATACTTAGTATTTCGACTCATATAAATCATACTCAGAATTTTAACTGACTGCATAAATGTGAGGTTAACTTAACTTTTTCCTAAGCCTATGCGGCAAGCAAGAACCAGCCGTATTGCCGTATAGCCTCTTCCTTCATCCAATGATAACAGAGTGCTAAGCTTAGCCGCCAAACAGTCACTGCAATGCGATGGTCAGGTAGGTACAAAAGAACATACAAATAGTAAAAATCCTTGGTACAAAGTGACTTTGGTTCTGATTTTATATAAACGGTAGGTCGTAGATTATGTCGATGCTTTTATAACATTTTAGTTATTTTTCTGATTAATGGTGTACATAAGTTAATTGAAACACTCAAATTAATTGAAATCCGTACTCTGCCCGTAGTTAGAGCGAACACGCACTAAATGAAGAAAATTCTATGACTTAATTAACATTAAATTTATATAGAATTAATAGTAAAGTTGTTTTATTGCACCACGAAATACAATTCAAAATTTATCTAAAATGTTAAGATCAATATTCAATAAAGGCGAAGGAGTAAGTACAACTCAATCGAAATTATGATAGAAAGAACTTTGTTGTAGAGCATAGACTACATTAGAGACATCTAGCCTAAAAGACAGAAACCCAACATGCGACAATTTAAGATGAAAAATGAATACTTGCAGTTCATATAAATTGAAAAATTTTAACGAGAATTAACTCTCCTACATTTTTTCACACAATAATTGTTAAACAAACTATTTTACTTTGCATTTCAACAACTTTCAATGATATATTATAATTTCTCGAATTTGATTTAAACAAACTTCAATTTTTACCATTTTTTACACGTTTCCGAACTAAAATCTCCATTCCAATTCATTTTTTGAATTCTTACCGACGTTATTTACTAAACTTCTTCGTTATCTTTGATTTAAGGCATAAATCATTATTTTGCTATAAATAGTTTGCCAGAAATTCGCATTGAAAAATGTATGAAACTTGCAAAGCTTGGTGCTGACTCCTTTTGATCAAAATAAAGTAAAATTTGTTGATATGTTCTGGATTACTAAAAATGGGACTAACCAACTGAATGGTTGTGCTACCAAACTAAACAGAGAGATAGAGGCAAGTCAGATTGTGGTTCATATAGCCGAGGATTTGCGCACGGCACCAAAGAATTTACATTTCAAAGGCGCATGGCATCAATAAATTGGCATAGCAACAACAATTTGGAATATTTCTTTATTTTTTGTTTGAAGTATTTCCGTTTTGTATAAAATTATTTTTAAATTATTTTTACCTAATTACAGTTTTCTTGCCTACTCAATTTTATCATAAATTTATTCTATACATATTTTATGTTAAATTTCAAAAGAATATTAATAATAATTTTTGAGCTTAATGGTAATTATTATGTGCGAATGTACTTACTGCCCATGTGCAGTTGTTACTGGCTGGCTCGTGTCATTAAAGAGTTGTTACAATTTAGACCTCTGGTAGATTTTTTGTTTGTTTTGCTAATATCACGATTCTTATGAAGCCTGAACACCCGAAATACACTTAAAACTAGAGTAAATGTACTGTACCAAGTATCTATTAAATTACACAAATAGGCAAATTTCACGAGTGAAAAATACTTGTCATAACAATTTCAAACAAACGCAGATACATTCTGAGTAAATTTAATAATCTTAAATGGGAAGCGGAATCTTAAAGCAAATTTTTGTGGTCCTTGGTTATATATACATCGCGAACGTGCACCACCCCACCATTGGGGAGCGAGGCAGTACAAGTAAGTCGTAAAGTTTTTGGAAGCTACTTATCGGTGTATAGACAAACTATCGACGTAATCTTATTAGAAACACGAAGTTGTTCTGGCATCTACGAGCCGTAGGTAGTTAATATACCGAGAAAAGGGACAATTTACTTAAAATCAACTTATAGTCGGCTTCATCTTAGTTTAGCTTCACTGTTGAATTTTTGTGAAAACTGCAGTCAAATTGGTTTCTTTTCATTTTAAATAATACTGTTCTTGGACTGGCATATTTCGAAATGGTCAGTTACTTATTTAGTTTTTTGTCAATCATTTTGAGGATAAATCTACTTACAACGACTCTTGTACAAATACACTGAACGCCAATGTTGCAGTTTTGAATTACTTTCTCAATGAAGGATTTTTGAACATAACTGCGGGAAATACTAATAAATCTATTTATATAATTCAAGCCAATTACGCCAGAGAAAGAAATACCAAGCTAAGTTCGAGAGAATCTCAAGGGACTGCTTTAGTTTGCTGGAGCTGGCAACTGCTCTCAAACGAATTCTAATGATTTGTATAAAATCTTTGTGTGTGCATGGCTGGCTAGCAGAACTGGGTGCAACCCTGCCCTCTAGTCATTTCCACCCTCGTGTCCATAAGTAGAAATACTTATCACACTTATACGAATTTTAAATGAGCCTATCCTTTTTGGTATAAAATCTAAGTTTCCAAGACGACTTCTCTTCGATTGGCAAGAATTTTGCAGTCATATTTGAAGACGTGAAAGTGCTTGCGATATTTGCTGAATCAATTCTAAGACACAGTGGTGCCCTGACTCTACTCTCTAGTATTGAATGCGACATTTAGTTCTTGTGCTATGATGGGTTTAGCTTGAACAGCTTTTATTTATTATGTCAGCCATAAAAATATTCCTCAAAAAATTAGTTTATACAAATTTTTTATGTAATCTTAAGAATGAAAGTTTTGTAAATAATGTATCTTTCCGACTCCCCAAGCAATGGCTGAAAATCCAAATATATATTTAAAAAATAATCATGATAATAATGCAGATTTCTTATTTCTTGTTCGTGATTGTTTTACGCCCTTTCCGACAACTTTTGATAGTTGTGAAACAATAACTGCTCTAGTATAGCAAGGACGAATATGTTGACTGGATTTCTAATTTCCTTGGACCTTACTCATGGCTTGTGTTGATGTGCCCTGGAAATAAGTTTTTTAGTTAGTTTTAAGCACTTTTGAAAGATTTAAAATTAAGGAATAACTCTTCTATTTTGCAGATATATAAGATCCTAATGCCATTCCATGTTTGAACATAGATATTAACATTTCCGTTACAGGTTGGACATTCAATCCTTGAATAAAAAAGGAAAAATAAGAAAATTAAGTAGTAAAAAAAATTTATTTTCAAATCTAATGAAAAAAAAACCTTGCTATAACTGCCAGTCCCCCACGAAATTTAAACAACATTTTTTCCCTTTTAATTCTTTTTAGTTTCTTTCCTTCCTTTGTGGCTATGCAAACAATGGAAAATCCTTCAATCCTTGGATGTGTTTGTTTCCCAGTTCCCTCTCTTTCCGTTTAAAAATAGATCTTGAGCAGTAAAATGTGCCAGGAAATGTTATTTCAATTTTATAATTGGCCTTTTGTAGATTTTCTTAATTTCAGACTGTAACAACAAAATTAAAGAGAACAATTTTATTATTACAATTATACAATAAATCGTAAACTTTACAAAAGGTTCACACAAATGTTTTTATATTAATTAAGTAAGTGCTTTCTAGTATTTGCCAATTGGACCACGAGGGTGCGCTTTAGTGCGAATAATTATGTCGTGTTCTATTTATAGTCCGGCGATGTTGATTTCACAGGAACTTGGAGTGGGAAGTTGTTTTAAGCAATGATGTCGTCTGCTGATTATATGTTCTGATGTATGTAGATGCGCAGTGGCGGCGAAAAATAAACGTAGATAAGATGGTGATGTTACACTCCCCTTTTGTAGCTGAAGGAGAAACGACTGTGAAGATACAATTCTGGAAAACGTCATCATTTATCGAAGTGTTTTGCGAGGGCGTCCTCTCTTGCGGATTGGTGCTATGGGTGGTGTAATTGTGTCCGGGTTGTGACATCTACTTAAAGCAGAAGTATGGTAGTTGCCTTTGATATCTTGAGGGTTACCGTGACTAGCAATTTCATAACTGTTAGGTCCCTTGGTACTAAGGATGATGTATGGTCCATCTGTTCGGGGTACAAATTTTGACGTAAATCTGTTCGAGGCTCTGCTCCGAGCTTGTGTCGTAACCCACACATAATCTCCGGGTAAGTATGTAGGATCGGCTTGGCGTTTGGAATCTGCATAATGTTTCTGTCGATCCTGTTCTTTCTCGTGTATATCCCGTGCTGTTTGTAGAAAGGCTTCCGTTCGTGTCAAATATGGAGTGACTTCAGGTATGAAACTTTCAGACTGTATTATCTGACGCAGGTCATTGTTCACGTCTTCAGGAGCTCTGATCTCTCTTCCAAACGAAAGAAAAGCTGCAGTGTATCCAGTGCTTTGACATCTCGCGGTGTTCATGGCAAATCGTATGAAAGGAAGCTTTTCGGGCCAACTCGGATGATCGTTACCGACTAGGATGCCGAGTTGAGTCTTCAAATCCCGATTTTTGCGCTCAACTGGATTTGCCTGTGGATGATAAATAGGAGTAAATACTTGTTTAATATTGAAACAATGACATATTTGTTGCATAACAGCACTGATAAATTGTGTTCCGTTATCACTGAGAAGTCGTCTTGGAACACCATATCTACAGAATACCTCTTCTATCAGAATTTTTCCACAATTGATAGCTGTAGCTTCTTGAAGTGCAAACAGCTCTACCCACTTCGTGGCGATATCTTCGATTACCAGAATCCATTTTAGTCCTGTGTCGGAAGGAGGCAAAGGACCGAAGAGGTCTATTGCTAATGTCTCGAAGCGTCGGTTATACACAGGAGTCTGAAGTAGTCCTGCTGGCTTCATGTTTGAAATTTTGTACCGTTGGCATTTGTCACAATTTTTGATGTACTTGTGAATATCGTGTCTCATTCCAGGCCAAAAGTAAAGTGAAGACATCCTCTGCAACTCTTTTCAACACCGTAGTGACCAGCTGTTGGTTCGGCATGGTATGCAGTCAGAATTCTAAGTCTTTCTTGTTTTGGAATGATTAGTTGCGCTTCATCAGTGTCATTATCCCATGAGTAACGGTATAAAACGACATTATTCAAGAGATATCCTCGAGAAGTCCATCGTGAATAGTCCTCAGCTGTGGTCGACTCCAAGTCCTTAATAATTTTTCCAAGCTCTGTGTCTGCAATTTGACATTCTCGAACGGTTTTTTCACTTTGGCGGGGAAAATCCACAGAGATGATGCAGTTGTTTATCATCAGTGCTTCTTCCTGGCATGGTGGCCTAGATAGCGTGTCAGCTACTACGTTTACCTTTCCAGGTGCGTACTGTATTTTCATATTGTATGGCTGTAATTGTAAACACCAACTTGATAGTCGTCCGTTTGGTGATTTAAGAGACATTAGCCAACGCAACGCTTGATGGTCTGTGGCTACTGACACATCACTTCCTTCTATATAGCCTCGGAATTTTGATACTGCCCAGACAACAGCAAGAGCTTCCCTCTCTGTTGTATTGTAGTTTCTTTCAGCGGATGTTAGAAGGCGGCTTATATATTCGACAGGTCGTTCATCTGGTCCCTCCCCTTGTAGTAGAGCTGCACCAATGGCATAACTGCTTGCATCCGTTCGAATAATGTAGGGTTTGGTTCCATCTGCTTGCCTTAGGACTGGAGTGGTGGTAAGTTTCTTCTTTAATTCATCAAAGGCATTTTGTTGCTCTGACTCCCATGTCCACTTTGAAGCTTTTTTTGTTAAGTTTGTGAGAGGGCGAGCGATTTCTGCAAAGCCTGACACGAATCTTCTAAACTAAGAGCACGTCTAAAGAAACGAGATGAGCTGTTTTATGTTTTTTTGGTGCTTCTCGATTTTCAATAGCCGAAATCTTCTTAGGGTCTGGATTGATGCCATCCTTCGTTAGTATATGCCCCAGATATCTTATTTCTCTGCAACAAAAATTACCTTTTTTTCGATTAATTCTTAATTTAAAAGTTTTTAGAACATCAAAGACTTTTGCAAGATCTTGTTTGTGTTCCTCGAAGGTTGAAGATTACACAAGGATATCATCGAGATAGGCCAAAATTCGCATATCTCTTAATTTCGTTTTCATCCTATCAATGAGCCTTTGGAAAGTACCAGGAGCATTGCGCAAACCAAACGGCATTCTGTTAAATCGGTATATTCCAAAAGGTGTTATAAACGCAGTCTTGTCCTTATCTTCCTCATTCATTTTTATTTGCCAGTATCCTGCTAGTAGATCTATTGTTGACATAAATGCTGCTTCTTTTGTAGAATGAAGTAGGTCGTCAAGCCTTGGAAGGGGATACATATCTGCTGCTGTGATTGCATTGACTTTTCGGTAATCAACACAAATCCTTAGTCCTCCATCCTTCTTGGGAACCATGACAACCGGTGAAGCCCATGATGATTCACATTCCTCGATTATATTTTGCTCAAGCATAGTGTTGATTTCATCTTCTAGAATTTTTCTCTTACTTTCAGTCAATCGATAAGGCGGTGTGGCTATAGGTGGATGGTTTCCAGTTTGAATACGATGCTCGACTTGTGCTGCTGGTTCACCTATTGGTTCAAATATATTTTTAAATTCAATTAAAAGATTATTAATTATGTGTCTCTGCGAAGTATCCAGAGAAGTAGCCTCATCTCTTCATAGGACAATTTCTTCGATTGCAACTGATTCTATATATATGAAATCTGGATCATGTATTGCTATCTTTGTGCTATACACAGTTGAAGATCTGGGAATACTATCCTCGAAAATTTTGTCAATCAGCGATGGTGAGTAGTCCTCGTGTGATGAAGAAGATTGTTTCGGAGAATCGAATACTGGTGCACAAAATGTACTAATGGTATTTGTAATGTCTACAAATGGTGTTGCAGCTAGCGGGCTGATTAGTTCTGGTATACTTAACCCTTGTTTCAGCTCTGGAGGACTTTTAAGCTGTGGCCCATGAAATTCTGCTTCTCTAGGTGGAGTAACTAGTTATGGAGCTGAATTAATGGTAGATACTTCTTGTAAAGTTGGCTTAGATTCCTCTTGCAGTAAATCTAATTTCTTCTGTGGGGAATCAGAAAAATGCCATGTCTGTTGTGGTAAATCTAAAACAATTCTGGCGTCTTCGATGAAGTCGACACCCAAAAGAGATCTGTTATCAGGTGCATTAACCAAAACCATGAAATGTGTTGGAATGATTCTACCTTGAAGCTTCACTTCTGCTTTTGTAAGTAGTACTTCTTGCGGACGCTTTATTCCATCAGCTAAAACAACAAATGCGTTTTGCTTCTGAAAAACGTATCCATCCTGTAGTAGTTGCGTGTATAATTGATGACTGGCAACGCTCATTCTCGCTCCCATATCGATAAACGCTATTCCAATTTTATCTTTGATATGGATCTTTATTGATGGGCGTTGTCGAAGAGGAAGTACTGTTCTCTTCGGGGAAATATCAAAAGAACAGAAACTAATATTTTCTTGGTTTTTACGTTTACTGCGTTCGGGACACTGACTTCTTATGTATCCTGGCTTTCCACAACCATAACATGTGAGTGTTGTTTTTAATGGCGTCACACTTTGAGCTCCTCTGTTTGGTTGATTTTTTTCATAATTTTCTCGTTTTCTACATTCTTCCATACTATGGCCGAAGTTTTTACAATGTTCGCATTTTTGTTGGTTACGTGGTGCAACATCCTGCTGGGTTTGCTTTTTATTTTGGGATGATTTTTCTTTCAAAGTTTCTTCAATCTCACGTGCTTGTGTAAGGAGTTCTTGGAACGTTGTAATTTTCTCTCTCCTCAAGTGAGCGTGAATATTGACGTGTAGTAGTCCAAATAGAAGATTAAGTTGCTGTTCTTCTGTATGTGTTCCTTCTGGTAATTCAGCAAGCAAGGCTCGTTTGTTGCAAATAAACAGGTCTGTTGGGGTGTTTATCTCTTGTTTCGTGCTGTATACGTCGCAATAGACTTGATGAGGTGGTCGTGATGGTGCGAAAGCGTTGCGGAGCAAAGACATAGCTTCGTCCCATGTCGTCGCTTGTGGCTGAATACCCTGCCACCATACTGCCGCTGTATCTTGTAGCAATAGTGGTAAACCAGCAAGTGCATTTTCGTTGCTCATGTTCGTAATCCGTTTGTAAATGGATGCCGCTGAAACAAATTCGTCTACTTTTGCTTTAGAGCGTGTGCCATTATACCGCGTGCTGTACAATTTGCAAAGTTCCAAAACCCTCGAGAATACTTCACAAGCCATGAAACAGACTCCCTTCCTACCACATGCGAGGCCCACCGTAGTCCTTACATTCTAAAATATTTGCAGTGTTCTTATGTAAAACTGACAAAAGTTTGATTTGAATAGCTCCTCCGCCCTAAACTACTCTTCATACAGAAAATGGTGTTCCAATAATCTTAAGCTTGCTTTCTTATCTTGCGAACCGTAATAAAATTTTCATACCTTTTCTAACAAAATTATTTAAAAAAATTTATCTTAACCAAATGACTACGATTCCTCAAACAAAAATTTTCAGCTGAGTAATCATTATAACGTCGCTGAGCCGTCATGGCATGCCGTGGGCTGATGATATCGAATGTAGCTACCTACAGATTCGGACTCCGGCTGCACATACATACATGCAATTATCACTCAGCTGAGAGGTATTGAGCGTCAAATGGTAAGGTTACTTTGTAATCAAAACTATTTTATTATTTTGTTAAGTAAGATATATAGGAAGTTTATCATATGGGAAGCTAAGGAACCAAGCTTTAAATTACCAGAAGACTATTTTCCTGTATGGATAGTAGTTTAGGCTCTATAGCATGTATAAAGTCAATGTTTGGCACTTTTCCATAAGTATCAATATAGAACATTTTAGAGAACAGACTCCGAACGCACACATATAGATTTCTGTTTCATGGCTTGGGAAGTATTCTCGAGGGTTTTGAAAGTTCCCATTCTCTATTGGAGGTGGTGGTGGTGGTGGTTGTCGAATGGTAGCGATAAGCTGCTCAAACTGTTCCGGTGTCATCTGTATGGACATGTTTGCATTCAGCCGGGGACTTCTTCTCTGGCGAATCTTATTCTCAGGCATCGTATTGAAGGCCGCAAGTTGGGTGCCAATTATGTAACAACAAAATTAAAGAGAACAATTTTATTATTACATTTATACAATAAATCGTAAACTTTACAAAAGGTTCACACAAATGTTTTTATATTAATTAAGTAAGTGCTTTCTAGTATTTGACAATTGGACACCACGAGGGTGCGCTTTAGTGCGAATAGCTGGAAAGACTCACTTCAGAATAATTATGTCGTGTTCTATTTATAGTCCGGCGATGTTGATTTCACAGGAACTTGGAGTGGGAAGTTGTTTTAAGCAATAATGTCGTCTGCTGATTATATGTGCTGATGTATGTAGATGCGTAGTGGCGGCGAAAAATAAACGTATATAAGATGGTGATGTTACAAGACGAATTACCTACGTACCGACTTTTATGGAAAATGTTAAGCTTCTAGAGGCGAAGTAACTTCTAGATAATTTGTTCAGCTTTTCTGTTATTATCAAGCTCTTTATGTTAAATATGAATAAAAAAAATGCCTAAGGTACATATATAAGTGCATTGGACCGAAATAATATTTAATTCGAGGCAAAATAACACCGCCTGGCATTTACGCAGTTAATGATTTGGGGTTAATTTCATTCATCTTTCACTGCGAATAACGATTTCCATTTCAAATTAGGTGAAATTAATTACATTTCAGTCAGTTACACTAAGTTACACTAAGTAACACTATGACAACAAATAAAAACATAAACCAAAACAAACAACAATGCTTTGCCTAAAGATAAATTACAATGCACGCCAATTGCATTGTAGTTGCTTTATTGGTATACAAACAGAATATTGGAATGAATGAATACAGAATGAAACTAACAAGACCCAAGTGTTTTCAGTTGTCAGGCACAGCTGCTTATCTGCCATATATGACAGCGGCATACTCTGCCCTTTCAAATTGTAATAAACAGCTTCCTAAAAACCATAATAGGAAGTACGACAGCTCTCTGCCTCCTCTATAGCAATTCACCATATTAAATTTAACAAGAAAAATAGGTAAAATTGGTCCAAGACGTCGTATCCATTAATACAAATTTTCTAACCCAACAAGTTTTAAAACAAGCTGGCAACATTCTGTGCAGTGAAAACGCTATGTAAGAGTCCAGACACATCTTGGAAACTTGTTCGATGTTGGCTGTAAAAATCCGGAGAATTTGTGAGGTGGATTTTTTTACTTAAGTAGAACTCGTTTTTTTTTTGTGTTGGTTAACTACTGATTCTAGAGATCTTTTCAATAATTTAAAGATACTACTGCAAACATTTGGTATAGATCTGGATATAAGTGGTAGGCAGAAAAATTCGATGATGATATATTAGTTAAATATGGCCAAGCTGTAGCAATCTGCTCGCTGCTGGTGATACGGATTTTCGAAAATTGGTAGCTTTTTAAGAGCAACCCACCAGATGCAAAAGGAGCTAATAATATCTGGAAAAAGTTTTCAACCACACTTTAAGGACGCAAATCGCACATTAAATGGAAGAACTAATTCTTTTCACAAGATGCGTAAAAAACCTCAATTTTTTGTATGGCGATACCAAAAACTTGTCTCCCAATCCAATTCATTCTTCAACTTGTATTTACAATTTTTATAAAAACTCCGTGTATAGAATTTGAAGTCTGCACAGAGCTGTGTTCTCCGGCAATGGCCAAATATATAACGAAAAACGAAATTTTCACAAGTCAACCCTATGAAGGAGTTACCCAAATTCTCCCATTTGGGATTTAAACCTAAAATTTTTTTAAAACGACCGTACGTAAAATCTCATCTCTTTTAGCAAATTAGTTCTCGAGTAATAGTGTGGACAAATGGGCATCTAAAAATCAGAATAATTTTTGGCCAATCCAATTTGCTCTACCATCATTATTTCTATGCGTTACAAACGGAATGCCAAACTCAGTATACCCTATAGTTTTCAACTATGTATGCATATGTACTTAAGACACACGTAAGAGCTGCGCGAGATATTCTGGTTTAGCGGCCAGGTCTATCGTGCCCCAATAAGGAGTAAAAGGGAAGAAACGTTGAATAATATAGGTAGGAATCAATCAGCCCGTCGAAAACCGCATACTGACAGATAGAAGCTAGGAGGGATCTGATTTTTTTAGGATGACATTTATATTTTAAATACATATTTATATTTAATTTATTTTATTTAATATTTTATTTATTTGGTATGTATACGTATCATTAATTTATAAAGAAATACTATACTCGAATCGATCGCACATTCAGTCCAGAAAAAATACTATCTTAAGAGTAGGTGGTTGGTTTGTGACCAGGGTATGCCAATACTAGCACCATATAACACTTTGCCTGTTGGAGTTGCAGATGAATGGCGCACGTGAACGATTCATTCATCATGAAACAAAATTTTTGAGAATCGATTAAGCAAGACACATTTCACAATAAACATTAAGTAATATGCAAAATTAATAAGAAAAACAAAATCACCGTGAAAAGACCAACATCCATTTAGTGGATCGTCACAATAATCGTAATACATGAACAACATTCACACAACTATTATAATATTACATTTTCAAGCATTTAGTTTGGTCACTATGTATTTGGGAATGCAAGTTATGTGAGAACGAATTCTGATTTTAGTTTATGATGTAGTTTCGTTCAGAGAAGCATAGCCTTGTCAACCAAAATTTTGTAAATTCTCCACCATCTTGAAAAAACTGGAAACAATTATTTTTTTCGTAAATACTCGGCTTCGAAAAAGTTCTAATAATAAAAGTTACGTAGCATTGGTCAAGCTAAAATTTGGCATGGTTAAAGTCCTTGAAAAAAGGACTGGAGAAAGGATTTATATTTAAAAAAAAAAGTCGTTTCGTCCATATTAAAGATACATTCGACCACATTTTTGAATTCCGCAAATGAAACTCAAACAAAAGTGTTTGGTTGAAAATTTCAGTTAACCTCATTATTATCGAGATACAAAGTATCGAATTGTACTTCATTTGTCGTGTTCCTTTCCCGTTTTTCGCGAAAATGCACATAGATATCATCAAAGTGCTAAAAACAAAAGTTACCCATCATAAGGCTATCTTTTGGTGCACTAAACATTTGAATTAAGGCACACGAAAAAGGATATCTTCGGTTATGTCCTTTTCGTCCTTACTGAAAACTTTTACCCTCGCCGTTCCACTCCCCTACCCCCGCGGAACATGAAATTCATACCTCTTGTTCACTATGGCTGTGCTTTTAATTTGGGTCATCAATGAACTCGCTACGCCTCTTGATTCGGGAATTATAA
Organism: Dioctria linearis; assembly: GCA_963930735.1. Taxonomy (NCBI): domain Eukaryota; kingdom Metazoa; phylum Arthropoda; class Insecta; order Diptera; family Asilidae; genus Dioctria; species Dioctria linearis. The sequence goes on along the minus strand of OZ005741.1, from coordinate 216,906,291 downwards.
GCAAAATATTTTCAAACTTTACCCCTAGGCCCACCGAGACCAGGCCCATCCTTCATTCCGCACAACGGACATGACCGAAAGTTGCTGAATTACGGGGAAGCACTTCCGAATATTTCCTTTTACGTGTGCCTTTTTGGACCTGTTTAGGTTACCAAAAGATAGCCTGGTTTATGCAAGGGCGCAATCCAGACAGTTGCTCTATGGGAGGGGGCGATCTTTACCATTGGCAACCTAGCACTTCCTATCGCTCTGTATAGATTTTCTTTTCGTTTCAGCATGAAAATTTCATTAGCATTCTGATATCGCCGGAGCTCATTTATTTATATAATATAAAGTTTTGATCCCGTTTGCATAGTAAAATTTAGCCCCACATAAAATCGACATTATCCACTTCTTGATTGTATCATTTAAAGATCGCTTGCATTTCGTTGAAACATCATAATTGCCTCGGCTGGACAGCAATTTCTTGCAAATTAAATGGTTAACGAAATTTTCGCGGAATGCTAATTAGGCATGGTTAATATATGTATAAAATTAAATTAAATATTTGCAGGAAAACTGAATCTGAGATTAATTACCTCGGCTATGGTAATTTTCCCAACATACTACTTTTCATCAAAGGACCCGGCTTTTGTGAGCTTTCGATCACAAAATAGTGCAAAAAAAATTTTACTTGTACTGAAAATTCCCAAGTGGTATAATTTTAACTTTTTTGAGAATAATTTATGACTAAAAAAGAAAATATATAACAAATACCTTTTTAAAAAACTATCTAGAGTTTTCCATTTAATTAAATATTAAAATTATATTTGTGTATAAATTTTAAAATTTGCATGGTACACAAAGAAAGCAAATTAATTTAATTAAGTATTTTGATAAACAGCATGAATTGGAAATTTCATTGTTATTCACTGTAGTGTTAAAATTTAAACTGCCCAGGGGCTAGATTCCGCAACTATAAAAAAATTGCCAGTGCACACGATTCAAAAAACTTACCGTGAGGGAAAGTGTACACTTAAATGCTGAAAATTTCTTTCCCTTTGCTACTCTAAGTGCTCTACAGGATAACTTTCTCTGCCTAACTCTAATAGCAATTCTACATTCTTGACGTATAGAGAGAATCACCGGAAAGAGACAAAATCTCTGTAAGCATCATGCTGCATGAGTAAATCGCTCTCTAATTATGACTTCAGGTGTGATTCCGAGAGGTGTATCGTTCTTGAAAATATTTTTAGGGTAAATAGTATTATTTTCAATAGAACAGGGTGATCAGCTATCGGCAATTACAGAGGTTCGCATTGCCAGCAAAATGGAGAATTAATTAAAAGCGAAACGCAAGTCTTCAGGTTTAAAAACATTACGATTTTTACATATATCCATGGCCTGTTCGTTTACAGGACAACTCAAAAATCTAATACAATTACCTAGGTAATAATTTTCACCTGTGCAGATAATATATTAAAAAATAAGCATTTCTGTACATAACACATAAATTGCTTTTGCAAAACAGATACTACATGCCTACGAATATACATACCTATATCATCAGAGAAAATTATTTTCTTGGCCGAATTTTTTTCATTTGTCAAGCTTTCATTTACTATAATCATATAGTTGCTCCAGATTTCAAAGTAAAAGAACTCTTTCGGATGTCTCCCTTAGTAAATGTAATTGATTGATTGGATCCCTTCTGTTGATTAATGACTTCACTAATACCATTTCCCTTTAGAATATTCTGGGTTCAATAAGATTAATCATGCTCCTCCTCAAGGATAAGTGTGAATCCTCAAAACATATTTTTACCTAGTCATCGAGGGATGAGTTTAACAGAATTTATAATGACATGGCAAGTGATAGGAAATAAAAATAACTGGTGCTGACGAAATTGCTTGAAGCTGCGCCTATTTTTTCCTAATAGCCTTTTTTGTACTAAAAATAGTTTTGACTTTATTACTACACATTAAGTAAACTAGTGTAAATTAGTGTTCAGAACAACAATATTTTCCTAACTGAGACGTCATATCACATACTGTGTATGTGTTGTGTACTGCGCACAAATTTTCATTATTTTGCTGTGCTTTCTTCTAGATTTTAATTTTTAGTTATGAAACGAAATGCAAAGTGTAACATTTGCTTGAAACGGAATATTTGTGTGCTTTTTTTTATATAATTAATACATTCACTTTCTGTAATAACCAATCGAAGTTCGACTGTTATGTTGTTAAACGTTTTTATAAACAGCTGGAACTAAACTCCTCCTTCCATTGAGCACTCACAAAATTATTTGAATTCAATTACGACGCCATTTCCTTATTTCCACATCTTCTATTAAAAATAAATAAACTGCATATTGAGCAGCCATACTTAATTCTAATATTATTGATATGCTATACTGCTGAGGTTGAACAGCGAATAAATTCACATTCAAAATCCAATTTGGAAAAATTAGCCTTTTCCTTAATTTTAGCTCAGGTATCGCTATAATGATATAATAAGAAAGCACCGTGAAAGGACTTAAAAAGAACTATCCTGTAACTGTAGGATTACGATAAGCTATAATTCTGTTAATTATCTCACAAATTTGTTTCATTGAATTTTTTTTAGCTTTTTTTCACAAAAGATAATCTCTTAATATTAAATTATGATCTATATTAGCTCCAGTAGGTATCAATCCACTTAATCCTTTAAAAGTACATTTACTTAATACCGCTGTTTATTCACATCAAGAGTAATTGTTACATGGGTTCATCAAAAATTAATAGCAAATTTACTAACTACCCAGAGACTATTTTTTAAAAATATTTTAGGAATGTACTTCATTCTTATACAAGCTGATGAATATTTAGAAGCAACAGATACTACTACTCATGGAGTTCATAGATCAATTTTATGTATCAACAGGATTCCATGGAATTCATGTATTAATTGAACTGCTTTCTACTAATTTCGCTTCTGGAAGAAAAATGTAATTTATGTGCCCACTCAGTTCACAGAAATAAATGTACATGTTAATTATTCTTTTGCTAAACGTACTTTTGTTAAGTGTCGGCTTGGTAATTGTCCTTTTTGCGAAATATTGTATTGCAAAACCCTTTTTTGTTAATTAAGTTTTTGTAAGAAGTCTTATATGTGGCTTTAGGAAACATGTATTTTTGAATAATGTATTTCTGCCAACTGTAGTATACACGAAAAATAGTTTAAGCATTAGCTAATTATGTGTTTAATTCACCAATTACTTTTTTAAAAGAAAACATCAAATCTTGAAGGTAGGACCAACCATGTTAAGAGCAGCTATTTCGTAGTTCAGCAAGGTAAGGCCACCTAATGTCGAACACTGCCAATTGTCGGAGACTCTTGAAGAAATCCATATCGGATCATAAAACAAATAAAGTATATGGCTTAAAACTGAGTTCTTGCATTATTCGCGGTGCCTTATCTGGCATCAATACAAAAAAATATTTTGCTCCGATAAAGGAAAGAATAGGCCTTAAAATTCAGTTCCCATTCTGACCTCGAGGTGAAGGTACAACAGCCATTGTTGCATTATTATGTTTTGTGGCGCTTTCATGGAATAGGTAAGTGAAATGGGGGTTTCAGAACATGTACACATGAACTGCAAGTAACCATAAATATTACTTAAAATTACTTAATAGTTGACTGGATTTCTATTTAATCAAACAGTTCAAAATATGTTCTACCCATTATTTGGTGCATATACAGTTAGTTGTTGGCCTTGTTGAATAACTTTTCCAAAAATAAAAGCAATCTGATTTCACGTGCACCTAATCACGGCCGGTGTGGATTGGAGAAAAATAATTACGTTGATATGTAACATATATTCTCAAACTCGGACAATGCATGAAAAAAGCAAAATTTTGAAGAATACATGGAAACCCAACAGCGAACTGTTTCGACTGTGCGAAAAGGAAGATAAGACCTCGAAGCAAATTATATATGAGAGTCCCACACTTTCAGCATTAAGGTTGCATATCACTGGAGAGGCAATTATTTCTCTAAATAAAGTCTATAAGCTAAACGTAAAGGCAATAATCGATCTAGTAAAAAGGCCAGATTCAGTTCAACCACTCGAGGAAAGGACACAATAGATCAACTCTTGTCGCGGTGTCCACAGTGACCTAGTGGCCCTAGTCTGCCTTACTCTTAGCCTTACCTAACTCCAGAAGGTAATATAATCAAAAGCAGGGTTGTAGTAACAGAACAAGGAATTAGAAAATAGTTCAAAGAGCTGTATAATTATTAAAAAAAAAACATTTCTCAAAATATACTTAATGATCGCAGAAAAATTTAAAATTCAGACGAAACGAGCTTTATTCATTGCCCCGCATGAGACAAGGTAGTCTGTAGCAAGGGTTACAAAAAATGTACTGTACTAACGTGAACAAAGATAAAGAAACCGTTTCTGTTCTTCTCGTCTTCTTGGTTTGTGGAAATATTGTACATCCAAAAGTAGCATTTTAGTACGTGACGCCGTCAAAAGTGGTGACAAATAGTATTCCAGACACTTGGTTTGTAGTCAATGAAATTTTCTTTTTGACTATGTCAAAAATGATGTCCTTGGTTGGATTAAGGATTCAGGAGAAGAGCGTAATCATACCCATATTCCTCTTTTTAGATGAATGCAATTCTCACTTAAGCTCTAAGCAGAGATACATAAATATGTAAAAAAAAAACTAAATGCCATTACATCAAACTCATTTCATAAATATTGTCTTAAGTTTCTGTGAGTTGCATTATTTTCCTAATGCGCGGCAAACAAATTCATCGCTATACGCGCTTTCCATATTCTTCTTTTCTTTAACCCATATGTGACCAAATAGGGTACCCGGTAATGTTTTCTGGTTTAAAATATAAAATATACTTCTTCTCACATCGCTCCTAAAGGCCTAGGCGTATGTATGCCTAAGCACTAACAAACACTTCTAAAGAGTCTTCGAATATTTTCGATATGAACCGAGTTTTGAAATATGTTTTTTTCACATTTCTGGAAACTATATGTGAGAGCTAGTCTCGGACGTGGGAGGGAGTGCCGGTTTTTAATGGACAACTCAGTTTTTAAACTTCAAATATAAAATTTTATTAAATACTTCAATGTATTATAAATTCATGTGCTTAACCTAATATCACAAATTCATTTACTAAAAAACTAACCTACAAACTACTAAAAATTCAATATAAAAATTCAAGCAAAGAAATTCAAATAAAACAAAACAAATTAAAAATTCAAGTAAAATTCAATAATTAGTGACGATTGCGTTGCCCGTCTCCTTTAATTCGTCTTATTCTCGAAAAAGGGAGAAGAAGAATTAATCGTCTATGAGAAATGAGTTCTAGAACAAAGAAGAAGAAGAAGTCTTAATCGTCTATGAGAAAAGTATTCCTATATAATTTTAAGAGTGCTATTTTTAGGCACACGGGCAGCAAATTCTACTATAAACAAGAAGAAGATTACAGATTATTCTCTGCAGCAGAATTATTCTTCTGCGTAAATGTGAGCAGCAGATTATTCTCTGCAGCAGAATTATTCTTCAGCGTAAATATGAGCAGGAGATGTAGCAGATTATTCTCTGCGGCAGAATTATTCTTCTGCTTAGGTGTGGACAGGAGATTGCAGATTATTCTCTGCGGCAGAATTATTCTTCTGCTTAGGTAAGGGCAGGAGATTGCAGATTATTCTCTGCAGCAGAATTATTCTTCTGCTTAGGTGTGGGACGGAATATTGGAAATAATAGGACTTTCAGATTATTCTCTGAAATATAGAATTATTCTTCTATTTTGGAGGATGGGAATGATATTCTTGTCGTTCGGATTATTCTCCGAATCAGATGAGCTCTGAACCAACAATGATTTTCTGTTGCGGCTCGTTGGCTTTTATAGCCGCCGCATCCAGTTATGAGTTCTCGCCTTTCGGTGTTGCCTTAGCGACGTTCATTGAATTGATGACTTAGGCGAAATCAAATGATTTAACGTAATGTCATTTGCTGTCATCAAAGATGTAAATATACGGAGGGATGTACCTATAACTTGGTAAGATTTAATCTTTTTGATTTATTAATTAGTTATTAATAATTTTGTCTGTTTCCAGATCGGATGAATATCGAGACAGTTATCGGAAGTGGATTATTTATTGGAGGATAATTTACTTTAGATAAGTATTTAATTTTTGTTGTATTTATTTGGAAAATGAATACTTTGTGGTTTTTTTTCGTATTTGTAGGAAATTTCGTGGAAACCAAGTTATGTTGGAGAATTGGATTTTACCAAAGCACTAAAGCTGAAGATTAAACAACTGTTTATGTGAGGACTGAACATCCTCCCGCCTCCAAAAAATTGTAACATTTTTATTTAGAAAAAAGAAAATAAACTTACGTTTGGTTGATAATAGATGTGTAATTTCTCCCTTTTCTTTTTCATCTTCATCTCTACACCTCCAGGAAGACTCCATTTAATAAAATAATTTGCCTTGCTAATTTTGTCCCAAGGTGAGTGCGTTGCTTCGAGTAGCTTAATCACGATCGGCGTGGCAATAATCTTCCCAGCTAGGTCATGTGGTATTCCTGCATTTTGATCCGTTGGCCTTCCATTGTTAGTGGGAGAATCTTGGAACAGCTTTGGTGGAGTTATCGGCTGGTTCGGCAATTGTGCTGGAGGAGTGACTGGTATATCCATAAATTCAACTGGAGGCTCAATAATTGTTGCCTGTGTTAATAAGTGCAGAGGTGTCTTTGTACCGTTGGTGTTTTTTGTGTACGTTTGTGAACATTTCGGGCCAACTGCTCCAATTTCTTTGACAGGCGTTATTATGTGTAAATCTTCTGGCAGATTTGGTAACGCTGTTGTTGTTGCAGGTTTCTGTTTAGCATTCCGTGACGTTGTTGTGTCACGAACTACTGGGTGGTGTTCCTTTGGCCTTAGTTTAGCTCTCGGAGTGTTGTTTTTTATATACAACTCTGGCATATTGACTGGCGTGGTGCTCGTTGCCGTAGGCAGCCTTTGCTGTTTTTGAACACGAATTCCTGGTTGTCGCTCCTTGGGCCTTAGCTTGAATTTGAAGCTGTCGTGTGCTTTGGGCTTAGCTTGTAATCTTTTCAGATTAGGCGCTGCTGGCATTGACTCAAATGATCTTACTAATTTCCGCACTGGAACAATTTCATGTGGTGGCGGTTTGACTATTGCCGACTGAAGCCTGTGTGCCTTTTTTGGTGTTGGCGGGAGTGGGCTGATGGGCCTGAATGGCTTGTAAGATGCCAAGAGCTCTGGAGATGTAGGTGTGATGCCTACATCCACTGACTCTAAAGACTCGGAGTTGAAAATTTCCAGAAGTTCATCCACAGCAGACATGATTAAAAAAATGAAAGGGATAAAAGGAAAAAAAACGAATTTGAAAACACCGCACTTGTCACTGATCAAACTGAAGTGATTTTTGGCGGGTTGTGGATTCGAATATATTCAAATATAACGGGTGTTTTGGAACTTAGTACTGCCAGAGAGCAATAGACTTTTGGTGGGGATAATTGATGATTGTCAGGAAATGTTGGTGAGAGGGAGAGGATAGTTTTTAAAATAGGACGGGTGAGAATATTTAATTCATTTCTATTATGAGGAGGAAAGAGCTCTGACATATTTTGCTGCAGTTCGTATTACTGGGAAAAATTCTCTTGCATTATTGATGCAATATGAGAAGTAGGCTTTGGACGATAGTGATGCCATCTAATGGTGAGAGGTTTAGTATCTCTGTCATTTTTGTTTTATTAGATTTTAAAGTTTCTGACACTGATCGAGATGGCGGCACTTTTGTTTCATTTTTCCATTTTGTGTTGATAGTGGAAAGAGTTGTTAACGTATAGTGCTTCTTTGCTTCACTTGGTGTATTTCTCCAGTTTTTCCTCCGAGCATTGTGGTGTAGAGGTGTATTATGATTCTTGGTGGACGCATATTCATATTTTGCGGGGAGTAGGAGTTTTCTTGTATGCAATTGATGTTTTGGTGAAATATTGGCATGGTGGAGTATTCCCAAACTCTCTTTAGTTTCTTATCCAACTTGGGGATTGTCGTAGTATAGGTGGATAGCACAGTCGTTGTCATGCTCTTTATTTCTGGTACTCCTCCGACCAGAATCCAGCCCAGTTCGGTGTTTTGGGCTGTAGGTGTATTGCTAGATCCTCTTCTAATTCCATTTTTAATGATGGCGGCATAAATATTTGCTCCGAGAAGAACATCGATTTCTCCTGGAACTGAGAACGTAGGATCTGCAAGAGGGAGATTGTTTATGTGTTTCCAATTTAACACTTCGATTGTCTGTGTTGGAAGCAGATCGGTGATTTTTCGGATTATGAGCATGTTGCTCGCTATTTTAAAATTGTTTTGTAGAGAATTAATTGTGACTGTGGTTTGCTGTACAGCTGTATTAGTGGGAGTTGAACCAAGTCCAAATAATTCTTGGGTGGTTGGAGATCCGTTAGACTGTAAGAGTTTACAGGCCTTTTCGGTCATAATAGACACTTGAGATCCAGAGTCTATTAATGCTCGGAATGTCATTGTGATTCCGGATGGTGAAGTGACATTGATCAGAGCTGTGGGGAGGAGAGCTCTTTTCATATTGGCGGTTAGTAAACTTTGAACTTGTTGCTCGTCATTTCTACAAGCTAAGGGTGTGCTTGGTTCAGTCTCCATACTGGAAATTTGGGTGGATTGATTAGGTGATTCTGTCACCGAATCGTCTTGCTCATAGTGGAGCAATGTGTTATGACTTTTGTTACAGTGGTAACACCTTTAATTGCTTGTGCAATTTAAGGTTGGGTGGTTAGGAGATAAGCAATTTTTGCATAAATGCTTATTTGTGACAACTTCATGTCGTTGTCGGGTGTTCATAGTCCTAAAGGTTGAACAGTAAAATATGATGTGGTCACCCTTGCAATGGCTGCAAGAGGACTTTTTTGTAGGTGGGTGCTTTGGTGTTGAACTTTGGCTTCTATTCAAGAATCCATAAGTTGGTTTTGGTGAGAATGGTTTTCTTTGTGTCATGCTAGAAGATGTATTTCTATTTCCTATCATTTCCAAGGCTCTGAAGCGAGCCTCTAGGAATTTAGTTAATATTTTTAATTTGGGTAATTCTGTGCTATTGTGAAGGCTCTGCTCCCATAACTGGTGTGTGTCTGGGTGTAACTTTTGTACAGTCAAGTATATAATTATAGGATCCCAATTGTTTGTTTCTACACCTAAATTTTGTAATGCTAATAGCGCCTCTGTTATATTGTCTAGTAGCCTTTTGATACTTTCGGCAGTATCATGATTTGTGGTTGGGAGAGACAATAATTCTTTTAATTGTACGTTGACTAGGATTCGCTTATTTGAGTAGCGTTCCTTTAGGAGTTGCCAAGCTGGTTTATAGTTTGCGTCGCATATTTCATAATGCCTGAGCAATTTTTCAGCTTCTCCTATTAGATTAGTTTTTAAAAAATACAACTTGTCAACGTCTCTTAAATTATTGTTGTTGTGTATAACCGAATTAAATAGATCGTGAAATGAGATCCATGTCGAATATTCACCATTGAATGTCGGCAGCTTGATTCTAGGAAGTCTTTCGCTATTGCATGACATTATGTTAGCATAATTCTTCTGTGTGTAAGGTGGATTGCTGACAGATGGTGTTGGTGTTAATCTGTCTATGTCTTCTTCCATGCTTGCTGCTTTTTCAATGTAGTATTCCTGAACCTCGCTGAATGTTTCTTCGGTGAAATATTCTAATTAGAGATCTTCTTTTCTTGCTCTCCTTTGTATGGACCTGTGCCGAGTTTGGAAATCTTTCCAATACTCGGTGAACGTTTGTAGGCGTTTTTCTGTCGATTTGACAGTTTTCTTTTTTCCATCTCTTTGATGCCTTCTAAATAAGTCTTCCATTAAATCTTTGACTTCTATTTGGGACTGTACCAACTCTGACACAGAGTCAATGGTTTCGTCACCAACGCCAGATGAAATGGATTCGCCATCTTTCGACATTTTGTATGGAAAGGCTTGAATCACGCGATATTAAGCAATGTATTCAATTTTATATTTGATTGACTGAGTTATCCGGCTTTGAAGGACAAATGTGAGAGCTAATCTCGGATGTGGGAGGGAGCGCCGGTTTTTAATGGACAACTCAGTTTTTAAACTTCAAATATAAAATTTTATTAAATACTTCAATGTATTATAAATTCATGTGCTTAACCTAATATCACAAATTCATTTACTAAAAAACTAACCTACAAACTACTAAAAATTCAATATAAAAATTCAAGCAAAGAAATTCAAATAAAACAAAACAAATTAAAAATTCAAGTAAAATTCAATAATTAGTGACGATTGCGTTGCCCGTCTCCTTTAATTCGTCTTATTCTCGAAAAAGGAAGAAGAAGAATTAATCGTCTATGAGAAATGAGTTCTAGAACAAAGAAGAAGAAGAAGTCTTAATCGTCTATGAGAAAAGTATTCCTATATAATTTTAAGAGTGCTATTTTTAGGCACACGGGCAGCAAATTCTACTATAAACAAGAAGAAGATTACAGATTATTCTCTGCAGCAGAATTATTCTTCTGCTTAGGTGTGGGCAGGAGATTGCAGATTATTCTCTGCGGCAGAATTATTCTTCTGCTTAGGTGTGGGCAGGAGATTGCAGATTATTTTCTGCGGCAGAATTATTCTTCTGCTTAGGTGTGGGCAGGAGATTGCAGATTATTTTCTGCAGCAGAGCTATTCTTCTGCTTAGGTGTGGGACGGAATATTGGAAATAATAGGACTTTCAGATTATTCTCTGAAATATAGAATTATTCTTCTATTTTGGAGGTTGGGAATGATATTCTTGTCGTTCGGATTATTCTCCGAATCAGATGAGCTCTGCACCAAGAATGATTTTCTGCTGCGGCTCGTTGGCTTTTATAGCCGCCGCATCCAGTTATGAGTTCTCGCCTTTCGGTGTTGCCCTAGCGACGTTCATTGAATTGATGACTGAGGCGAAATCAAATGATTTGACGTAATGTCATTTGCTGTCATCAAAGGTGTAAATATACGGAGGGATGTACCTATAACTTGGTAAGATTTAATATTTTTGATTTATTAATTAGTTATTAATAATTTTGTCTGTTTCCAGATCGGATGAATATCGAGACAGTCATCGGAAGTGGATTATTTATTGGAGGATAATTTACTTTAGATAAGTATTTAATTTTTGTTGTATTTATTTGGAAAATGAATACTTTGTGGTTTTTTTTCGTATTTTTAGGAAATTTCGTGGAAACCAAGTTATGTTGGAGAATTGGATTTTGCCAAAGCACTAAATCTGAAGATTAAACAACTGTTTATGTGAGGACTGAGCACTATACTTCTATCACCCAAATGAAGTGAGGTATCCGGTATCTTATGACTATCTTCGTACTATTCGTGTTAAATTGAACCCAACAGTTTAGTTATAAATAATTATTTATAACTCATTATTTATTTAAATAATATCTAATAACACAAAATTTAATTGTTTGGACTATCTAATTTACAATATCGCCGCAGTCAACACAGGTAGATGGCGTGGGTTTACATGCTGATTGCATATTGGGCATTTACAAATGATTTCCTAGTATTGCGACGCGTTTTGTTATCTGCAAGGCACTAATGACATACACCTGTATGCTTAAGGCTAGCGTAGTGCTCTTTCAGCGATGGAAACGCTGTTCGTACGTAATAATGAGAGATTTCTTTTCGAAATTTTGACCTCTTCAGGACTGTAGTCAGACACAATTCCGTCCCAATTCCTTGCGGAATAAGCGGCGGTGTTCTGTTACTAAACACGCAACATATATTATGTTGAAGAAAAACAATTGTTGCCGTTCATCTATTGGTTCCACGTTTGGTGGTGTATTCTCTTAGCAACTGGTTCATTGTGCTTAGTCGATACAGAAGGGTTTTATTTCTGGTTTTTGTGCAGCATTATCGCGTACATCTGGTTGGTAATGCTGACAGCAACAGTACTGCTTTGTTTTCTTCGAAACGTACCTTACTAAAGTGGCTTCTGCGCTAGAGGCAAAAATTGACGATCATACCTCTCGGTACCTTGATTCCTGTAGCTGATGCAGAATGTAGGCTTTTTTTTACAGTATTGCCTATTCCGTCAGTGCCACCCATTCAGGACGTCGATGTACACATTTTGGACGGATCCCTTTCATCGCAGCCAATAACTGCGAAATATCTTTCGCTAAGGGCTTATGGATATTACATTCGATATAGTAGTGGTCATATGTGATGAGTTTGAACATCGCATTTTCTTGCCTATGCACTAATTTACTCTTTCGTATTGATATAAGGGTTAAAAAAACTACACACACTACAAAACCGGAATCGCACTCTAAAATAATCTTTTGTAAATTCCTAACAATTAAAATGAGTTCAAAAATTCAATTAATTTCCTTTTGACATTTGAAATATCGGAATAGGAAAACTACTTTCGAACGAAGGAGGTCATAGGAAGTCATTTTCCACGACGCGCCAATTTCGCACAATTACATGCTGAAACGAGTACTATCAGTATCGCACTTGGGTAACATACACCCCAGTTACTACATTTCACATATGTTTTTCCATTTTTTTTCTTTCAGGGGCACTGTGCTCTGTTGTGAAAATTTTGTATGTATGTTGTTTGTATGGCTGTATAGATATCGGTTACGTAGAAAAATTCAAAGAAGCAGAATGCATTAAAAATATGAACTTCATCTCTGGTTTAATAATATCCATATTAGATCAATTATAAATTGTTTTCTTGTTTTCACCTTGTTATGTAAAACAAGGCTTTCTCCTCTTGTCATCAAGAGCTGAGAAAATTCATCAATTTTATTTATTTTTATACGAAGCTCGAACTATCAATTTTTAGAACAGTTCATAGATAGAATAGAAGAATTTTTGAGAACTATTTAACAATTCTTAATTAATTATAAATACAAGAGAAAAAACTTGGTAGTTGAAGTTTCGTAAAAAATAGTGAAACTTCTCGTTGGTTATTGTTTTAAAAGCGAACTGTGGATAATGAAATTCATTCGGCGCCAATATATAAAAAAAGTGGTGCCATTTTCTGAAAAATATAGAGGGGCTCGTTTTCAACTCCAGCGTAGGAATAGCGCAAATGGAAAATTCGAGAAATTTTTCAGGGAAAATTAGCAAAACCCAATGCGCACTTTGAATGAGAAATTTACAATTATTTTCGAAATTTTTACAAATTTGTGGTATCTAATAGTATCTATACCAAAGGTTTTGTGGTGTGAACTCTTTTGACTAATTGTATCACAAATATGGTGTGTCAAGAAAGATACGCCGGTGGTCAATATGTGTATTTTAAACTCAAGCAACAGAGAATGAAATGAGACGCTCTTCTTTCAAAAATTTAGCGTTAATTCATCTAAGACCATATTTAGTGGAACGTACTACGTGCCACACTTGCCTACTTGGCTTAGGGACAGGATTGCCGGAATAATTGAAAAGGAAAGACATGTTGAAGAGTTGAACTCCTCGTGGAAAGAGAGCAGGGCACGCTTCCAGTCCATGATGAAGAGTTAGTAAAATCGGCTAATATCACAGTGGATTCTCGACCCCAAGGTAGGAAAATCAGGGTTGAAACTATGGGTAATAAGAAAGAGATAAGAATTACAAGAGAAAGCGCATCTGTCGTTAGCTCAGAGGCAAGAACATTTGCTCGGAAAGCGGAAGGTTCCGATTTCAGAAACCGGACGAGGCAGTTGTTTTTCTTTTATTATAGTTATTTATAATTAAATTTAGAATCGTTCAAAATAAAGGTCTCAAAAATTCTTCTATTACAAAAATCTTCTATCACCTCGACTTACATTTTCGATGAACAACGGGTACATACAATGGTATATCAATAATATTATATAATAAAATGAGATGTCTTGAATTATTGAAAACGTAAATTCCTTTTAAGGAAAGAAATATTATTATTAGTCAACATTAATTAGGTTTGATATTATTTCACTGTAATGCAACGATTTCGTTTGTATGCAAGAAAGCTACTGAAAACAGAACGATTTGCGGAAAGTAATTATAATTCAATTTTTGTGGAAGATTTAGAATTATTAATTAAACCTGAACAAGCACTTCAATGTATATACAAAGATGTTGGAAACATTTTCGGATACATATATCAGATGATTATTAAAGTCTCATATATTTTACCTCTATTTTATTTTATGCTAGAAAGATTTATATATGGTAGCGGAAGTGTGAAACCAGCTCTCCTCAATGAGCTTCATATACATACGTTTAATTAAACCGGTCCAGTTATAAGCTCCACTGGATAATCGTCCTGAATTTTATATATATTATATAGGTATGTAAACATTTTACTATCTATATTACTGACATAATTGGTAGTATACATATTGACGATAAGCCTATATCAGTTTATTTTCAATTTTCTGACAAGCTAAAGGTAAATAATCAAAGTAGAAAATAAAAAAAATGACGTAAATGTTGGTGGAAATTTAATTGAAGTTTTCCTAGAGACTGTGGGTCCATGGGCAATTGTTTTATATATGCTACATATATTTATTCAAACATACATACATATGTGTATATATTATCGTGTTGTGTTAAAATCGGCACCAACTGTCACCAACAATCATTGTCAGAAATTTTAGGAATTAAATGGAAAATTAACCGACCGGATTCCTGCTAAATCCACAAAATTGGTTTTGCATGTAGTTAAGTGCAATTAGCAAGCTGCAGGTCAACAAGTACTGCTTGTTATATACAATGGAAAACAAAATAATTAAATAATTTATGGTAGATACTAAAAATTTTTAAAGAATATTTTCATTCCAATGTTGGTATGCATGAAATCGTGCAAATTTTTGTTTTATTAAGCAGTAACACATAAAATGCAGGACGAATGAATTCTTTATGATAATGAAATTTACGAATTAGCACAACATAACTGACATTGTTGCATTTGATGAATTTGTATATCGACTACCGATAGCGAAAGCAAAGCAAAGATGCTAATTGTTTTTATAGTCAGAAAAATTGGATGAATAGAAAACTAGCACCGGTTTTGGCTTTTTGCAAGTCTACTAATTTCTCCAATAGGCTTAAGAACAGCTTCAGCCAGCCACAACACTGTCTGCTTGTTTTCTTTTTACATATTCCATAATACATACCTAAAAAAGAAATAACCGAAAAAGTACCGTTTTCCTTCTAAAACTTTGTTTTTAAACGTTGACATTAGTCCTAAACGTCAATTTAATTTACAATATCACTACTCCGTAGTTTTAGTGGCACTTTTGTAATCTTGAAAAACCAAAGTAAATTATGTCAATGCAAAGATGTAGATTGCGATTATGTAATTATTAGTTAATTATGTAATTATGTAGGTAATTTAAAATTGCGGCTATCGTTTGTCGAGGATATCCGGTTCTATGGATGTTTTTCCTATTTATTCTGTAGGCAACAGCTATATTTAATTTTCATCCTGCTGTCTTAGGTGCCCTTCTAAATTTCATCATATTCGGAATCGCATGCATTGATGTCACATCTTTCACGTTTAGTTTGCTAAATATATCGACTACGCTTATTCAGCAATTCAAGAATCAGCTCAAATAAAGTACATTTAAATTAGGAAAAAAAAACTTCACGAGTATGTACGTCTGTCATTCAAGTTATTGTGTATAACTACAGACTATAGCCCTCCAATTAACCCAAAATCCCTGTATAAGCCTTAGGCATCACGATCTACCAGGCATTACATATTATTACTCAGTATTGCAACAATATGTGTTATTTAAAAACATTTCACTAAACCCCTTTGTTCGATTTCAATACTGGAAACTGGCCATAATTTCCAGGAAAAAAAACAACCAATCAAATACTGGGTTTTTATTTGACCATATGTATGTACATTTAAAATACCTTTGACTTCCTATTCCGTTCGCTCGCAGCAAAAGGCTTTGGCTTCCTAAAATCCTAATTGCCATTAATTATTTTTGAATTTTTCACATGAGGTAGTCAATATTCGTTATTCACACGAGTATGAATGTTTTATCTATGGTCTAGTAAAGCTCTTGCTTTCAGAATAAATGCGGCATATTGAAGTTTGCTCAGGTCGAATTGAAATTTGTTTGAGTCTGGTTGAGTGTGTAGCCTTTGAGCTCTTTTTAACAGGAATGAATAGCGTTTGCTCGAAATTCTGTAAAAATATTTGCGAACGGTATGAATGGAAATAAATATCGACTACAAATTAGAAGAATTAACTAATTTATCAATGGATTATGTATTCTATTTACCGCAGATATTAAAAATGGATTGGGTAGGACAGACAAAGAAAGCTTTCATGGAAACATTTCTACAGAAAACGTTTCCAATGCTGTAACAATTGGTAATAATTGAAACAAGTATTCATCATGAATTGTTATAAAACACTGCGGGTCGTAGGATAACTAGGTTGGATCTTTCTCAAACTAGGGGTTTACGCGAGTCAGGAACACTGACACTATTGCTGATAAAGACGCGTGTAAGTCCCTACTGACTGGTTTATTTACTAACAAACCTGTACTAACTTGTCGAAACTATTATTAGGACTGACTAGTGAAAAGTAAAATTAAATTGTTAGACGCGGAAATTAAAATATAAGATATTAGTAGAAAGGGGAATGCACCTTTTTGTAAGGAGGATTGGGATTGTTCCGTCGCGGAACAAACATTGAAAAATTAAAATTAAACTTACATACTAAAACAACTAAACCAACACACTTTTTTTCCCTCGATGACAAAATTCCCAAGATGACCCATTACATAACACATAGCTGAAAAGAAATAAAAGCAAAAAGAGGGCATTAGTAAAACATCAACAAAATGTAAAAAGTCTCAGATCATTTAGTTCTGAGACTTTATTTAAAAACCACACTTACGCTAGATATTGCGTCCAGTATTTTCACGATGTCTCCAACATCCAAAAGAATCTATAAGATAAACATGAAAACAAATCATTAATAAAATTAAAAATTACAAATAAATTTTCAAACGTAAACACTTACCTCCAACCAAAACAGCTACCATGAACCACTTTGACAGATTCAAAATGGCAGCTGTCATGAGCTGAAAATTATTCTCATTACACTATGATGAGGTGGCTGGGTGACTAAATATATGAAATATCACAAACGGCGTGGGAGTCATGGCAACGCCACCGGCAGACACAATTCCTATTGTGTTTCTGCCTATAAATAGCGAGATACTGGAAGTAGAAAATCACTCAATCAACAAATCAATCCTCAAACTTGACGAGTTCTACAGAAAATGGGGCACCAAAATCAACCTTAAAAAATCTGAAATGATTTGCATCCGAAACCCCTCCACAAGGGGAAGACGCAATCTCGCCACACGAGCCAACAACATAGAAATTGAGGTCAATAACGAAAAGCTCCAGCCTTCAAAGAACGCCAATCATTATAGACAATCCATAAATTCCTGTGTTTCCCAGGGTTCCGTTATCTCTCCGTCTCTGTTACTAATTTTCATTAATGATCTGCTTTCCCTCACTTTCAACTAAACCCCAAAAGTCTTTCATCTCATTAAAACAAGATCTCCACCTAACCACTCCCATTTCATTTGATGAAACATTAATTTCCGATTTACCGTCAACAAGCATTCTTGGCATTAGCATTTCCAGTAAATTAAGCTGCACAGATAACATCTTCTCTGTTTCCAAAGAAGCGTCTAAATATCTGGCATTTCTGCACAGATGTACGAAATATTTCAGCCCGTCAACTCTAGCGCTCCTCTACATGTCTTATATTAGACTTAGAATGGAATACAATTCTCACACCTGGGCCGGGGCTGGTCGTGTAGCATTAACTTCATTGGATATTGTCCCAAAGACCATTACTTGCGATATCCACATACCCGAGCACTGCCGTAATATTGGATGCCTTTCGCTCCTTTATCGCTACATGACCAATGTTCCGATGAAATATGTAGTCTGATCCTTTATAGATTATTTCCTGTACGCAATAATCGCGCTGCTAACCGCCCTCATCTTTTCACCCTTCGAAATATTTTCGGCCGTACAATAAAATCCCGTGGTGCTCTCTTATCTCAAACTGTGCAAATGTGGCATAGTCTACAATCTTCTGTTTTTCCTCGAGCTTAAAAACTGCGATGGTTCAAAAGTGGGAACACATCAGCACCACTGCCACTTTCTTCATGTCACCTAATTCTTTCTCTATCTCCTTCCTGCCATGCTGTGCTATGCATTATAGGGTATCCCGTGAGCTGGGATTAATAATATAAAAAGAACTTAAAATCGCGTGTGGTTTAATAAATGCCGTTGGTATTCCTTTAACCAATCACAGCGTCACGAATGAAATTATTAATGTAATTAAAACAAGACAAAATGAAAACTTATCTTGCAGTTATGTGAGTTCTAAAATTCTAAATCATGGAATCAATTTTGAAAATGCCTAGTTACTCGTACTTCGCAGTCACAGGTATTCCACGGCAACAATATGAAAGAAAGTGAGGAGTAACTATAATTCATTTCCCTCTTTATCATTGGTTTGGTCTAGCTATCTTTATGTCGTAAATTTATTCAGAACGCGGAAAATGGCATAATTCTATATGATGGGCCATAAATAAATTGTATATTTACAAATTCAGTTATAGCTACTTTTATAATTTGTGTTTTTTTTTTATAATAAATATATGTATATGTAGAGATGTAAAACATCTTTTGAATAACAGTACAATAATCCCACGATATATTACAAATATTAATATAAAAAAATATTGAATTTTTATATACGTATATTATTTGTGATTCACCTTGATAATATTGTTCCTATTTAGTTAGACAGAATTATATTTACTTAAAAGTAAATAATCTACTTCTTCTATAATAATGTACAAATCAGAATATTTTCCATCTGCATCACTTTCCTTCCTTCATTCTTCTTAGAAAAACAATGAAACTATATGACTAATTTTCGACCTGCACGCACTCTCTTGAACTAGCGCCTGTAAATATAACCGCACAAATTTCTATCTCTTTTCGATAACAACACGAATGAATATATCTACTCAATACTTTTGCCTTCTGTAAGCATTTCCTGAATGGTACATGCATGCTCAAAAATACGACGGGTAATGTATTGATGCCTTCCTAAACCAGGTCAACGTAAGGTATGTTAATGTACACAGTACTAATGCATTCCAGGTAATGTTGACAGTTAACCTTGTCTAAGTCAGGCATTCCCATTTTTTCGGCTGGGCCTTTATATTTATATTTCTAATCATATATCTTTTGGGTGCGAAATGACAGAAAGTCAAACATCTTTCGGAAGAAAGGAAGGAAGGAAGAAACCATAAGCAATGCATACACAGAAGGTGAATATCTGCACCGTTTGACGAAATTTTTAAAATGAACGAACTAGGCACTTGACACAACACGTCTGTCAATAATATTGGCAGATAAAGTCAGTTCTACCGACTCGTGTAACTCCGGTGTAAGTGCTTTGCGGTGTTCTGAGGGGGTGGAAGCGGGAAAAATGAAACGAGAGGGTAGGTGTAAGACAATTTTTTCCCCATTTTAGAGGATAATTTGAAATATCAAACCTAGTACAGATTAGTAATTGAAAATATCATTTATGTAGCATTCATTAGTTGCAACATTCCCTGAATTGAACACATGGAAGTTCTATAATTATAGTTCGATCCGCATTTATTTCTAAAATTTGATTATAACCAATATAGTTGCGTCTTACATTTCCAATATATCTTCAGTACCAGGAAAGATTTACCCAGCTTCACCTATTTTTGTACTTGAACCTTCAATTGTTACTGTGAACATAGCCAAAACTCTCTACGAGAATGCGTTTGCAATCGTAAAGTAGAAATATGAAAATATTTTTCATAAGCCAACGAAATAGATTCCCAATCTGGCGCAGTTTCTAACTTATATCTAAAATTAGTAGGTTATTTTTATTTATTTATATTCATTATTTCTATTTTTTTTTAAGTTTGGATTTGGTTTTGACTACTGCCTGATGAAAGATGAATGCTCTATGAATACTATACAGGAGTACCCATCCCATTTCAAAATACTCGTCCTTGAACATCCTTCTTCTTAGATTACGGAATTCATTACCCAGCTGTTACACCTCCTGTGGTAGCACATAAAAAGGGAAAAATTAAGTGAAAATAATAGGTAAACTGATTCAATAGAAATCCACATGCTTTTAGTATATTTATTAAATATTCTCATAAACTACAAATACTCTCCAAATCGTCAAAATGTAAAAACACTAATTCAAAAGAACAACAGAACAATATTTCGAATAAAAAACAAATAAAAAGAAAATGCCACAAATTTAAATTAAAGTTAAACAAAAGAACAAGAAAACAATATCCAAGAACTTAACTATTGAACTTAAGTTAATTGACTAATTTCTTCTTATTATTATTAATATTAATAGAGTGAAATTGCAATTCAAATTTGTGTTTAATATAATTCAATATAATGAATGATTGTGGCTGAGCCCTGTTCCCATGTCTAATATAAATCTGGACTAGAAACTAACTCAGCCATGAACCCCTGAAGATATCCCAAAAGATTCAATGCCGATCTATTTTCCTCACTTAATCCTGAATCTAAACCAAGCTAACAATAAACCCTTGAAAATATCCCTGTAGGTTTTACTGCCAACTCGGTTCAAATTTTGCCTGGGATTTCTATATATTATGGAAAATCGCTCAATAATAATTGTGTCCTGACTAACCTGACGGTTGAATAGAGTTCCCTACAACATTTCACTTGGATATGCCCGAAGTAAAATATTATGTGAAACCCTGTGTTCGTTGTTAGTTATTTGTATGTTTCCGAAACGAAGACTTATCAGGTCCCACTATTTTTGATTAGTATATACATAGTATGTACGTACATATACGCTTTTAAAATCAAATCCTTAGAGAAAACAGAGAAGCCCATTGAAATGATAACCATTAGAGTTTAGAGATAGAAATTTGTCCGCCATTTGATCTTTCATCCGTAAAGGCAATATTGAATCTCAAGAAATGTTTTCGTCAATGCCATCAATCCTTTACTTATATACCCATATTGCAAATTTTGTTTTGCATACTAATTATCATCCTACAAAATTCCTATAAAGTCGTTGTCAAATGATGTTGAAATTATTGGAAGTATACCATTCATGCATATATGGAAACTTCTAGCATCCAAACCATTGCTTTCTAAATATGTAGTTAAAGCATATTAAGTAATTACGTTCTTTGCTATTAGGTAAGATTACATACACAACAAGTGAGATTCTAAATTTCCGCTATGCAGTTAATTACGCAAATATAAATAATTAACAAGACATGACTAATTGAGAACCCTACGTTCCCTTCTTTTCATGGTGCTCATGAGTCCCCCTCCACTTTGAACAGACATTTGCAATAAATAAGGAGCTTTACATTCGATAAGCCGATTTACAGCAGCACATCGTTCTTTAGAAATTTATTGTCCTACATTCCTACCTACATTATATTTAAAACTGGAGCTTTCGTCAGTCCTTTGGTTCACATTGAGAACGATAAAGACAGTCTAAATGAAATTAATGGATGAAATTAATTTTACTTTAAACGCAAATGGCTTAACGAAGACGCACATTATCCAAACAAGGGTTACCATTTATGAGCCGTTCGGAATAATCTCAAGGATATCGCGCTCATTTCCGTTGCGATACTGTCTGCTGGAGCATTTGGACTGCACACTTAAACGGCTAGAGAAGTTATTCCAGCAGGGTTTCGGATCGATTTATAACACTACGTAGCTAAGAGTAATAGAAAAAGGCTAACCGGTGAAAATATCCTTTGCGGACAACTACACAGGAAAGTATGGTGTGTGTTACAAGTATATATCAAAGGAAATTGTATTCACACTACGAGATTGATTGATAATTATTACTCGTTGCTTAATTTATTTAATTCAATTGATAACCTTATATGCTGAAAGAAAATGGTATTTAGCACTGCCGAAAGCTTTCTATGACTTGTGAATATACATAATTCGGGTGGAACTGGAACATTAAGTATGTATACATCTAAATGCCTACTCTATAATAAATCTGACAATGTATTAAGGTTGAAGTTAGAAGTAGAGGCAACTAGGAGACTGGGACTCTACGGACAGTGTGACCAGACCTGATCAACTATGTCTTCCCCTAAAGTAGTTAAAGTAAGTCTGTGCACTTTAAAAATTCAATTATTGCCTTGGGAGTTAGCTTGCGAACCTTGATTGAAATGCTAAATATTCCTGCAGTGTTTTCTTAAACCTGCAAGCACGGAAAATAGCATATAATCCGCTTGGAGCTTTAATCATCCTATTCGGACAGTCGGCATAATTCGATATTGGTTTTTCTTACCTTTTCAGAAAAAAGACAAGGTATTAGGTCTTAACAAAATAAAGATAACCTTCATTTAAAGTAAAGCATAGTAGAACTTATATTAGACAGACAAATAAAAATAAAATCCGATTTTTTACGGAAAAAACCACAGCCATTTTTGCAAATACATATAAGAAAGTTTAACGCCTTCGCAGTATTGATCGACCATCTTTCGCCCTTTTGCAGGATTGCAAGCACCCACTTTCGATTTCAAAATTTATGGTATATTGAAAAATTCTGTGACTTATTTCCTGTAAAGTATAAATAAAACAAATAAATTCTTAGCCATCTTATTCCAACAAACAATTGTAATCTCCATTTTCATTCCGCACTTTACACTCGTTTTTAACCAGGAAATAAGAATATTTGGCACATTATGTATGCATTGTAGAGATGTTACAAAAAAAAAACAATTTCAAGTTATTTGTTTTTAAAACGAACCGCCAAATTTTCTTTTTATGTCCTTACATTACTTTTCCCAAAATCTGAGGTTTTGATAAGTGAAACGTTGAAATCCTTAAAATTTTGGCCGCCTACCAAAAATCCAACGTACTTGTATACCAAGCCAACGGGCATCTATAATATGTAGAAAGTAAACGGTTCGCTTTTCACTTTCGTCATTCAAAGCAGTCCAGTGCAATGTCAAATGTAAGGTCTGCAAATACTATGGTCAGTAATGTAACTATCCATGCTAATTAAAAGCAGTCCATAGATAGATAACTAATGTACGAAACAGAAATAGCAACGCCTAATTAAATTCAACATTTACCCATATGCAAATTTTATGTTATTATGCAATTTATCGGAGAATCTATGTAATTGTATCTTCAGGCGCATAATCGCGACTACACTGGAAATCTGTACATTGCTCTCCAACATACATACATATATACAAACGTTAACTTCAATTTGCCTTCTAGTTCGTTAACTTTCATAAGGCATAACAGGCTTGGCAAGAGTTGTTTTCTCTTAGCCCTATCCTCTTAGATACCTGAGTTAGAAAATTTCTACAATTTATGCAAGGATTTTGCTAAAGTATGCAAATCCTACGGAGAGCTTCATTTCGAATTCAAACAATGTCTGAGAAACACTTTCTTAGCAAATTTGATAAGTGTGTGTTTTATAATTGTCGACATACATGTACAGGCAACAGAATACAATTCGCTCTTCACATGAAGAGCTGTTAATTTTAATTGGTTGGCATGGGTACTTATAGCTTTTTTATAGGCTGAGCTATTTCAAGTGAAATTGAAATTTCTATTCACTAATTGTATTCGGCAGTGAAATTTACAAAACTTTTAAGAGTAAAAATATTAAAATATACATAAAACGGTGACCTGATTACTATTGATTACAAATTTCAAAGTTTAGTATCCTATTTAAATTATCTCAAGTACATACAGTGTATAGTGGTAATTAGAAAAGCAACACAATTTTCCTACCTATGATAGGTCGTGAATGTAGATTTATTACATAAGTTGAAATTTTTGCTTATCCCTTATTATTAGCCGTCCGGTAGTCCAATAAACGAGATATTTAGGGTTTACATTTTTTAAGATATTTGGTTTCTCTGTTAAATTTGATGTGAATAATAAATTCTCACAAGTCACAAGAGAAATTTGCTTATAATAAAAAAACCTTTAATCCAGACGTATGCTGACACATTTGTTGTACTCGATAGTGGAGGCTCGTTAGAATATGCAAAATGACACTTGTTTTTCTTGACAGTGGCTCGCAAGAATTTATGCTGATACCAAAAGGTTATTTTGCTTATTTTACTTATTGATTTTCAGTTAATTGCATATAGGCTTAATATTGTATATCAAACTTTCAAGTACCGGGAACACCTCATTATTCAAGTCAGAGTACATGAACTATGGCTTTTGAACAGGCACAAAGTAAAAGCACATTACAGTGAAGACATCAAAAATCTCATATTATGTTGCAATCAGGATCCTCGAGAAAAATTCATTATTTCCAAAAATAAAAGAAAAAAAAAATTTCCCAAAGCTTTTCCAACATTTAAATAAAATAAAAAAAACTTCAAAAACGGAAAAGTAAATAAAATGCAAATTTCGAAAAATTTCCCGCCGGCAACCAACGTTGGCAGCAATAGGAAGGTGTATGAAGCCATTTCCACGATGAAAATCTGTAGCATACCTGTAAAAATCGCCAAACACCACAAAATTCCAGGTAAAAATCAGCTGTCACACGATGTTTTCATATTTTCCCGGTACACAAACCACTTTTTCTAAATTATTTAACGTGGTAAGGAAAGCTTTAGAATATCACGTTCTAAAATTTCCCGGTTTTTATTTTTTTTCCATTACCGGCTATGAGCCAAAAAAAGGACCACGATGACAAAGCGAGAAGGTACAAGCTTTACAGTTATACGTAAAATTTCAGTTTCAAAAATAATCAGTGCTACTAAAAGTGCGCGAAATTGATTTCGTTGGTAATAATTCAAATTATTTTGTAAAGCCCTCGAGTAATAAATATATTGACGAGTTAGATCAACAATTCTAGAAACATTTAAGGAATGTGAGTAAAATGATAAAATTTTACAAGTCAATTAAAGCACTAAGGAAATGATGAAAAATTAGATTTTGGTTACATTCCACAACTGCAGTCGGACATTTTAAGTTCAAGATGATCGGACATATTTAAATCTCCCCTTCCAAGAGTTATAAAAAGGCAATACGGAGTAGATTCAGCCTATTATAGTCCATATCACGAAAAATGCGCTATCAAGATCACTAGAGGGACATTAATTTAGAAGTTCCTACCATTCTGTGTATTACATATGTTGCTAAAAGATCTTTCGAAGAGCATTGCCATTAAAAATAAATTAATTTTGGAACTTCCATTAAATTGTGTTACAGAACTTCTAGTTTGTAAGTCTAATTTACAACCAAAATGAATATAAATTAATTTGATGCGGCAGCATGAAGAGCTTCAGAGTTCTCATTTTGACATATTTGGCTTGTGTCTAAACTAAAATGCTTTCGGTTTATTCGGAAGCTTTAATTTTAGAAATGAAAATTTTTTATATAAATTTACATTTATTAAATACTTGTGTCTTAATGACCGAGAGAAATATTTTAAAGGGAAATCATTATGATTTTCTCAAAAACAAATTTTTAATCAATAAGCTTCATCAATAAAATCCCAAGAGGTTTTGGCATAGAATAAAAGATAAAATCCTCGTGGATAGAACTATCTATGGGCTAAATCGGAAAACTCCTTCTTATGGCAACACCATATAAAAATTTAAGATTTTTACGTATATTGTGGACGTTCTTATTGTATTTTGTTTGGTTGTAATCACTTTTATTGGCCGACGAACCATTCTAGAAGTATATGCGAGAAAGCAATTCAACGATCAAATGTGTACTGATGGGTGACCATATGAAATTACATACGGTGATTCATCTAGGGTATCATAAGAATTGGTCTTAGACCCATTCGCTTTGCGATCGAATGTCGCCGCATAAGCGACATCACATTTCTATTCACTGGATCGAATGTCGCCTTTGAAGTGATAGCAAATAATTTTTTTTTCAATTTGGCAATACTTTGTTGTTACTAAGGGGTATTTTTTCAATAAAGTTTGTTCGACCCAGCGACAAGCGCACTTGAAAAAGCGGTCGACCACAAATGGCTAGCTGCTTTATTTGTTTCCTAAAAATTTATTGGATATTTTGTCTTTAGAATTTCTATACATTATGGCGGTGATTGGGGCCGCTAATAATTTTTATTAGAAATTCTCTTCAATTTGTTCTGTATAGGCAGAATTAAATTATTATTGAAACTATTTTCATTTGAAATAATACCTAAATCTAAGAGAGATCAATCAGTTTTATTCAAAATTAATTTATTTAATCACATTAAAAACTAATACCAATTGGTAACTATATACAATTCATTTACCTCCACCTAATAATTGCAT
Organism: Dioctria linearis; assembly: GCA_963930735.1. Lineage (NCBI taxonomy): Eukaryota > Metazoa > Arthropoda > Insecta > Diptera > Asilidae > Dioctria > Dioctria linearis. The sequence continues at coordinate 216,879,856 of OZ005741.1, read as the reverse complement.
ATATATTTTAAATCAATTTCACAATTAGAAAGAAGACAAAAACCTAAAGGAAAACTTGAAAAGTTGCTGATCACGATGTTGCTAGTTTGGACAAATACAAACGCTCCCTTTTATAAAGGGCATGAGCCGCCATCTTTTTGTGAAACTAACAACCTTAACCTTTAATTAACGACGTGTTAAAGTAATAGCAGCACTGCATGTAGTTTTGGGACAGACATAAAAGACTGCTGGTGTATAATATTTGAAGCAAATATTCTTCAGTTTTAGCTAATTAGTTGAAGTAATAAATTAACCTTAGTTTTATTAATATTTAATTATTCTTTATAACAGTTTTTTGGTCATATATGTTTATAACAATTTCTTAATTGAAGAAAAAATAAGCGCAATAAAATCAACAAATCTTCTTAGAAAATTAGGCAAAATAAAAAAAGCTATTATTAGTCTTAACTCCTAATAAATACCAAATAAGAAAAAAAAAAAAACGGAAATAACAAATATGAAAAAACTGACAAGCCTTAATTTCTCACAAATTTTTCAAGCAAATATTGCGTGTGAAAGGAGCATTGGCCACAAATAGCCTTTCTACACGAATACATGCATTGCCCTGCTCTTTTTTAAGTGTTGGAGGACAAATAGTACATGACTTTCTACTTTGGAAAGTAACTGATGGTAGTGATGGAAGACAAGGAGTATCATTAGGGTCCAAAATACGGGTAATTGTGAGATTCAATTCTCTTGGTAGTCTTTCGTTGATTGATCTTCTTTGTAAATGAGGCGTAACTAATTCAAATGTCAATTTCTTTAGGAACTCTCTCCTTTCTGCTGTTAATTCAGTAGCTGCCTGATGAGAACTATAAGCATTGACGGTAGATATATCTAAAAGTCGGAAGAGTTAGACCATAGGCTAGAGCTGCGTTCTGCGACTGCACGTATAGCACTTCTTATCGAGTTCCTCGACTTCTCCTTTGGTGCTATTATAAAAAGATATTCCTTCTGGTTTCCCATTCTCACTGTCAATAGCTCTGTAATGATCTAATGATCTATTTTTCCTTGCCTGGAATTGCTTGGTATCATTAGCTTTTTGTCAGAATCTCTTAGACCGTAATCATCTAAAGCAACTAATCTTTGGATCGCACAGGCGCATTATTTTCAAGACATATTTAGCAAGTTTCCTGGGAATATATACAATGAATCGGCAACTGCCAGGGAAGGGGACTAGCATTTCGTCTATAGTTGCTCTTTCTCCAATCTTGTACAACTTTTGTGAATTTTGCACAAGTTTATTGAAAAAGAAAGATATTCGTTCCATGTGGTCGTCTTTGAGTCGCTCTTTTCCGTCATCTGGATTATCAAATCTCAAACAATTCAACAGCACCCAGAATCCCTTTCATGGCAATACGCATCTGAAGATCTCACGACCATTTCGATCTGTTGCAAAAATAAAATTGATATTTTCATGATTCGATTTGAAGACCATGCTATATAAAAATAGGCCCAAAAGGGCTTCTAGTTCAATGAAGTCATTATCTTGAAGTTCTGGTCTATTTACACTTAAGTACAATGATCTGCAATGCAAATCGTTTACTTTGTTTGACTTCATTAACGACGTGACGTCAAAATTGCAGATTTTATTTCACTATAATTTACATGAGTCACACCGGTACCAACTCCTTTGTGGACGTTCACAGCACAACTAAACTTGAAACTATTGAAAAGTAAGAACTTGTAGGATCACATGGAGGGAGTGCAAATATATGTAAGTGTGAACATGCAGCCATGTCAATTTGACGGCACGTCGGTAATTAAAGGTTATTGCGAATCACTCAGAATATCTTATCTTTTCCCAGCTGGAATTATTATCGTTCGATGCGGAATTTCAACATCTATATATGTATGTATCAATTAGAAAGCTTCCATCATTTCTTAAATTCATCAATTTAAGAAAAATTCCAAATTGTGCTATAACATGGCGAATTTAAGTTATTGTCGTCCATATTGAGTAAATTCGAGGTGGAAAGTAATTTTCTAAGTATCTTGTTTCCATTCGCTATAACCTTTTCTTCTCGTTAGTCATATGAAAATTTATAAATTCTTAAATAACTTTTCCCGAAAATATTTTTGTACTTTTGAACGTTTCCAGCAAGATGGCAATTAAAAAATACGCCAATCTTATGTGTCATGTGTTAGCAATAGGTACCTACATGAAATCTTACAGTTCCGCGATGTTTATAAATAAATAGTTAATGTTTATGTGTGTTTATTTTATTAGAAAACTCATTCTTAAAATTTTAAAATTAAAATTTGTAATCATAACATGTCTTCCTTTTTTTCCGAAAATCAAAGCGGGAAGTTGATTTCATGTGAAAATAGTTTTAATAACTCATTATCAACGATTTTATTGAGTATTAAACTTCAAAAACCTTGTAATAACTCGATATTTGAGTAAATTCCCTTGCGTCAACTGTTAAGATGCGAAAATTTACATGGGATTTTCCTCAATTAGTTCGTGGGAAAGCTCTTAGTCATATCTAATACGAATTATGACTGAATTTCAAGTGATGGATATTGAACTTTAAACAGTTATTACATAATTTCCATTTCCCATAGTAGGTATTTTTTGTTGCTATTTGCATCCAGTTTGAAAATTTGTAGTTTTCCTGTAAATTTTATTAATGTTTCTGATTACATAGACAATTCGTTGTTAATTCAATTAAATCAATTCATCGTTTCTCTTCGTTTCAACTAATTTCATCGACGCATAAAGGTACGTAGGTACAATTTTGACGTTGGAGGACATATATGCCAGTCGACTTCCCTGGTTTGTTCTTTAAGTTAAGTATTTAAAATTGTTATGAATTGTTAGAATTATTCATCGTTCAACATCATGAAAATTTCAAGAAAATTGATCAAGAATATACTTACTACTCGTATACATTTTTCTTCTTAATTTGTTTGAGCTAGTTATGGCATGGTCGACAATTCTGAAAAGAGAAATTCGACAGAATTAATTTTGCTACCACATTTTCGCTTTTGTTAATTTATTTCCGAAAATTTTGTATTCAGTAGATGGAAAAAATTTCTGTTGATAATTGAGGAGCCTTTATTCAAAAGTTTATATGCGAAAATATAATTTTTTTCAGAAGAAGCTTTAAAGTACTTTACTAAATGATATATGATATAATGAAAAAAATTTATATGAGTATAATGACCGTCTTCTTTAAATTCCCGTGAATTGGGATTTTTGGGCTGGACGGTCAGGAGGAAAAATACCTCTTTAGTTTATGAGAATTTTGTTTGTTCTCCGACGTTTCGGCCGATTTCTCGAACCGTTCTCAAGGGCGCAGTCTAATTAAAACATTAATATATCTATTGCTTGATATAAAAATTAAAAAAATTAGAAAACAAAGGCTACTTACGGATTAAACAACATTGTGAAAATATTAACAGATAACAAACAGCAAACACTAATTAAAAACCACAGTATGAAAAATAAATAAATAAATGACAAAACATGGTAAAAGAAACTCTAGGAGTTGTGGAAGGTTACCCAACCACTCGTCAAAAACAACTGGCGTAGCTTTATCATTTCCCAAAGCTCTCCAAATGCCCGCAATAAATGTTATTGATATTGGCTGTATCCGTTTTTTGTTCATGGTATTCATGGAGTTTTCTGAATATATAATGCCTCTATCAATAATGTTTTCTTATAGTGTTTTCCGTGATGTAGGGATAGAGGCATTTTTAAAATCTGAAGCATGATTGGATAATGCATATTGTGTAGTTACCGCTGTTTTATTTTGGTTTCTGCTTTTTAAGTCTAATGTGTGGTTAGAAATCCTGTTTTTAAGGAATTGCTCTGTTGTTCCAACATAGCTCATCGGACAATTTTCATTAGTTATTTCGTTACTTAGCAGGGTATTTTGTAAATTACGTCCGAACGTAGTTGTTTGGGTGTCGGAAAACAAATAAAATTCTCACAAATGAAAGAGATGTTTTTCCTCCTGACCGTATAGCTCGAAAGTCCCAATACACTTAAATATTATGAAAAAAGCAAAAATTTTAAATTATTCGCTAAACATGAACGCATGGAATCAATAAATAAATTTTATAAACAAATTTTCAAGAAAACAAAAAACGCTTTTTCATATCGACTTTTGAAAAAACGCTCCTCAATTGTGGTTGGTCAATATTTAAATTATTTTGCGAGTAACATATGTACAATACAACTGCGCATGTGTATAAAGTATAAGCAAAGAACATCTAACACTGTTAGATGTTCTTTGGTATAAGCCATTATATATTGAAAAACTATAGTTTTCTCTATACGAACGAACCGGTAGCCCTTATGTATAGAAATATTTTCGTAGTATTCGCGTAAAGGTATATCCCTCGGCTATATATGGCATCATGTGTAAATTTTTATAATATTTCTTATTTTCCTTAATACATACTTATATTAATTTCATTTTGAAATAATAGATTTTTGTTATGTTTTCCTTTCATATAAAATGTGACTATACTTGTGTTTGAACAATTTTTTTTTTCCAAAATATGAATTAAAATTTATTTTTATGCAGTGGCGCCTTTTTTCAATATGTTCGCTCCCCCAAATGCTTAAACCTAGAAACACCTCTGATGGTTCCACCCATCGGTGCAAATGGCACGAACTATGGGTGGTGTAATTATATTGAGCTCATTATTTTCCAGAAAAGATTAACAATGACGTTTTCTTGTCTGTATAGATACTCGCAAATAGAAGGAATTTTTATCCAATTGCTTTTATTTTAGTGAAAATTATTTTAAAAAAACTCTACCAATATATTGTCCCAAATATGAAAGGGTAAATCTACCAATCTTGTACAGTCACGTTGATAACCACCCTGTAGAAGTCTTAATTGATAATAATGCTTATCTCTTACATTATTCGACTATATTGTTCAAAATATTCTCCAACATGGTAAAAGGAAGGTCCAATGGCACCCATACCGGCATTTTACAACGATGCAATTAATTCATAAAAACGGATTTCATTCGTTCATATTTCATCCCTTTTGTAAGATAATATTCCTTAAATTTTAGAATTTCCATTCAGAATATGCTCTTGCATCGGGTATCTACTACTTACATACAGTAACTCGCAGAACGAACTCATACATACACATATATCCGATCTATTCTTTCTAAAATTTATGCACACCTAACTTATTTCTAAGCTGGTGAGAAAATTTAATTTCCGCAATTCATCTGCAATTTCATATATTCAGTTTTATGTAGGAGATATGTAGATATCACAGAAAGTATATACCTACATACAAACCTTATAGGTATGTACCCTGTACACATTTGTATACATACATATATTGCAATAAATTTCACTCAGTTCTAGGTTGAAACACAGATTTTCAGAAGATTCTTACATTCTTGAAGTACATGAGATGGGGGTGTCTAGTCTATTTCTATCTAGGCACTTACTCAGTACTTTCGACTTTTCGAGTAAGTAATATAATTATATATTAAAACAAGTAAAGGTACAGTCTTTGGTTTGGCTTTTCCGGCATGTAATTTGAAATGAATTAAATTTCGGTCGAGAGCACTTCACAAAAAATAAATTGGTTTCTAACATGAAATGGGGCAGAACTTTAAATCAAATTAATCAGTGGGATATAAAGTGAAGACATATGTGCGACGAAATCACATACATATCTATTTACGTGTTAGGTAGTAAGAGCTTATCTTTAATGTGTTTATATAATAATACTTAGTATATGATTGATAAGAAGTATTTAATGACATCACGTAATATGATCGTAAGTAGTTGATCACGAAGAAAACCCAAAAATATAATTACTAACGGAATTAGTTATGGTTACGTGTTTCAACTTAGAGCCCATGACCATTTGAAAAGTGTACTAAGTACATACATACGCTTATTCGGCCTTTTTCCTGGCTGGATGCTCTTGCGTTTGCACTCCTATCTACGGACAAACTGAAAAGCTTACTTTACCTGGACCTGATGCTCTTCATCAAGAGGACAGGACTGTTTCAATGAGAGGTCTTTTCGTTGTTTTTGTTTTTGCCGCCTTGTTCTCTTTGCTTGGGATCTTTTGTCCTCCTGCGTAGGAGAAACAAGACAGAAACTACGTAGACATGTACATACATTTGTTGTTCGGTATTCGCAAAAGAAACCTACCCCACAAATTGTATATACCTACAGTAAAAAATCTCAAGAGATCTATTAAGCATTTAAACTTAGCAAGTAAGGGATTTTTGCAGAATTAGTATTCTATACACAAATTTTCTTGGAGTAATTTAACTTTAAGAGATTATGAGGCTTTGGAGAATCTGAACATGTCCCTTTCAGTTAGCCCAGCTTTTAAAAAATAATTGAATTTGCAAGAAGGAAGAAGAAGTAATAATATTTTTGATGAGGCGATAGTGGCAATATGTGTGCAGTCTACACAACCTAAAGTATAATAGAATCCAGAATCTACAATAATTTTGTTCCTTGCTTTTTCCACTTCTGTAGATGTTTTAGGAAACATTATGATTTTCCTAAGATTGATAACAATTAACATTGCATCATAGCCAATTATCATAGATATCAAAAGTTGGCTTAACTTGAGGATATTGTTACGTCCAATAGGATTTTGGTGTGAGCCCGTAGCAAAAAAATTTCCAAAACTTCAAAGTGAAATGGTATATTCGAGTAATGGAGATTATCGTAAGACTGTATCAATTTAAAGGCCAGAAATTTTGGCATTCTAAAACAGTAGAGATTATAGATTTAAATGTAGGTACTTCAGTCAGATCGTCTTATGTGAAGGAATATTTTACAGCTAATTTAGTTTACTACAATACCAAATCCCATAACAAAAAATCTCGAGATCAGCTGGCTTCTGACATTTCATAACTGTTTACGCTGAATGGCTAACGGGCTTTGATAGCCCAGGAAGAGACTGAGAGCTCTTATCTTTTATCCAGAATTGGGGGATGTTTGAAATTAATTGGCGAACAAATTGTATATAAAACTCACTAAGTTCGTGGACCACGCAAAGCAGCTTCCCACTAACTACTTTTTTTAACTCATGAAAAATATGGAGGTATTCTGGTGATTTACGTACGATGGATTCGAGTTCGCAAAATTGCACGACTTATAAGTAGCCGATAGTACCGATAATAATGCTGCACGTGTGTACAAGAAATCATTGTAGCAACGATGTTGTATATACATACACATAAATGAAAATTTTGAACAATGGGATACACTTCCATGCTGAGATTTTCATTTGCTGATAGCTGATACATCCAGTAAGCGTCAGCTGAAAAGCTTTAGGGTGTAGGCACTGATATATGTGTAATAAGATAATGAAACGGACAATCGTTAAATACAGGATTTTATATTCATTTATATAATTATATTATTATTTATTTTTGCTAACTAATTCTACTTTTCAGTTTAGACACCTTGGATGATCTCAGCTATTCTATGACGATCAGCAGTATCCTGAAAATGATTTTTGTATTGTGGATAGTGTAAAGCTTGGGTCTGCTAACATGGAGGGTGCTAAGCGGCTGGATCGCCTAAGCTAAACGGAGTACTACTGAAGCTTAATTCTCATATTCATACGGAGTAGCTAAAGAGCTCGACTCCTGTAGTTGTAGGAAGTAGCTAAAAAGCTCAACTGCTGTAGTCAGAGCGCCGAGGAAAAGAATAAGTACTCTGTGCATACGATGATACTGTATCAAAAACTGAGTGTCCTTATTTGAAATTACATCTTATTTATACTTAAAAATAGCTTACCACTTGCATATCAATAATATTGAACCACAAATGCAGGTCATGACAAGATTGCCAGTCGTAGAAAAATTGCAATTCATCATGTAATTGCAATTAGCTTGTGAGCAAAGTGCATCGAATTAAAATAAGAGAAGGCCTACGAAGTTTGCATGCTCAGAAAACACCAAATAGAATACCAGAAACGCACCAAGGTGCAAAATCCATGAGCCGAATTTTGTACGAAAATGTCCTAATGAAATTCGACTTAGACGAAAACGAATTTCAACCTGTTTCTAGGACAGGAATTTTATGTGGCAGAAAAGAGGGGTGATGCGAATACGAACTTTATAAATCGTCGATAGAGCAACATTCTCTGTAAATAGTTAATTTGGCAAGCAATATGTACGTGTGGCCAAAAATCATCACCTTCCGTAACAACAGGCACAATCAACATGAATGTGTATGTTAAGGAAAGTCTTCAGAATCGCTTTGTTTTATTCTTTAGAAAGCATGATGCACAAGCTATATACTTTCGTCGGGTTTAGCAACTTGCCGCTACGGAAGAAAATGGAGAGATTTCTAAAATGCCTAATTCATACCCGTAGTACTCAAGAAAGCGAAATTTTCCAAAACTAAGGCCAATCGACAAATATTGGTCTAATATTGACAGAAAATTTAAAACAAAAATAAGAAAAACTCCGCTAACAGAGACATATTTGTTTTTCTTTTTAAACAGTCCTTAAATTGTTCGGTGTTGCAAGTTTATTTCTGCCAACTGTCATCAAAATTGACCCCGAATTAACTTATGCTTGTGCTGCAGAATTTTATAATATACCTTAACAGGCTCTTCTTTCTTTTAATACAAGAATTCTATGTATTTATATATTGGTAAGGCAATATCGCTGCAAATATACATGGAGCAAACCAAGATTTTGTTAAATTTGATTTACTCTACGTGGCAGTATTCTTACCTACATGGAGCAATCCAATATTAATTAAAGTTTTAAATTTCCGCACGTGTATCACAACAATATTTTAAAAAAAATGTTTAAAGAGTTTCATGTATATCGTGCCTGATGTAGGTATAAATAAACTTGATTTGAAGTAAACCAATACGAACTTTCGTGGCAAAAATATTATATGTGGCAAACATGACATGATTTATCTAAATTCATAACATAGAGAAAAGTTTATTAAAGCATTGAATTCAACTTCAGCCGACGATATGTATGTGAGTTAATCACAATTGAATTATTGTTCGAACCAAATTGCTTCAAATATATTTTTATAAGCAGACATCTTCTGAAAAGAAAGTATGCTGAAAACAAAGCATAAAAAATTTAGTAAACTTGTCTCTAATCTGATTTTTCTTGAAAAAATACAGGTACACAACCCAACAAAGCTATGTATTTGTCTTTTACATAACACATTGCACGAATACAATACAAAATTATAAACCTCAACGAGCAGATCAAATAAAAATTATTTGCATTTGTTTAAACCAGTTAGATCCGTGGTAAAAAACATTCCTGAAAAGGCATCATATTACAAAATATCATGCTAAAATTGAGATCTGAAAAACAAAAATAAATTAAATCTAATTACAATTTTCCTAAAAATGGGTACGACATTTAACAAAAACATGTGTTGTCATGTAGCCTATAATGCATGGCACAAATACAATCAGATCAAGCCGATCAATTTGCAACTCTATCATTATCATCATTACAAGTACCATCCAACGGGAATTTCTTCGCAACGTGATAGAGAGAATATTTTTTGCAAACATAATTAATTTAACACAGCAGCATGTGAAGCTTAAAATTTCTTGTTGCTATGCATTTTTGTTCGTTGCTAGGCAAATTTTATCGCTAGTCCCGTAAGAGCACAGCTGCATTGCCAATTCTTGTAATCATGCGCCGCTGCTACTATCAGTGGTGTCGTGTGCAAGCAAGGGCTATATAAACGACAAGCTGACTGATATCGATCTCTTTTTGCACTTGGCATCGTTTGGAATAAGTTGACATAGGTAGGGACTAAAATTTTATATCGGGTATCGACTGATATAGAATTCTTATTAACAAATCACATTATTTCGGGAGCTGACTGAAATAATCTTTACTAATATAGATTTTATTTTGGGAGTTGACTAAAATAAAATTTCTTACTTCGGGAGTTGACTGAAGATAAGATAACACTTTAAGCCGGGGGTTGACTGACTTAAAGAATATTATTTCGGGAGTTGACTGAAATAATCATTTACTAACAAACACTTTATTTCGGGTTTTGACTGAAATAAAGAATCTTACTTCGGGTATTGACTGAAGTCAAGATAACACTTTAAGTCGGGTATTGACTGATTTAAAGAGCATTATTTCGGGGATTGACTGGAATAATCACATACTAACATACACTTTATTTCGGGTTTTGACTGAAATAAAGAATCTTACTTCGGGTTTTGACTGCAGTTAAGATAAGACCTTAATTCGGGTATTGACTGATTTAAAGTATATTGTATCTCGGGTCTTGACTGAGATCAAAATTATTAACATTAACACTTTATTCCTGGTCTAGACGGGAATAAAGAATTGTTCTAATAAAATATTAGAACAAAGGATCTTAACATTAGCTTAAAGCCAACCTCCTCAAATGCCAAGTTTAGATCGGTGAGTACCAGCCACTTGTAACATTTTAATACTTATTCATATATCTATTTGACTATATTTTGACTTATATACACATATATATATTTTACATCATATCTATTTTACACATTTATTTTTATTACATTTTTTGACGATCTCATATTATAACTTTGTGCTAATAAGTGTTTTAGTGTAACACAAAAATCTGAGACCCAAATTTATATACAGAGGTTTGTCTCGACATATCTATTTCTAAAAATCATACATTATAAATCGGTGTCAATAAGTGTGTTTTCTAGTGTGTGTTGATCTCTGACCCAACAATTTATATAATTCTGTCTTAATACAATTACTCGAGATATTTCAGTTAAGCAAGTGTGCCAGTGTTTTGAAGTTAAATTATTCTAACTTTTACGTTTGAGTCTAAGCTGGTTTGGGACTGTCTTACTGTCTTGAAGCAACTGGCTGAGACAAATAGGGTGAAACTAATATGGGTACCAGGACATGAAGGTATTAAGGGGAACGAGATTGCGGACCGCCTTGCAAAGAAAGGAGCCAAATCTCCGTTTATTGGCCTGGAGCCTGTCTTTGGACACCCAAAGAGTCACCTCCTGGCTCAGATCAGGCTTTGGGAGGACAGAACTAAAAAGGAATACTGGGAAAACACCCCGGGGCTGAGACAAGCGAAAAAATTTATAAAGTATTCGCAACAGAGGACAAAAGAACACCTCACACTCAGCAGAAAGGAACTAAGGCTCATAACGGGCCTACTTACTGGGCATTGCCCACTTAGATACCATCTCAAGAAGATGGGTAAGGTCGATGATGAGACCTGTCGATTCTGTATGGAAGACGATGAAACTGCTGAGCATATCCTGTGTGATTGTGAAGCCCTATGCCGCATAAGGCTAAGGCATCTAGGAAAGGCATTTCCACTGCCTGAGGATGTTGTTAAAATGGCCCCCAAGGACATTATAGGTTTCATTAAAGACCTTAAGTTCGAATGGGCGCCCTAGGGCGTTTAGGGGTAATGTCACAAAAGATCTCCTAGGTCGCGGTGGCAGGATGAGAGACGGGAGTCCTGTCTGCATGCCCCGGAATAATAATAATAATTTTTTTTTATGTATATACGACCCTTTTATTATTGGCTCTTTGGCTCTTTTAAAAATTTCTTAAAAATACGTGGCAAAAGGCTCTACAAAGTGTAAAAAAAAAGACGCTAGCTAAACTAAATGGTATAAAAAGTCAATAGGGACAAAAAATAACATTTAAAACAATTATAACAACTAATAAACTTCAAAAAAGACACAAAAATGTAAAACAAATGACACAAAATTCTCAAAAGAGACAAAAAAACGGACACAAGAATTTTGAAAAGGATCTAAAATATGTACAAAAAATGTAATAGTCCCAATTTTGACAATTGGGTAAGTGGCAGTTCCAAGAAGTTCCAAATTTCCAAAATAAACTAATAAAAATAATTGCCTAAACGAACGAATTTTAAACAAAAAAATTTGTAATTTAGCACCGAGACCGAAACCGAATCAAAGATAAATGACTGAACGAACGAAAAAATTTAGCCGATACCGTTATAGAGTCCCGCGAGGGAAGCGTGTAGTATCGTAGACCTCTACAAACTGCCCTCATCATCCCTCCAGCTTAGCTTCTCTAACAGAGTGCTTGCCTTTCCCACAGCACGTGCAACGATTCCTAAGCGGGGAGAAGCCCCGTGGACTAGTGTTGCAAATGCTGTGGCCTGCTATCACCAGCGAAAGACAAGAGCTCCGTCCTGCACCGACGATAGTGGTTGCCATGTGCAGTTGAATGTGTCTGCGTTCGTTGCCAGATATTCGAGACGTAAACGTCTCTTCAACCTGTCAACGAAGTGGCGCTTAAGTGCGTGTGCGTGGTGTTGTGGGTCAGCGTTCTGATTCCCATCTTCGACTCTCATGTAATACAGGTGAATTGTAGATTTAGCCAGTGTCAACACAAAGCTAATCAAACAATTCACTCGACTACAGACCCTTTGTCCCCATAGAAACGATGTCCTAGTAATGCCGAAATTCGGGTGGATCAATTGACACATACCGCGCACGAGATCCATTAGACCCTGCAAAGCCGGACAAGTGAAGAACCTGTGAAACAGGGTGCCTTCACCAGCACAAACTGTGCAAATCCTCTGAACTCGGCGGTCGATATGTGACAACTGATTAGGATGCATAAGACTGTGATGCAGCAATTTGAATGCTACATCAGCATCTTTGTAACTAGAAGGATAACTGTAGACTACTCTTCAAGTTATCCCTCCCATCACGCCCATATTCACCCCGAGGTGTGTGTGGTGGTCTGTTCAGAACGAAAGCATCTTCCAACTTAGTGCCAGGGTCACTGGTCCCAAGTTGGCGAAATCTCTCCCGCGCAGAATTAGCCAGGTCGTGTACTTGTGCAGTGTTAGTGTTTATTCGACAGTTTCCAGAGATATCAATAATATCTCCGAGAACCGTCAGTGTATGCGTGTCAGCTTCAAACCCCGAGAATTACTGAACACTGAATCTATTAATTCAGGAATAAACCTGATTGGAATCGACGCGAATTGCGTGTACCGTAGAGCACTCCACTGTAGGTGAAATGCTGGCCTGATTCTGCCCCAGGTCTGAATCGTTGAGATTAGATCCTGTGGCCAGTCACGAGGATAAGGTGGTCGAACAGAGAGTAGGTAGTAATACTCCCCTATGCCGATCCCTCCCAGTACATTCACCCACAGTTGAGAAATCAAGCTGTCTCTCTGGCAAAATACTCTTTGGAATGCGCGCACTTGGAGACACCTTGATTTCACAACCAAGTTAGTGAGACCTAATCCACCTATCTTGACTGGCAGACAGCGTGCTTTCAGCAACCCATCGTCTTCCGCACCAAAAGGCGTCTATCGCTTTTGCTTGAAGAAGACCTACGAAGCCTTCATCAAATGTCTCAGACTTTAGCAGATGAACGATGGACGAGGTAATCAAATAGATTATCACGACTGACCTACCCATTAAGGATAGTGGAAACAGTCGACTACGCCATGAGTTTACAGCTCTAGAGAGTTTCTCAAGAGGGATGCGGCTATTATTTGATTTACTCTCGCGTCCGCTATACACACCTAAATACTTCAGGCAAGTATTAGTCCATGGATGTTCAGTGGAGTATCCGTACGATCCCTCCACCTTCCACACCACAAGCCTTGACTATTACTAAGGTTGATTTTAGCGCCCGCTACACGTTCAAACTGTTAGAAAACAGCACTAGCGACCGGAAAAGCTTCATCGCTTGTCACGAAAATAGACAGATCATCCGCATACGCCAAGATAAGAGGCCTCACATTGGTATACGGCAGATGAACCGCATACTGTCCGAGCATTCGACGAAGATTCACCAGTAGCGGCTCCAACGAAAGATCATAAAGAATACCTGACAATGGACAGTCCTGTCTGATACCTCGATGAAACGAGATAGGAGCCAGAACTTGTCCTTGATGCTTAATCAAAATCGCTGAATCTCTATACAGTTTCCCGACGATATCGAGCCACCTGGGTGGAAACCCAAATGCCTCGAGCGTAGTCAAGAGATACTCGTGACTATCAAAAGCCTTTTGCTGGTCAAGTGAAATCATGGCCATTTGTGTACCTGTCTGTTCATGGTAGGCAAACAAATGCTTGGCTACCGCGATATTGTCGTAGATACTACGACCAGGTACACAATAGGACTGTTCCGGGTGTATTACCGAAGCAATCACTGAGCGGAGTGTCGCCCCTAATGCTTTGCAGACGATTTTGTAGTCTACATTGCATAGGGTTACTGGCCTCCAGTTCCCCATCCTCTGCAAATCTCCCTTCTTTGAAATCAAGCGCATAACAGATCGCCTCCAACTAGAAGGAAAGTCTGAATGCGTCTCAACCGCCGAATTGAAGACTTCCAAAAGGTCAGGAATTAATAAATCCCTGAAACGTATGAAGAATTCTGGAGTCAAGACGTCATAACCAGGTGAAGTGTGTCGCCTTAGATCCTTTGTCGCAGCAATCATATCCTCCAATGTGATTACTGTATCCAGGAGCTCCTTACTGTCTTCAGAGAAAGTGGGAATATTCTCAAGAAATTCATGAGTGGTCGAGGATGTTGTCGACGTCGATTCAGAGTAGAGACTACTGTAGTAGTCTCGAATATATTCTGATAGCTGTTGTCCGTTCAGGACTTGTCCAGATTCATCAATTATCGATTCGACCTCACAAGAAGCAGTACGACGTCTAGTCGCCTGAAAGAAGTACTCAGTTGGAGAATCGCCTTCTCTCAGCCAGCGCGATTGGCCGCGCAGCACAAACTCCAAGCTGTGCTTGTAAGTCTGTGTCGCCAAGCGTTCCTTTATTCCATTGAAATAAAGAATCAACCCCGGCTGAGTTGGGAGAAGAGCTGCCACCCGAGAGACCTCGGCCGACAAGCTAGAAGCTTGATAGCCACTTCGATTGAAACTCGTCTCAATAAAAGACCGAATCTGGAGCTTTCCAACATCCCATACGCAAGAAAGGAAAGTCAGCTTTCCTCTCTTGCCAATCGTGCCAGAAATCAATGAACTCATTGATGAACTGCTCGGAATTCAACAAATAGTTGTTGAATATCCAGTATGCAGTTCGTCTTTCAACTAGAGTGCTGGTCGCCACCACAAGAAGATGATCACTAATCGAACACACTTCATGAGTGACACCAACGAAATGTTCTAGTATTCCAGGTGAGACCTAAAGTCTATCAATTCTGGAGCCTGCGAGACTTCCATGGATATTTCGAGCGACCCTCGTGTATGATCTAGTCGTAGGATGCATCCAACGATAGATATCCACGAGTCTGAAAACACCGACAAAATTCCTCAATCGAGTAGCATTGACAGAGTTGAACTCAACTCCAGAGTGCCGATCCATTGACGGATTCAGAGTGCAGTTGAAATCACCTCCGAGGACAGTTTGTAGCGTATACCCCCCCCCCCTTACGCTACTTTTGATTGGCTTCTCTACGTCTGTAGGGACAAACCTCCTGATTTCCCAGAGTATGTAATTTAGTCAAATTTATTTATTTTTAAGTAGTAGCCCTATGCTACTTCTTCATATCAGAAAATTCCTACAAAGTCAAAATTTATTTATTTTTAAGAAGTAGCCCTATGCTACTTCTTCATATCAGAAAATTCCTACAAACTCAAAATTTATTTATTTGCAAGAAGTAGCCCTATGCTACTTCCTCATATTAGAAAATTCCTGAAAAGTAAAAAAATTTATTTATTTGCAAGAAGTAGCCCTATGCTACTTCTTCATATTAGAAAATTCCTACAAAGAAAAAAACCATATTAATACACACCCGCATACAAGTACAGATCTAAAAGAAAATAACAACAGCTGCAGAATAACTTCAGTCGAAAAATTCTAAAATGCGCAAAATGAGCACAAAATACAATTTTTCGGATAAAACTTACCGCTAGTCAACAACATCCAAACGACGAAAACGGTAATTCGCCTAGCTGTAATGCATCGGACCATGCCACCATACAATGCATTACAGCAAGCCCGCCCGAAATTCACAGAAAATTTCGGCAGACAGCACACATTTTCCTGCTACCAAACGACAGGCAAAAACGATACACACGCACCCGTACATACAGCGAGCAGAAATTTCGATTTCAGCTGAAACGAACGAAAGAGTGTGCGTCTGTCGGTGGCTGAAGGCAAGGCGGCTGCGATGTTGGTAAGCTGGAGGAGAGGAGTCGACTTTTAAAACTCGAGCAGTAAACTACAAGCAGGACGCGCAGTTCAGATTGTGATTTTGTTTTGGTTGTTAGTTTCTTAGTCGGTTAAGTTGTCTTGTTCTCGGGAATCGAAGTTAGTAAAAGTTCGAAAGAAATTTACCATTATTTGTGAAAAAACAAATTTTCATTTATTTGTGAAAAACTCACGTGGAAATCTCATTTGAATTACCTGAGTTTCCCGGTAAATGATTAATGGATGTGCGACCTGTGAAATAAAGAAAAACGATTGAAAATTATATTTGTGCAAAAGTTTCAATTAATTGAGGAAAGCTTACGCGAAAATTTCATTACGAGATAAGCATTAGCAATTTTTTTCGTATGTCATATGCATTTCCCGAACTTTCCATCGAATGATGTGCAATCTGTGAAGTAAAGATATTAGACTTTAGTTCTTTTTGTGCAAAAGTTTACAAATATTTGTGAAAAACTTACGTGGAAATCTCATTTAGATTATCGGAGTTTCCTTGTAAATGATTAATTGATGTGCGATCTGTGAAATAGGGATAATAGATTTTAATTCTATTTATTTGAAATATTCAATTTCTTGAGAAAAGAACTTACGTGGAAATCGCACTTGGATTACCTAATTTTCCCTATAAATGATAAAACGACGTGCGATCTGTGAAATAAAGGTAACCGATGCTAGGTCTATTTGTGCAAATTTTGACTTATTCGAAAAAAAAGAAAACTTACGCGAAGATTCCATTACGCGATAAGCATTAGTGATTTCTTTTGATATTTCACATGAATTCCTGTAACTTTCCATCAAACGATGTGCCATCGGTGAGATAAAGATAAACAATTTTAATTCTATTTGTGCAAAAGTTTTCATTTATTTAAGAAAAGTTTTCGTGAAAGTTCCATTATGCGATAACCAATAACTTTTTCCTTCATTCAAACCTTCTGAATCCCTCAGTAAATAATGTGAGATCTGCGAGCTAAGGCCGGAAGAATTTAATTCCATTTTGGCAAACCTTTCGATAAAACAGAGAAAAGCTTACGTTAAAACCTCATTATGCGACAAGTGATAGCGATTTCTTCATCTGAATTTCCAGCATTCTCTAGTAAACGATGCGCGACCTGCGAATTAAACATATAGGATTCTGATTCCTTTTGTGCAAAATTTCGATCGTTAGAGGAAAGCCTACGTGGATCTTCGGAATTTTTCCTGCATCGGCCTGCGAGCTACGAAGTAAAAACAAAAGGTCTTAATTTTATTGGTGCAACATTTCTAAAGTCGGCAGTAAGCAGATATTTGAGCAATTTTACCTGGGATACGTCTGTAGAAAAGGTTCCTAAATCAAAGGAAGAAAAAAAAAAGGAAGAAGGAAGAAAAGAGGTGACAAAAAGTGGTGAAAGGAGTGCAGATCAGGGTTTGACCGCCGCCTGGCGCTGCCGCAGATGTAAGGTAACGTCAGTTAAGTTAATTTGCATGCTGAGACCCTTCTGGTCCTATTTTAATAAGATTTTTCCAATTTTGATCTGAACTCTTTGAAAAACATATAACTTAGTATTAAGCTTCTATAGAGTAGGGCTCGAGCGATTAGGTAGGTCACATAATCAATGTTTTGTTTGCTATTTGTTAAGACTTTGTGAGCGAGCTAGTTAGCCCATGAAGATATGATGTGCTAATTGTGTATTAACAGCAAAGGATGTGGTCAAATCAGTGAATAGAGCACTGAATAAATAATTATATAACTTCACTTCGCTGTGTCTCGTAATTATTTCTTCTCCCTTTGCTTCTTTCGTTGTGTTTTGGGTTTTTTTGCAGCTCGCTTTACCGATACTGATGACATCGGAGTTTCTCGCAAACTTTTCACAGTCCATAATATCGACATGCTAGCGTAGGCATCCCATGAGAGGTGGGGGTGTCATGGGGTGAGACGCCTGAGCACGCACGCACAACCACACTATGGGGCTAAGAATTTTCTTCGGACTGTGACATCTTAGCCAGGGTGGATGGGGGCGATGGGCCCAAGTCATGTCCAGTCTGGACTTAAACATCATCTGAAGTCCACGTTTTCTCTCTCTCAAAATATCTCTCTCTCGGCGTCGAACTGCTCCGGGTGGTAGCCACTTGTACGGCGTTGACTTTTTTTTATTATTATTATTTCAGCACTGCAACGCTGGTATGGTATTCAACATAAATTTTCCTTTCAGGTTTTTGTTTTTAGGTCTGAACACTATCAAGAACTTGTCTTGTAATGTCCTGGCCATAAGGAAGGTATACGTTTACTACCTTGATCTGTTTGTCTTGAACGATAAAATACAATATATTGCCACCCCTGAGCCTCGGCGAGGCGCAGGTGTGGCAAACATTGCATAGCCAGAGTGTAAATAAGCATAGCGCTCAAGTTGTGTATATGTGTCTTGTGTAAAATTTGTCTCCTGTAGAAGTGTAATGTCTATATCGAACATTTTGACATGTTCGATGTGCTGTGTAATCTTGTATGAGCACTTAAACCCCCGGTGTTAAGAGAGCCTATCTTACACATTCAAAGCGGTAAGAAGCTCAAACGATGATGGTGCGACGTCTACCGACGAGGAGAGTCGACCAAGCGATGCTCCTGCATCAACTCCTCCACCTTCCTATGAAGTCATTCTAACCGAGCTACATGGTTGTACTTCCTCCTCTTCTTGGACTCCTGTTGTAGGATTCTAAGCTGAGGAAGTAACAACTCTGGCCTGTCCAGCTCCCTTACAAGAATGCTCCAGATTTTATCTGAGTTCTTCTTGTACTGGAGCTGGGCAAGAATTTCGGAGATCTTCTCCCTAGGAATGTTTTCCATCCCCTTCGAGACCTCAAATTGGCTACCAGTCGAAATGGTGCTACCACACGACTCGTAGCCACTGAAGCTCGAGAGACCAGTCTCATCCAAACAGGTCATTTCGCAGTCCGAAAGCTGTTCGAGAGATGCTTCCGCCTCCCTCACAACAACCTTCGAACCGCGGGCACCACTATCGTCCTCCTCCTAGTGGAGCCGTTTTGGAGCGACTGGCTTTGCTGGCTCTGGAGGAGGCAGCATCACACGGTCCACCTTCGTCTTCCTCCCCGTCCTCTTTTTTTTAAATAAATGGCTACTCGACTCCTCGTCGGAAGTAGCCGTTTTTTCACGTGCTGATGTGGCACCGTTTATAGCCTCAATCGTTTTTGCCTCTGGGACAGCTTCAGGCATCTTAGTCACTGGCTGCTCCAGAATAGCAGGTCGAGTGCCGGCCGAAGGCTCCTTCTCCAGATCCACTACTGTAGTAGTGGCTTCCTTCGAGGAACCCTCGGTTCAGCCTTCTTCCCGGTTCTCCTGGGGCAGTCAGCAATAAAATGCCCTACCAAATGGCAAGCATGGCATTTCGCTTCGGTGCCCACGTCTATCCAGTACCTCGAGCCGGATAAGCTCAGGTAAAAGCCCTTTGGAAGCGTACACCCCTTGTTTAAGGTGATGGACGCCTCCCGGCTAGTACCGAAGGTACCCTGCCCGAGACCCTCGTCCCAATTTTTAAGGGAATGGCACGAACGTTGCCATGAACCTTCCCAAATCTTCCCAAGAAATTTAGGAGGTCTTCATGGCAAGCTCGCATAGGGACCCGTGAAAACACGACGGGAAGGTGTCTACCCTCCACCTCGATGCCCTCAAGCATTAGCTTGGTAGCACTCTCGAGGGTTGTGGTATACACCTCAACCATTCCCCCAGCTATTATCCCCATGGAGAATAGCTGCTCACAGGAGAAGACGCGGAAGATTGCCTTCAGGTATGCGCTCTGAGGACATCCTCTGATGTGCTCGAGCTGCATACCGTAGCTTTCATCCTGCCATCTCCCATCGAAGAAACCCTGGAGGCCCGCACTGGTCTTGGGTCGAGGCTTACCCGCGTCCAGTGGGGCTGGAGGAGGAGTGATGCCTTTACCTATAACTTCTATTGTGGAAGCCTTATTGGAGCTGCCACTTACCTGCGCAAACGAGATCCCTGCAACTACTGCTGGTGATCGTGGTACTAGTGCTGGTCCTGTTGGTGCTACTGGCTTCTTGCTCTGGCCAGTTGGCTTCGCTGAAGACAGTGGTGGCCTCATAATGACTCCGCTGGGCTTGCTATTGTTGCTGTTGAAGATGCAGCTATTGCTGCTGTGGCTGCTGCTGCAGATCCAAAGCAACTGCAGCTACTGCTACTTTTTTAGAATTTTCTGATTAATAAAAGTAATCAAATTCCAAATCACATTAAAAATTTGTTCACTGTTGCCACGTTGTCATGGCAACGACCGAAATTAATTAGAAATTCAAAACTGTCAGATTTTTTCCCTTTTTTCACAATTTATTTTTTAAGTTTTTTAACTGCTTTTTATATTTTTACGAGCATTTATCACAGTAAAGTGTACACACCCACTTTCTAGCCACTTTTGAGAACTTTCACGGGTTTTCTCTGCTTTTTTCCGCTTTTATTCCTTAATATTTGTGGAGCTCTTAATTGACGCGTTCGCTCTCTTCAATAATAATAATTTTTTGTTTATGTATATAAGATCTTTATTAAACGTTATAAATTGACTCTTAAAATTAAAAAACAAACAAAAAGTGGCTCTGTAAAAAGGAGAAAAGGCTCTAACTGACTGATATAAAAAATAACAATATACAAGTCTGTCCCTATTTAAAGGCACAAAAAAGCA
Organism: Dioctria linearis; assembly: GCA_963930735.1. Lineage (NCBI taxonomy): Eukaryota > Metazoa > Arthropoda > Insecta > Diptera > Asilidae > Dioctria > Dioctria linearis. The sequence continues at coordinate 216,858,957 of OZ005741.1, read as the reverse complement.
CAAACTAGAACAATGTTCTCAAAAGAGACAATATATACGGTTACAAGAATTTTGGAAAATGCCTAAAAGATGAGAAACAAAAAAATGTTTCACTTGTCCCTATTTTGACAATAGGTTAAGTGGCAGTTCCAAGAAGATCCAAATTTCCCAAAATTTATCTAATAAAAAATATTTCTTAAACGATCGAAATTTCAACATATAAATTTTGCAAATTTGCACCGAGACCGAAACCGAATAAAAATAAATAACCGAGCGAACGAAAAAATTTACCCGATACCGTTATAGAGTCCCGCGAGGGCAGCGTGTAGTATCATAGACCTCTACAAACTGCCATCATCATCCCTACAGCTTAGCATCTCTAACAGAGTGCTTGTCTTTCCCACAGCACGTGCAACGATTCCTAAGCGGGGAGAAGCCCCGTGGACTAGTGTTGCAAATGCTGTGGCCTGCTATCACCAGCGAAAGACAAGAGCTCCGTCCTGCACCGACGATAGTGGTTGCCATGTGCAGTTGAATGTGTCTGCGTTCGTTGCTAGATATTTGGCCAGTGTCAACACAAAGCTAATCAAACAATTCACCCGACTACAAACCTTTGGTCCCCATAAAAACGATGTCCTAGTAATGCCGAAATTCGGCTGGATCAACTGACACATACCGCGCACGAGATCCATTAGACCCTGCAAAGCCGGACAAGTGAAGAACCTGTGAAACAGGGTGCCTTCACCAGCACAAACTGTGCAAATCCTCTGAACTCGGCGGTCGATATGTGACAACTGATTAGGATGCATAAGACTGTGATGCAGCAATTTGAATGCTAAATCAGCATCTTTGTAATTAGAAGGATAACTGTAGACTACTCTGCACGTTATCCCTCCCATCACGCCCATATTCACCCCGAGGTGTGTTCGCCATCTGTTGTATCCTGTATATTCCGGAGGTCTTATTGACATAAGCACGTCACGGAGCACACGTGTTGTAAGTGTGCTGAAAGGTGTGTGTGGTGGCCTGTTCAGAACGAAAGCATCTTCCAAATTAGTGCCAGGGTCACTGGTCCCAAGTTTGCGAAATCTCTCCCGCGCAGAAGCAGCCAGGTCGTGTAGTTGTGCAGTGTTAGTGTTTATTCGACAGTTTCCAGAGATATCAATAATATCTCCGAGAACCGTCAGTGTATGCGTGTCAGCTTCAAAACCCCGAGCATTACTGAACACTGAATCTATTAATTCAGGATTAAACCTGATTGGAATCGACGCGAATTGCGTGTACCTTAGAGCATTCCACTGAAGGTGAAATGCTGGCCTGATTCTGCCCCAGGTCTGAATCGTTGATATTATATCCTGTTGCCAGTCACGAGGATAAGGTGGTCGAACAGAGAGTAGGTAGTAATACTCCCCTATGCCGATCCCTCCCAGTACATTCACCCATAGTTGAGAAATCGAGCTGTCTCTCTGGCAAAACACTCTTTGGAATGCACGCACTTGGAGACACCTTGATTTCACAACCAAGTTAGTGAGACCCAATCCACCTATCTTGACTGGCAGACAGAGCGTGTTTTCAGCAACCCATCGTCTTCCGCACCAAAAGGCGTCTATCGCTTTTGCTTGAAGAAGACCTACGAAGCCTTCATCAAACGTCTCAGACTTTAGCAGATAAATGATGGACGAGGCAATCAAATAGTTTATAACGACTGACCTACCCATTAGGGATAATGGAAACAGCCGACTAGGCCATGAGTTTACAGCTCTAGAAAGTTTCTCAAGAGCGATGCGGCTATTATTTGATTTACTCTAGCGTCCGATATACACACCTAAATACTTCAGGCAAGTATTAGTCCATTGGATGTTCAGTGGAGTATCTGTACGATCTCTCCACCTTCCACACCACAAGCCATGACTCTTACTAAGGTTGATTTTAGCGTCCGCTATACGTTCGAACTGTTCGAAAACTGCACGAGCGACCGGATAAGCTTCATCTCTTGTCACGAAAATAGACAGATCATCCGCATACGCCAACATAAGAGGCCTCACATTGGTATACGGCAGATGAACCGCATACTGTCCGAGCATTCGACGAAGATTCACCAGTAGCGGCTCCAACGAAAGATCATAAAGCATACCTGACAATGGACAGCCCTGTCTGATACCTCGATGAAACGAGATAGGAGCCAGAACTTGTCCTTGATGCTTAATCAAAATCGCTGAATCTCTATACAGTTTCCCGACGATATCGAGCCACCTGTGCGGAAACCCAAATGCCTCGAGCGTAGTCAAGAGATACTCGTGACTATCAAAAGCCTTTTGCTGGTCAAGTGAAATCATGGCCATTTGTGTACCTGCCTGTTCATGGTAGGCAAACAAATGCTTGGCTACCGCGATATTGTCGTAGATATTACGACCAGGTACACAATAGGACTGTTCCGGGTGTATTACCGAAGCAATCACTGAGCGGAGTATCGCCCCTAATGCTTTGCAGACGATTTTGTAGTCTACATTGCATAGGGTTACTGGCCTCCAGTTCCCCATCCTCTGCAAATCTCCCTTCTTTGGAATCAAGCGCATAACAGATCTCCTCCAACTAGAAGGAAAGTCTGAATGCGTCTCAACCGCCGAATTGAAGACTTCCAAAAGGTCAGGAATTAATAAATCCCTGAAACGTATGACAAATTCTGGAGTCAAGACGTCATAACCAGGTGAAGTGTGTCTCCTTAGATCCTTTGTCGCAGCAATCATATCCTCCAATGTGATTACTGTATCCAGGAGCTCCTTACTGTCTTCAGAGAAAGTGGGAATATTCTCAAGAAATTCATGAGTGGTCGAGGATGTTGTCGACGTCGATTCAGAGTAGAGACTACTGTAGTAGTCTCGAATATATTCTGATAGCTGTTGTCCGTTGAGGACTTGTCCAGATTCATCAATTATCGATTCGACCTCAAAAGAAGCAGTACGACGTCTAGTCGGCTGAAAGAAGTACTCGGTTGGAGAATCGCCTTCTCTCAGCCAGCGCGATTGGCCGCGCAGCACAAACTCCAAGCTGTGCTTGTAAGTTTGTGTCGCCAAGCGTTCCTTTATTCCATTGAAATAAAGAATCAACCCCGGCTGAGTTGGGAGAAGAGCTGCCACCCGAGAAACCTCGGCCGACAAGCTAGAAGCTTGATAGCCACTTCGATTGAAATTCGTCTCGATAAAAGACCGAATCTGGAGCTTTCCAACATCCCGCCATTGACTAAGAAAAGGAAAGTCAGCTTTCCTCTCTTGCCAATCGTGCCAGAAATCAATGAACTCATTGATGAACTGCTCGGAATTCAACAAATAGTTGTTGAATATCCAGTATGCAGTTCGTCTTTCAACTAGAGTGCTGGTCGCCACCACAAGAAGATGATCACTAATCGAACACACTTCATGAGTGACACCAACGAAATATTCTAGTATTCCAGGTGAGACCTAAAGTCTATCAATTCTGGAGCCTGCGAGACTTCCATGGATATTTCGCGAGACCCTCGTGTATGATCTAGTCGTAGGATGCATCCAACGATAGATATCCACGAGTCTGAAAACACCGACAAAATTCCTCAATCGAGTAGCATTGACAGAGTTGAACTCAACTCCAGAGTGCCGATCCATTGAGGGATTCAGAGTGCAGTTGAAATCACCTCCGAGGATAGTTTCACCGCTAAAATTCACCAGACAGGACTGAACACTATCAAGAACTTGTCTTGTAATGTCCTGGTCATGAGGAGGGTACACGTTTACTACCTTGATATGTTTGGCTTGAACGACAAAATCCAAGGAAGAAGCGAAGCCTGGGAAGATATCTGTATAGACAGGAGACGATAGTGCAAATTTGTTGGATACAATGATTGCCACCCCTGAGCCTCGACGAGGCGCAGGTGTGGCAAACATTGCATAGCCAGAGTGTAAATAAGCATAGCGCTCAAGTTGTGTATATGTGTCTCGTGTGAAATTCGTCTCCTGTAGAAGTGCAATGTCTATATCGAACATTTTGACATGTTCGATAGTGCTGTGTAATCTTGTATGAGCACTTAAACCCCCGGTGTTAAGAGTGCCTATCTTGCACATTCAAAGAGATGAAAAGCTCAAACGATGAATGTGCGACTTCTATTGACGAGGAGAATCGGCCAAACGATGCTCGTGAAGCAACTCCTCCACCTTCCTATGGAGACGATCTAACCGAGCTACATGGTTGTACTTCCTCCTCTTCTTGGACTCCTGTTGTAGGATTCGAAGCTGAGGAAGTAACAACTCTGGCCTCTCCAGCTCCTTTACAAGAATGCTCCAGATTTTATCTGAGTTCTTCTTGTACTGGAGCTGGGCAAGAATTTCGGAGATCTTCTCCCTAGGAAGGTTTTGCATCCCCTTCGAGACCTCAAATTGGCTACCAGTCGAAATGGTCCTACCACACGACTCGTAGCCACTGAAGCTCGAGAGATTAGTCTCATCCAAACAGGTCATTTCGCAGTCCGAAAGCTGTTCGAGAGATGTTTCCGCCTCCCTCACAACAACCTTCGAACCGCGGGCACCACTATCGTCCTCCTCCGAGTGGGGCCGTTTTGGAGCGACTGGCTTTGCTGGCTTACTTTTGAATCGTTGACCTGAAACCTTTTTACACATAATCTGGGAGATTCTAAAAACTAAGTGCAATAGTTTCTTGAAAGTCAAAGTGTTGATTTGTTGTTAGGAAATAGACCACTGATCTTGATCCAAATTTACCAGTGTATTCATTTCAGTCACTTAATCAAATTTGCGTGTACGTTCTACTAACGGACAGTACAATTATAACTCTGCAATTTGCAAGAAATTTTTTTCTAGTAAATGTCCAAATATATAGTGAAAAATGATATTTTTGTATGGAAACCCTACGATAATTTCGAACTTAGATCTACAATTTTTTTACAAAGACCATGTGCAAAATTCCAACTCTTTAAGTAAACGGAAGCTAGCCAGAGGATGGCCAAACGGATGGACATGCAAAATTCAAAATAACTATTACTTATATACTTGGGTGTGCAATCCATTTTGTTCAATAATCACTATTTCAATGCGTTACAAACGGAATGAGAAATTTAGTATACCCTATGATTTCATCTACGGTATAGAAATGGTGCTGATACTTCTTGACCTTGTTATAGTCCGCGCCACGAAAACTGAGCTTTCAAGGTCATCAGAGGAAATTTATAAGTTTGTGCCATTGTGTACTTATATATTCCAAATGGTAAAATAGCCTTCAGAGAAACATCTTAAACGGAAATCTTTACGATTTTCTGAGAAATAAATTTTTAATCAATAAGCTTCATCAATAAAATCACAAGAGGTTTTGGCATAGAATAGAAGATAAAATGTAATCAAGGATTTTTATATTCAAAGATCAGACCAAGGAATATCTGTAGATTATTTTTAGATACACAGTGAAGAATATCGGCATATAACTGATTAAAATAAGCAAATTCATTTGTAAATATACTCCCAAACATAAGTAACACTACATGAAACATGTTTGCGAGGATGAAATTTAGCTGACCTTGTAGAAAGTAAATAAAATAACTTAATTGAAATGGAAAAATTACAAAATTTTGCTCAGGTTAAATTGGTAAAGCTACAACCCCGAACTGGAGTTTCTCTCAGTTTTAGTGGCGCAAACTATAATCTTTGTATGGTGTATTTACCTTATATGGTAGTTGCGCATACTAACAATGACTAAAGTAAAAAATTAAATGATAATCTGGAGTAAAAGAGATTGCATCGTCTGAAGAAATTAATAGATACATTTACTTATGTGGAAATCGTAACCAACGGTATATATAATACAAGCCATTGAAAGAGAAATTCTCAATAACATCCAATCCTCCCCACAGATATTTAAAAATAAGTAGCGAGTAGAAATAACTTATGAAGATTTTTTAAAACGAAGTGAAACAAGCAAATAGTTGATTTTTTTTAAATTTATAAGAATAATTAATAATTAACAAATTTGCCATTCTTGCCACCCAGGAATTATATTGATCTTCAATTTGATTTAACTTGATTTTTCTGTAGAAACTGTAATTTTATCTTCATGCTTAAAATAGCATGAAAATTTCTCTTAAGGGATCATTCTGGTTTATAATTTTCAAAAACTCGTTTTTATTTTTTCGCATTTTTCGATTGTATATGTATCTGAAAGTATTGTGTAAAAATTTTAGAGCAATCGGAACAGTCTAACTATGTTATTCTGTGACATTTAGGTTGTTACCTTTACTACCTGAGCGTGCTCGTTCGACCTGCCTTTTGGCTAATCCTCTCGATGGATCCGTTTTTATCTAATTCGCTCTCCATGCGTGTATTCATTCAAACAGCTGCTTGCTTTTTTCTTTTAGAACTGAACCATTGCTGGTAAGTTTGACAAGTGAAGAGGGACCTTGAAACGTTTGGATAGCTTCAGTGACATCGCTTTTATTAAAAAAAACCTAAAACGCGTTTTTCTTAAAACAACGGTTTTTTGGTTGGCGGCGGTGATTTCTCTGAACCTATCCTTATGAAATTTTTATCACAAATTCTACACATGAATAACTTTAGCACATATAACCGGATTCAAGTTTTAATTTTTTTCCAAAAACCGTGAAAAACCATCCTTTTTTTTTAATCTCCGCCATTTTATTAAATATATTCATAAATATTAATATCCATACAATGCATGAGAGCCACATTCATCCTGAATCTAAACAATTTTGATTTTTTTGTTTTCGATGAGCCGTTTCGAGATATCAACGCCGCCAGTGACATATCTAATTTTCCAAGAATTATGTTTGTCTGTTATTTTTGGGTACAAGCAATTAAGCAAAACAAGTTTTATATCTATATTAATAAATTTATAAAAAATTGCCAAAAATTGCCCTTTTTTTGAGTATCTAAATCAGAATAATCCCTTAACGAATGCAAATAAAATTTCGGAAGACTACCCGGTCAGCTATGCTAAATATCATGCAAGCCATATTTTATGGATATCTATTGGTAGGTACTATATTACCGAGGTTAGAGCCGTCAGCGCCCTTCTCCCCCTTTAAGTTTGGATCCTCTATCCCTGAACTTGACCGAGTTGAAATGACATTCATCCTTCAGTCGGGATATACTCGAAAATATTTTAATTACTAGCGCGTACATGAATTGAAAAGTTATCACCAGGGATCGAGATTCAAACCCTGTTATTTGATTTTTATTTTCACGGTCAGCATTGAAGAGTATTTGGGGGATCTCATTGCAAAACAGAAATTATTCACGCGTGATGCATACAGATAAATTTCAACAATGTAACAATGGTGAAACTTCATTTAGAATTAATTTCATTCATCTTTACTTAAAAAAAACTTATTTTCATTTAACAATTTGTCTGCTGAAAATAATCTAAATTCAAGTTCTGAAAGCTGCTCAAATAAGTTTTAATTTCTTTTCGTGGAATGTTTTCTCATTTAGGCATCAAAGCAAATAGGCAAACACATGGGGAATATAATTTCATTAAAAAAATTCAAAGAAATGGGGAGGATCTAATAGTTTTTAGATGAAATTAAATTAAATTGTTTTCATTATGTACGTGTGAGAGCATTTGGCGGAAATATATTGCCCCCCTTGTGGTTTCTTATGTTCTAGCATAGATATATTAAGTTTGTTTTTAAATGTGAAATTTTACAAAGTTTCAATTCTGTTTTTTTCAGACCTACTTAAAGTACCTCAGAATTATGGCTAAATCTAACCTGAGTTGTTGTAAGTTGTACTAAAATGACTCATCCAGAAGTATTCGATTCTAAATCAACGAAAAAACCCGAAGAAAGTGTTGTCCGCTATAAAACGTTGAGCTACTAAAACTTTTACAGTGGAATCTAATTTTTATTCATCATGATTCTACAATGACAAAAATTTTGGCGAATTTCCGTGAAATTAATTTATTTTAATTAAATTTGCTGTGCGTGCAAACACACTTACTACAGACCAATTCTATAAGAATTCGTTTGACTTATCGCTTGTATGCGTGTGTCCTAATGACAAATAATGCTGACATCTTAACTATATCTGAGTGAGAAACTTAATCAAACGACGATTTCCCTAAAACATTTCTGGAAAAAGCGAAAAGTGAAAAAATATTTCACAAAATAATCATATTGCACAAAAGTGTACTTAGCGAAGCTATTCTTACACAAAAGGCCTTTTCCCAACACTTCCACAAAAGGCAATCCCAAAAGAAGTTTCTTCTCTCAAACATTTTGTGTACATAACCTGAACAAATAACAGTGATATAACACAAGACAGTTATTTCTGATTTTCGCACTAGTTAATATTTCTATATTTTGATCATTAGCTTGAAATTAATGAATTGTGTTACTGAGATACTTTAAAGCACATATTATGTGGATTTTGCTGCATTTTTCCTAATTGGGATCACAAAAATTAGAAGCAAGTAAGATGGACAATTTTTTATTAAACGGATAAAAAAGTTAGTACTTTTTATATTTTTTCAGGATGAGTTACCTAGAGACACATACAATTCTGGCTTAGCCGGAAGTCACAGCACATCACAAAAGCCATGCGAAATTTTTTAATCGACAACGGGAAGTATAAACAAATATTGTATAGGCTTTCCTTTATTTAGAACCATAGTACTGCAGTTTTATTGCCATGAAACTTTTAATACTTGCGCGAGCATAATTTCTTGGAATGCCGCACGTCGGCAGATTTATTGTTTACTTTGAGTTTCATTATTAAAGAGTAGAATAAGGAAAAGTTGATTGGTTGGTAAAAGTTCACATGCTAAATTTTCTATAGAAGCAATGAATATACAGAGGACATTGCATCATATCTTATTTATTTATTTATTTAGCAGAGCCAAGAGGACAAAAAACTCCACCTGACTATTACAAAAGAAAGGAATAGAAAGCAAAATAAAAAATAAAAACAAACACAAGACAATAACAAAGCTGAAAAAGACAAAAATCATTAAATGTAAAAAATAAATAAAAACTATAAACAATTTAAAAAAGAAAAAAACCAAATAAATTAAAAGTAGAATAATAAGTTATAAAACCACACACCAACATGAACAAATTACTTTATTCGTAAAGCAGGCCTTTCAACTTTGTCGAAATTAAGTCAAACTCAATGAGGTCTGAGTGGTCATTGAAGGCTCTCAACATGGAGCATATAGGCTCATTATAACCGTAGTTGGTGCGATGATGAGGTACATGTAACAAGTTCCATAAAGTTCGTGGACGAATATTAAAGTTAATTTTAGATAAGAGCTCAGGAGCATTTATTGCACCAGTAATTATTTGAAACAAGAAGACTACTTTAGTTAACTCACTTCTTCTGATGAGCGTAGGTAGCTTAAGAAGATTTCATCTCTGCTCAGGAGGAAGGTGAGAGTATTATCCCATGGGAGACGTCTAAGTGCGAAGCGAATAAATCTCCTCTGTATATATTCCGAGCGCCTTAGATGAGTATCATAAAAGGGACACCAAACATGGATAGCATTATCAATAAGAGGACGCACAAAAGCTAGATATTATGTCATTAAAGTAAAAGGTTCATTAAAATCAGGCGTCCATCTTCTTACAAAGCCTAATGCGGCATTAGCCCTTATAATTGTCTTGTCAATATGTGGTAAAAAGCTAAGTTTAGTGTCTAAAAGTACACCAAGGTCTTTGACTTCATCGGTTTCGTCAATAGCAATACCATTGCTATGGTCTGTGGTCAGAAGTAGACAATATTTACGGGTAAAGCTAATGGCTTTACACTTGTTAATATTTAGGTAAATACAATTTTTATTACACCAAATGAAGAAACTATTAATATCAGATTGCAAAGCGCCACAACCAATAGAGCTATCGATCGTCTTAAAAATTTTGACATCGTCATCATATATATCAGATAGATTAATAACGTTTGACAGATCGTTAATATATAAGATGAAAAGAAGCGGACCGAGATGGCTGCCTTGAGGAACACCGGAAGGTAAAGGATCCTATTTGATAAATATGACTCTAGCCATTTAATTAAAAAAGTAGGAAATCCGGGGACACCAAGCTTAAAGAGCAAAAGCTTGTGGGATATTTTATCGAAGGTCTTACTGAAGTCGGTGAAATTACATTCAACTTGGCTCGGTTCAATTATCACACTATTGCTGTCACTATTCACATTTCATACTAGATTCACTAGATCCAGTCCTATTTCGGTGGTTTATAACATGAATAACTACAAAAGGAACGTGCCAATCACTTATCTAAAATATTGATTATTTGTCGGGGTTTTTTTTTCGTTTTCATGATGATTTTCCGTGAACGAAAATAGTGTGTATTCATACCCTTTTGATGTGTATTCTTTGCACCATCTTACTTTTATCATACGAACGAGTTACAGGCGTTTCCTTCCCGAACGGAAACGTGAAGAAAAACATGAACAGCATTTCCACAAATGGCAAGTTTCATTTTTGCCGGAAATTATTCTTTCGAATACTGCAAAATATTCTTTAAGTTCGTCTAAACTCTTTTCCACATATGAAAATGCTTAATTAGCTTTGTGATTGCAGATATTAAGATTCCGCTTTCATAAAAAAAGTAGGTAGAAAGATAATTTAAGTCTAACGGACCATATTCACGGTACGGTCTGGACATCTTTAGATCAAGCTGGAGCTACCGGTTCGTGTTTAGTATAATAAAGTTAATTGTAAGAAGTGAAAACCTTATTTTTAATTCCAATCAAATAATTTTACTCCAAATATATTTTTTAATCATCTAAAGTTAAACTGTCCGTAGCTCATGCGCATTGGAGGAATGTAATCTACATACACAAAAAAGTAGTGAATAGATGGAGCCAATTTATGTATTATATAGTTGTGGACATATTTTCTATGAACGCTTGGGAAATCTCTCAATTTCCCGGGGGTGAAGCGAAAAACGTTCCTCTCGTGGGTTATGTCAAACACAAGTGAAAGGTGCAATATTGCTACCAATATACTAAGAAGTGTTGGAATATAAATTGCATTGCGTTATGCCTTTGCACTAAATATTTTCGTTTTTTATCCTATATGTAAGTTCAGCAAGCGCTTTGTACACCGGTTATAAGAAATCCGCTACATAAGACAGTAATTTTTATGGATAAGATATGTTCCAGTGTCCAACGTTTATTATTTAAATGTGAATTTCGCATCTATCTTTTCTATTAGTTGCTTATTTTATTTCTAGATATGTAGTAGACAAACCGAAACTTACTATAAATTGAAATTAAAATAACTATCCACGGCACTTACGTTAAGGTTAAGAGTAGGGGCGACTAGGCCACTAGGACCATGCGGAAACCACGACCAGAATTTATCTATTATATCCTCCCCTAAAATGGTAAGGCAAAATCTAGCCTTTTTACGATCACGATTATTGCCCTTGGGGTTAAACTGCGAACCTTATTTGGAGATATAAATGTTTTTTCAGTGATTTGCAACCATAGTACCTACTGCAAGCGCGAAACACTCACATATAATTTACTGCGAGGTTTCATCCTCCTCTTCGCTTTAATTCACGACACTAATTATATTCTTTAAAATCTCAGAATTATTATTCAGTTTGACAATTTGCATCCCATTTGTATTAGGGGGACCGGAAAGTAATGCCGTTTTTGGGCATGTCAATATTTGTTTGTCGTTTAAGTGGAAGTTGGTCTACCATCAAAGGAGTTTTGCAGCAGATTGGAAACGTAAGCAGGGCTGGTCTTTGAGTCCTTCATAATTTGTTCGCACAAAACAAACTAAACGATCCACTATACCGATCAATCATATATTTGTTCAATGATTATCAACACAAAACGCGTTATTCACCCAACACGATAATGCAAGACCGCACAGCGCAACACGAACTCTGGAAAAAAGTATTAAATTTAGGTGAGAAGTACTGCCTCACCCACCATTCTCGTTCGACATTGCACCAACGGATTTCTATTTATTCCGACCACTATAGGAATTTCTCTGTGATAAAACATTTGAAATTTTGGATGATATCGAAAATGTCCTCTCCAGATATTTTGCTAAAAACCAATTAATTTTTACCGATCCGGCATTGGAAATTTGGACACTAGATGGAAAAAGGTTGTTGATGACGAGGATGATTACATCATTGATTAAAAATAAAAACGAGTCAACATTTTATTTATTGGAATTCAATGTTCAAAAACGACATTATTTTCCGGTCCCCCTAATAGTTAGGAGCACTTCATCCAAAGCCAGTTGTGGTAGTGGTAAATCTAAAACCAGTGGATACAACTGATACAACAGCTTTGACGGAGAGCTCTACTAAGAGCACACACCTGTGGTCCCATTGAAATCGCTATAAACAATGTACGTAGCAAAATTCAGTCCTTGCGAAATTAGCAGTAGCTCAATAAATGTATTAGTTCAAGACTGAACTCGAATTTTTATCAAACTACTTCCAAATCTGACGATTGACCTCTTCCGTATTTTCCTCAAAATTGTTTTCTTATACAGTCCCTGTCCAAATTATTAGGCACACTTAAAATGTTCACCAAGAAATGTATTCAGATCCTTTTAAATCGCTCTATCTCTACCTGGATTCGTCTTTGTCTTACCTATTTGCTATCTCGCTCAGACTCGTTTATATATGACATAAAACAAGTAAGTGCGAGTACCTGGTTCAGTCTGCACGTCGGTTTTGAATCAGAAAGACTTACTTCGGTTTTTATTTTATTATTGCAGTATTTTTGTAAAAAAATCAGTGACCTCTCGAAAAAAAATCCACGAAATGAAAATGTTGTCGAGTCGAAAAATTTCTAGGAGATTGAATATTTCTGAGCCTTCTGTAAGAAATATTAAAGGAAAAATTGAAAATGATGAGGATTTGGGTCTTCAAATGAAGAGCAAGTGTGGCTGCAAATCAAGGGCTGAACCACTCCTCAAGAAAATATGCGTAGAATATCGGTTTGCTTCCATGAATGAAATTAAAACTGAATTAAATCAGAGCAATCTACCACCCAGTCAGTGAACTGTGTTTCCCCATAGCTTATTCAGCTGAATATGAAAGCCTGTTGACCCGCTCGTAAGCCCAAACTGACCCCTGCGTGAAAACAAAACGTTTACTTGGGCAAGGAAGCATCAGAACAAAGGTTTAGATTTCTGGAAATCGGTAAATATACCTTATCTATATAGTTTTATACTTTATTAATTGCGTTTGTTCGTAATTTAATTAAAATTACGTAAATTTTCATAGATATGAATATTATTACAGGTGTGCTTTAGTGATGAAAGCACTTTCGAAATTCTTGCTAATAAAGCGCAATACGTCAGAAGGCATTCAGGTGAGAGATTTCATGCAGACTGTGGGATACCGATAGTGAAGCGCCCTACAAAAGTGATGATTTGGCCAGTCATCTCTGCAAAAATAACTGGACGTCTGTACATTGCAAAGCATAATGTCCTCCAGACAAAGTTGCTTTCTTAGTTGAGGGAGTGGCTTCCGAGTGGAGAAGACTTTAATTTCATGCAGGATGGTGCTCCCTGCTACATGGAAAAGTCTGCTAAAACTTTTCTCCGTAAAGAAAATCTGCGCTCTTTGGATTGGCCAGGCAGTTCTCCGGACATGAACCGAATTGTGACTGTTTGGGCACTTATCAATACGTACTAACTGTGATACTAGTTTGAAAAATGTTTTCCACTTAACTTGAATTTTAGCCATATCTCTTAAAATTAAAGTATTCGTATTAAATGAAAAAGCAGTTTTCAAATATATTTCGATTTGTAAATTCAAAGCGCAAATTCGATGGTCAACCAATGCCTTGAAATCTCGCAATTATGAGATTAGTGATCCTTTACGACAGCCGGCCTCATTCGCCTTTTCTTCGATACTCCTTCCTTGTACATCTGTGATAAAGTTTTAAGGATTTTGCTCTTTTAATGTGAAGTCTATCCAGGATTCTTGAATGTAAGTGACTGAGGAACAATTTTTAAAGATATTTCGAATTTGACTATTTTCATGAGTTCCCCTGATAGTATTCCTTCAGCTTTCGTGAAGGTGTTTAATTCTTTTGTTTACTTAACCCTTGTGTCAATACCTACATATCTGGGTATGTTTGTTATTTTGGAAATGAAAAAACTTCATTTAATCTTCTAAATTTTTCATCGATACCTTTAGTTATCCTTAAGTGCTCTATTTGTAGCTAATATATGCTTTAAAATTTTCAAAACAATTCTTTGGTTCCTCAGAAAATAAACCTAAATTATAAATATACGTTATCAAACTGAAAGCATACCCAGGTATGTATTTTGAAGGATTGGGGATTGAAAGCAAAATAGACCAAACTTAATCCTTAAAAGTTATTATAGAATTTATTATGACCGGAATTCTGAAAACTTTTTCTTATTATTCCTGCAAATAAAAAAAAAAGCAATAAGAACATATAAATTGCAGACCCGTTTGCCGTAGTGCTTTCCACTTTTATTTCGTAGCTATTCAGCCTTGTTCAACATATTTTCATAAACAACAAAACTACTACTACAAAAAATTGATAGAATTCTTTAATTATTGCATACATGCTACTCGATCTGGTAAGCAAGTGGATTGCAGTTTTGCCAATTACAGTAAGGGTTTCTGTGGAATTTGCCTTAAAATTATTACTTATAAGTTTCCTGTTCTTGGATGTCATTTGGATGTCGTCAGATTAAAATCACATCAGAAATTCGCATTATAATCACTATGCCAAAATTATCTGTAAACTATTTCAAGTGAACGGAAATGGTGCTTTACTAATCATCTGCCTTTGAATATTCGCAAGTGCATTGTTATGTTCTTTTCTTGAAAATGAAATCCACTACACTTCAGCTTTACCATTGATTAGGGATTGTCTAGACTTGACAAAACGAAAGCTTTTTCTTAACAGTCGCTTCTCCTTTGAGAACCAAACTGATGCCATCATAGAAAGTAAAATTTAACACAAGATTTTGTGAAAGAACAAATTATACAAGTAGTTGTGTGTTCATAGCTATACTCCTTCATAGAACATCCGTTAACCCACTACAAACGTTACTCTTGGATGTTTCCCTTGTAATCTAGTATTACAGACAATTAATTACTTGTCGGGCGCAATATGTTTAACCATGTTGAAGCATCCCAAGTTTTGTGAGCTTCACTTTTAGAATGATCCAGTCATCCTGCATTTGTATTTGTTGTGAATGTCAGGATCCCAAGTAAAAATGATGTGATGATTTCATCGATGTGGTCATCATGGCCCCTTAGCTTAAAGTAAGGATGAAATCCATTCTAGATCCGGGACTGAGTTCATTATATATTCTTCTTCAAGATAATGAGCTTTGCCATCATCAGTCAATTCATGGAAATGCTCACTTGTTTTATCAGCAATAAATTCTTATAATAATAACATTGATACACACAAGGCTGTCCCAGACTAATATGACTATATTTTTCCAAATAATTTTACAAGTAAAAAATATAATGGGGTGGGGCAAGTTGTTATCCTGTTGAGTTACAGGGAGATTAGTAAAATATGCTCTTTTTTTCATTAAAAATTTTCTAAATTTGGTTTTTTTTTTAATTTTACCATTTATTAAATACCCCCACTAACATACACTAATTTCGTTTTTTTTTTATTTTTCGTTTTTTTTAAATACCCCTACCAACATATACTTGTTTTTACCAAATTTCGAAAGCCCAGAGCCTCCTCTTTAATTTAACCTAATACGCTTACGTTCGATCTGTGACGTTTAAGGAGTTTTTAGCTTATAACCTATTGAGGTCATAGGTAATTTGTTCCCTTGAAAAAACGTCATTTTATAAAAAGATCTTCTAGTTTTGGTATGACCTGAACAGGTTAAGAGCTAATAACTCTTGAACGGCTACAGTTGGGATATAGGGAATGAGGTTAAATTAAAGAGGAGACTCTGGGCTTTCGAAATTTTGTAAAAACAAGTATATGTTGGTAGGGGTATTTAAAAAAAAACCAAAAATAAGAAAAAAACGAAATTTTGAATTTGAAGCGTCATAACTCTAGAGTGGGAAGACCTAAGGGGGTCATTGAGCAGTCTTTGGAAAGACTATGCATACAATGCAGTCTTAAGATAGGCACTACACTATGAACTTTTGAACATACAGGGTGTTTAATGAAAAAAGAGCATAATTTACTAATCACCCCTAAAAAAACCCTACCATACAATTTTTTGCTTGTCTGGACGAGAGGAATTTTTGCTAAAATATAGTCATATTAGTCACGGGACACCCTGTATAAATTAGATCAGTTATAATATTGCACGAACATTTTAGTTTACATCCGCATCTTCTGATTTTGCATATATTTCCGATTTTGATTTTAATTTACTTTTCCTATAAGAACTTACCAAAGTGCTTTCACATTACAAAATTTACTTCACAGCACCCATGGTTTCAACCCTGATTTTCCTACCCTGTGGTCGAGAATAACCGCACTGTGAAATTAGCCAATTTTACCAGGAAATTCAAAAGTTCTATAGGTATGAATATTTAGGTATTAATAATTTAGGAATAGTATTATTGTGCATATGCCATTTAATTACGCATTTTATTTTGATTATGAAAACAAATAAAACACAATTTTGTATAATGTATATAGCAGATGTATTGCTGGCTCCTGTCGCATTGCCAGTTGATTTTTCTATCTTCTGATCATGGACAGGGAGCATACCTTGCTCTCTTTTCACGAGCAACTTCCAACTCTTCAATATGTCCACCCTTTTCAATTATACCGGCAATCCTGTTCTTAAGCCAAGTAGTCCAAGTGCTGCGTACAAAACTTAGCCTGAGAAGACATAACGCAAATTTTTTTAAAATAGCGCGTCTTTTTTCATCAGGTTTTGGTCCTTGAGTTTTAAAGACCTAAAGATATAAACGAGTTTATTCCTAGAGTATTTAAGATGCCATAAAATACACACATTGGCCATTGGCTCTTGGTACACTACATAAGTTAGAGTGCTGTGTGTGTGAGCTATGAGCCATTAGTCACGTTGTAAGTCGTGTGCGCGATTTTTTGTTTTTTCACCTAGTTCTTATCTTAATTAATTGGCTAAAAGTATCCGATAAATTGTTTTGTTAAGTGCTTAGTGCTCGGTTTGCTTTCCTTTGATTTATTTATTCGTATATCGACAGAAATCGTCTTTAAAAATTTTATACGAGCAGAATATACTGTCATCTGTTAATACAATGGCAACCAATACCAACGGACAACCATCAACATTACAAAATTCCAATTTGGGTATTAACACAGCTACGAGAGACACCCGTTCCTCCAAGAGTAAGCAGAATAGAACACCGTCCACTACATCACAACAAAGCCCAGCTCTGATTCATGATGCAAAAATTTCCAATCAGTACAGTGACACTCTAAAAAAATATCATAGTGATCTCCAGATGCTGATAACAACGCTAGTTAATAACGTGAGTGACAAATTGGATGAGTTTAAGAATGATTTGCAACAACCAATAAATTCTATTCATGATAGATTTAATGAACTTGTTGAAGAAAGGCTTGGCACAGATTCCGCACAAATTAAAGGTATTATTACTAAAATTGAAGATCGTGTGGACAATCTTGAGCGGCAACATCTTGCTAAGGATATTATAATAAATGGTATTCCGTGTGCTGAAAATGAAAATTTTACGGAGATTTTCAACAATATTTGCAGCTCTGTCAATACTCCCACTCCACAAATAAAAGATATTTTCCGGGTAAAACATAGAACAAATCATGGCGGCTCTATCATTGTTAAACTTAATTCCACATCTGCTAAAAATAATCTCCTCATAGCGGTCAGTGCTAATGCAAAGCGACGTATGGCAGTTACACTTCGTAATGCTGGATTAAACTCTGATAGGCGAATTCATATTAATGAGAGCTTAACCAAACGAAACTATATAATCTATCGAGAAGCCCAACGTCTTAAAAAATGTAATCAACTGGTATCGGTATACACTCGGAATTGACGAGTTCTTGTTCGTCGTAAGCCAGGAGATAATAGCCAAATTGTCTCAGATTGCAATCTATTGGAGAAATTCGCAGCTACAACGGCTTTAAATATCGATATAAACAATGGCAATAAAAACCTACCTGCATGATGCTTTGTACATCTATGTGTTGTTATGTTTACAATTTTCGAATGAATTTTTTCGCGACCTTTTAGTAATAAATGATGATGAACTTGCTAGATATACACGAGTAAGCAATGTACTATTAATATTTTATGAATTTTTTCTCTTGTTACTATTAAGTGCTATCTGTGAATTGAACTCTTTAGTGTACTGCTTAAGTATTTTTTTTGAAACTTTTATTACTACTTACTCTCTTGCTAAATATTGCTTAATGGATTTTGATCATTTATCTAGTTCTATGTGTATAGTTTTCTTTAATGAATATACAGAATGTAGTCAGTTCTTGACCCTGATTTCCGATGTTCACTCTTTTATGTATATTATATATATTTGTTTTTCAAACAGCAAGTAGTTGAGTTATAATGAATTATTCTAGTATTCCGGCTCCTGGTGGCATAAATAACTCTAGAATTTTGCGGGATATTTTGTGCAAAAGACACAATGGTTTACGGATATGTCACTTTAACGCCCAGAGCATATTGCCGAAGATCGATGAGTTTAAAGAGGTTTTCAATGCTTCCTTATTAGACATGATATGCATATCAGAAACATGGTTAAAGGCTCATATTATCGATGAGATTATTGCTCTTACTGGTTATAAGTTTTTTCGCAACGATCGGTTTAATCGTACTGGTGGAGGAGTAGCTATCTTTTTGAGAAATTCTTTGCGTGGCCGTATTGTTTCTCTTTCTGATCCCGGTGCTGACATAGAATATATTTTTGTTGAAATATTTGCCGGTAGTGATAAATGCTTGTTGGGTTCTGCGTACAGGCCTCCTCATTCAACGGAATTTAGTCCTCTTAACAATTTTCTTGCAGCTGTCTGTCATGCTTACAAACATATTATAATAGCAGGAGACTTTAATGTGGACATGTTGAATGACACAAATAGCGGCAATCCTGTTCATGAAGTAATTGAGTCTTATAGTTTATCTTTAATAAAATCTCTTCCTACTCATTTCACATCAACATCTTCAACTTTACTTGATCTTTTTCTTGTAGCCGACCAAAATCGGGTGATGTATCAAAATCAGCTGTCATTTTCAGCATTCTCAAAGCATGATTTGATATTTCTAACATATGATATTGATCTTAGTGGGAGTAGTGAATCCCATGTATTCACATATCGAAATTTCAGTGCCACAGATTACGGCTCTCTTTTCGGTGAAGCATCTGAGCTCCAGTGGGAATGTCTCCGACGAACAACATCCGTGCATGAACAGATATATTATTTTGAATATCTCATTAATTATCTGTTTGAGAAATATGTCCCCCTAAAGACCCACTATATTGCTGACACTAACTGCCCTTGGTTTACATATCGGATTCGGACATTAATCCTACAGAGAAATACTGCTTACAGAAGGTGGAAATGTTTTCGAACACCAGAGTGCTGTGAGGCTTATCGTGTTTTGCGTAATGCTGTAAATCTGGAGATTAAATATTCTAAAAGACGCTACTTTGCTTCCAAGTTTTATAGCAAGCTTTCTACTAAGATATTATGGCGAAATCTTAAGAACTTTGGTCTCAATAGATCTTGCAATCCAGATATAGATATTGAGCTTGATGATCTCAATAACATGTTCGTTGGTACAGTGCTGGATGCATCATCGGATCCACTTGAAATTCCTGTCTTTGATTCATCTTATGATGGATTTTGCTTTGCACAGGGTGATCAAGAGGAAGTTTTTAAAGCCGTTTTCTCGGTCACATCTAATGCTGTTGGTCCTGATAATATACATCCCAAATTTATTAAACTGTTATTATTCTATCTAATCTGACGTATATATTTAACACTATAATACTCACGTCTGTGTACCCTGAATCTTGGAAACTATCTAAGATCATCCCCATCCCTAAGAATCCTAAACAGAATCCCCAGGAGAACCGACCCATCACCATTTTATCTTTCTTGTCCAAGGTTTTTGAGCGGCTTATACATCAGCAAATACTTACGTATATTGACACAAATAACCTAATGTCCAATTTACAATCTGGATTTAGACCTAAACACAGTTGTACGACAGCCCTACTAAAGATATCTGATGATATCCGCTTGTCTATGAATTCTGATATGATAACTGTTCTTTCTCTTTTAGATTTCTCCAAGGCTTTTGATAAAGTTAATCACACACTACTCATATACAAGCTTAGAAGATTGTTTAATTTCTCTAGTGGTGCTTGGAGGCTTATCTGGTCATATTTGGAAAACCGCCAGCAAAAGGTCTGCTGTGGTGAGTACTCCTCTGAATTTTTGCCGGTATGTAGTGGTGTTCCGCAGGGGTCAATCCTCGGGCCCTTGCTTTTTTCTGTGTTCATAAATGACATTTCTTCAGTCATTTTGAATTGTAAATTTCACTTGTATGCTAATGATTGCCAGCTATATATTTCAAGACCACGTGGATTGATGGAGGATGCGGTATGTAGACTGAATGAAGACCTTAGATTAATATGTTTGTGGGCACTACAGAATAAGCTTCTTCTAAACCCGTTAAAATCTAAAGTAATTCTATTATATAGAAATAATCTCGACATCACTGACTTTCCTGATGTGATGTTAGACGAAACTCCTATTCCATACAGCAGGTCGGTAAGGAATCTTGGCATCATTTTTAACACTATACTTACGTGGTCTGACCATATCAACAGTATTGTGTCTAAGATTTACGCAACTTACGAAGCTTACGAAGCTTTCCGTTGCTTCCTTCGTTACTCCTCGAAATACAAGGCTCATGTTAGTAAAACAACTTATTGCTCCTTTGATTACCTACGGATGTGAATTGTTTTGCCAGCTAGATTCCTTCTCGCAAAGAAAAATCACTGTCGCGTTCAATTCGGCTGTTCGCTACGTGCACGGTCTGAGACGATATGACCATGTTTCTCCCTATGTAAAATCCGTCTTTGGATGCACCTTAAGAGCGTATCTTGATTTCAGGGTAATTCTATTTTTGTATAATTTAATTGTAAAAAAGGTGCCTAGCTATCTACATGAATAATTATTGTTTTCTCGGTCCAGTAGAACTGTGGCGTTGAATGTGCCGAGTTTTAGTTATCGTGTAACTGAGCGTCAATTTTTCATTTCTGCTACCAGGATGTGGAATACTTTACCTATGGAGATCAGAAAGAGTGGTGGCGGTGATTTTAGGGGCAAGATACTGGATTATTTCTCCTATCGATAATTATTTAAGTAACACTTTTTCTAATTTTAGTATTACCACATACATATAAGTTTTTTTTTTGCGTCTTATTATTATTGTATAGATATAGTGTTAGCGCTTATAGTTTATCTTGTTTTATTATTTTTTCCTTGTCTATTTTTTAGTTTACTTCAGCTCATAGTGCAGCAAATTACTTTTGTTAAGTTTACCTACACATAAGTAGAAAGCCAGGCTTTAAGTGTGTAGATGTTGTCAATAAATAAATGAAATGAATGAATTTGTGACACAGTTGGTCAAAGTGTCCACACCACTTTTGGTAAAGAATATAGATACTACAAATATATGTAAAATTTTCGAAAAATATTGTAAACTTTGCTTTCTTTTCACGGACTAGGTTTTCTTAATTTTATTTATGCTGGCGCCTAATGAATTTCGTTATTAATAGTACGCTTTTAAAACAATGAACAATGGGAGATTTTAATATTTTTTAGAGAAAAACTTAAATGAATTATTTGTTGGGTAATTTCGAACCCCGGTAATAATAATGGGTTAAACGAATGCTGTTTTCAACTACGTACCACGCGTCAACAGTAAAAACTTGTTTTTTTTTTAATTAATACAACTCGCCGTTCCTCATAATTTTATGGAAATGCAAAAGAAGCTTGAATATGAAAACGCTCATGGCATGCTCATCGAAACGCTCATCGGAACGCATCAGAAAACTTTATCCACATTCAAAAGCAGATAAATTTATACATATATGCCCAATTTCCAGGGGCAATAGTGCTAGTTTACGTAGGATTCCCCGGAGCGGGGAAGGCGGATTTCGAGCATTTTTACTAGAGATTGCTGGAGCTGGACCAGTGAGTTATTTGTGTTAATAATTTCCTAACGACTTAGTACCCACCTGATGCTATTTTATACCTATCGTACAAAAATCCATACCTATCTATAAAGTATAAGGAGAGATAACTGACGTCAGAATGTATGGACCATATTTATTTTAGTTATTTCCATATCCAGTAACCTCGTTTTGTGGTACCTATTTGGTACGTATACCTACATATATATTAATTTCAGATTCTTTTCTAACTCCAGTAAAAAGATATGTACTATTTTAAAGTTTTTAAATTTATCAAATTGTTTTTTTATCGATGTGTCGTCCTTATTCTGTTTCTTTAACTTAACAGTAATCTATGCTTATACGATAAGTAGGTATCCATTTTTATAAGATAGCTATAAAACAGCATCAAATATGTGCTTAATTTGCTAGGATATTATTATTGGTACAAGCAACTTCTATGGGCCAGCCACGTGTCAAAGACAATCCAAAACCTATTTATCTTATTTTATTAGAAAAAATTATCGCTCTTGCGAATTTTCTTTTTCATGATTTTACATTATTGCAAAAACAAACCCATTCATTTGTATCTACATAAATTTATACACTAAATATAATAATATACGTAAAGCCTTGACAAAAATTATAAACTTTCAGAGAGAGTTAAGGATCTGGTCATTTTAAATTCTTCTCAAGTTTTATATTCTGGGAAGACACTTGAACGCATTTTACCCCATGGATCCTTTAACTGTTGATACGGGCTCAAGATACAACTTTTTCCGATGGATTTTCTTGATTCCCCCGTTCAAAACGATGCCATTTCCATTGTTTGTGAATTTTGTGCGCAAAGGTCACGTACAGATAGGAACGTGATAAATTTTCATTGAGTAAAGTGATCACCTTCAACATCAAATGCTTCACATAAAAAATTGAAACGCTGGTATGGTGGAATGTGATAAACATGAAACACGAAATCAGTAAATCAGCTCAAGATGTCTACAGACTGTCAAAGCGAGTTTATACGAGTGTACCAACTATGCTGATTTATGTGAATTTGAGCCACTTTTCTGGTAACTTAAATCCTTTTGTGTAAAGGTACTAGGAAGATTGTATGAGGAATATCAAAACACGTAACCAAAGCTACAAGCATTCTGCATATTCTTACAGAAGCCATGATAAACAAGTTCTTGAATTCTTTTGTATTTTAGATATTTTTCTAAGCCTACTATGAGTGAAAGAAGGAAAGGGCTTAGAGTGAAAATGCATGCTTTTTCTTAAAATTTAACGGAATATAATATTCGCGTGATAGGCAGTGTACACATACTTTTTACAAACTAAATTTAATAGATATATGTAACTACTCAACATTCCAACAAGAAACGAAGGCCTCGCTTATTTTGTCTTCTATATTTTGAATAATGCGTACATCAAATGGTTTGAGAAAATACACAGATTTTCTTTAATTTGTACTCAAACCACATTTGCAATGCAACAATTTGCTATACCATTGGACTCCAGAGTTTGAATATGTATGAGGATATCTCCATTTATTGAACGTATTAACAACTTAACTGAAATATTATCATTTTCCTCCGTACACACGAACTTAATACCATCAAGTAAGCTATATAGTGTGTGTATCCAAATTTTCGGAAAAATGTATCGACTGTTACTTTTATGACTGGCAAAATTACAATGAATAGTAGCAAAAATAAGATTTATGACGGCTTAAAACTACGAATTAAACATTATTTTACACATTTGAAAAGCGAGCTGTGAATATGTTTTAATTGTGTGGAAAAGGCTAACAGTGTTGAATCCTGGGAAATGAGATTGCAGTACTATGTAGTAGATGAAAATGTAGGTAATCATAGTTTTTGAAAAAGAAGAACAGGTAAGATCTGCAAATGTGCGATTAAATTTTATTATAAATATAGATGGCTCAACTATACATGAGAATATCTGAAAGCTATACATAGCCATTTTGATAATTGGAAAATTAACAACTGAACCCTCTTCTTCATACTTGATTGCGTCAAAGATCCTGGAAAAACAAACCATGCAACTATTGCCCGATTCGTAAATGATTCCATAAACTCATTTTTCCCCGATTCTTATATAGGTGATCAAATATGTGTTTTTTTTCTGATGCTGCAATATATATGATACAAGCCAGTACAGATCTTCAGGTATGCTACCTGAATTTCCTGTTTGGCACATGGACTCCGTCGACTTGTAGAAGAAATCAAAAAAGACTTAGTAAATATCAATGACTTGATGTCATCAACAAAAAAAGTATTTTTCAAAGCTTCGTCGCGTATACAGACTTATAAAGAACAACTTATAAATTTTCCGGTACCTCCAGTACATGTAATAAATGCATGGAGTACCTGGTTGAACGCAGTACTGTTCTATGCCCTACATTTTGACGACGTGTTCCGATGCAGTGGCGATTGCATCATATCAGCAAGCATTTGAAGACGCTTTATTAAAGAAAGCTATAGCAATCATTAAAACGTATTTCAGTGAAATACACGACGTGATAGAAAAGCTAAAAATCAAAAACCTTTATCTTTATAATTCAATTAGAATAATAGAAAAATGGCGGATCGAATCTATGCACATCTGGACTCATTTTCGGTAAAACTCCAAAATAAGTTAGACACTCTCCTTGCCAAAAACAAATCCTGGTTTTGAAGCTATTAAGCAATTTAAATGCTTATATTAGTAATACAGGTCAAAGCTTGCCTGAGGTAATTTCTGCGGTCATGACGCCAAATTATACATTTATCCTGTTACGGTGGTAGACGTACAATGATCATTTTCGGTGTACGAATTATGTCGAATTAACAACGCAAAGTGTAGCGGAGTGAAGAAGATTGTGCTTTTAATCCAAAACTTAACTTTATTTAACTAAACTTTGAAATCAACATAACAAACGCCATAATAACGCCAAGTTAACAACCAAGCAAGTAACTGTCGTAGTCACCATCAGATTGCTTCAAAACTAGCTAAAAATGAACGTATTATTTTTTTTTTCTAAATCATGAAGTTTGCAAAAAATACTTCGTGTTTTTTATTAGCATTCTTAAAAAAAACATTAAATCAGAAAATACCATGAAAATATATTAGTTATCATAAAAAAAAGTATAGAGCTTTTTCCACGCCATCTACATGCTAGTAATTCGGAATTCCAGTTTGTAAGCTTTCGGAAGAAATGGCAGTATGCAAATATAATAGAACCCATTTTCATGGAGCTGCACTCTGCTCTTCTCTACCATATGCAATATTGCGTCCAAAAAAAAAAGTATGACAGTTGCCACTCTACTCCACTTTACTCTACTCTGCATTGTGAATTCAGCATTAATGTTAATTAAAGAGCGTCACAAATTTAAAATTTAAACTTTAGTATAATTGTATTGTAATATATTGTCATAAAAGCAACAATTAAGACCTAATTCTTGTATGTTTTGTTGTTTTTTAAATATTAATAAGTACAACTATAATTTTAAATTGTTTTCTAGACATAACTTGTATGTTGATTTAAACATTGAAACGATTATCTCTAACAATGTTGTTTCATTTTTGAGAGTGCATCTTTGTTTATATTTTGGATTTTTTTGTGCATATTTTTGGGATTTTGAAAGTGCATCTAATCCGATGTTTAGTTTTAAAAGTCTTTTCGTTAAGTTTAAAGATTGTCAGTAATTTGTTTAAATATGAATCCGACGATAAAAAACACATTACAGACATGGCTCTGTCGACCCTTTGCTCAGTTAAATCAGTCTCCGCAACTATGCTGATCATAGCAAATGTAAACCCTTTTGTTCCTAAAATATTTCTGTCATTTCTTGGTGAATTCATTTATCGTAAAATAAAAATTGTGTTAAGGGAGTAAATTTATATTCGAGAAAATGAATTTGCACATTATAAAGTAGAATCTTGTAAGTCGAGTATAGTGTTCCGCAAAAAAAAAATTATTTACAAAAACAAATTTACGAACGAAGTTAGCTTTCAAACAAGTCAAAATTATAGAATTTGTCTATAAGACCAGTTCTTATGATACCCCTAGGTGAACGCCCAAATGGGATTTCGTATGGTGACCCATCTGTCCAAGTTTGATTTTTGAAGTGATTTTTTGCATAAACACAGTTTTACGGACAGTAAAAATGATTATAACCAATTTCATATAGGATTTCATATTTTGAAGAAGTTTTCCGTACAATAAAAACGACTAGGACTGATAGTTATTACAGTATACGTAAACAACCCAAATTTTTATATGGCAACACCAAGAATGCGTCATCAGATTTAGTTCATTTTTAAATTTTATTTATTATTGCTATGAAAACACCATGTACCAAATTGTATCTCGCTATGTCGACACGTCCTCAGGCAGTGTACAAATATATAGTTGAAAACGAAATTTGTGTATGGCAACCCTACGAAGGAGATAGCTAATTTATCCCATTTCAGCACCATAAGTGAACTCACTCTTCAGTTGAGGACAGACATACCTACAGAAGATGGACGGCTGGACGGACGGACCGACGGACAGACGGACATGCAAAAATCAAAATGATATTTAATATTATGGGTGGGTGTCCAACCCCTTTTGCTCTACCAGGAATATTTGTGTGCGTTACAAACGAAATGACAAACTTAGTATACCCTTTAGATTTCATCTAGGGAATGAAAAGAAAATTTACGGCAAAGTGATTTTAAGAAGAAATGTTTTTGAAAAAATGACTGAACCACGATTATGATGAATGGACGCGTTACCTTGGCGAAACATAACTGTCTTCGTATTCGGTAACTCGTCTTTAACTGGCTGCAGTAGACTTCAGAATTGAGAGTCGAATTTCCAGGAAGCAGCTCATAGTAGAATAAATATCCCTGAAATAACAACAGATGCAAAGCATGAATATTTCGGCTCGGTATTTGTTTCGATTCGCACCACATTTTTATATCAAATTCATTTTTTTTTTCATTAGTCACCATTTATTTCAAAATAGGATCGAATTTGTTCCTTTTCAAGAGTATATTTTAGACGGAGCGATCGATTTCGTTTTTCTCCGATAGTTCGTGTGGGACAAAAACTCTCGAGAATTAATTCCCAAGTAATGAAACAAACTTCAAACACGAGTGTTCTTACAAAAGTTTGATTTGAATAGCTCCTGCGCCCTAAACTACTGCTTATACAGAAAAATTGTCTTCTGATAATCTTAAGCTTACTTTCTTATCTTCCCAACCGTAATCAAATTTTTATATCTTTCCTAACAAAATTATTTAAAAAATTTATCTTAAGAAAATGACTACGGTTCACCAAATAAAACTCTCAGCTGAGTAATAATTACATATGTGAATGTGCTGTGGTTCCATGAATTCAAATCAATCTGCCTACAGAGTCGGGCTACGACCGCACATACACAATTGCAACTATTATTTATCTGGGGGTTATTGAGCGTAAAATGGTAAGCTTATCTTTTAATCAAACCTATTTCAATATTTTGTTAAGTAAGGTGTATAGTAACAAAAATGCAGATGACGAGTAAATGATTTTGTATCGGAGGCATCTTAAATGAGGATCGAGTTCCGGATGATTCGTTTTTAAAAATTAAAATTCTTTGAACTAATGAAACTAGAGACCTATGTGTAAAATTCAATTTGAAAACTTTTAATTCATATTCGAAATTTTTCAAAACAAGAAGTTAGAAATTGCATCTATCTAATATAAGCAAACTCTTAACATTTGCTTATTCATACTATTTCATAATGAAAAACAAAAATTTTAATGCATTTAAAAGTAACCTGATCTGAATGAATTTTTTGCAGGTTTACCTCACTTCACAGAAACTCCTTTCATATAATCTGAACAGATGAGAAATTCCACTACAAGAGCCAGCACAGGAAAGCTATGCAGTTCCAACTCCCTAAAATATTTCCGTATCATTCAAAAACCTTAAAAAGCTTTTAAAACTAAAACTGAATTTTCTCTTTTTATATCTTTTATTATCATCGTAGCTAAAACGGCAACGGAATTCCGTTTCTTTCACTCTTTTTCTTATTGAGGCGTCTTGGATGGGAAATTGCTTGTTCAAACGATGTGAGTTTTGTTTTCCGTTTATCTCAACTTATTTCCTGTTATTCCCCTGGATTTTGCTTGCGTGAAAATGAAAACTACTATAGAAAAAGATTCCCTGTGGAATTTCGTGAAGGAAAAGAAAAGAGTGTTGGAAAGTGCTACTTTTAGATAAAGAAGGGAGAAAACTCACAAAAATTGTGAAAGTGAGGGAAATATTACAACAATTGAATATACAGCTGCTTTGGGCTTACATACATATCTTAACTTTTGGTTTGGCATACTTGTATAGAGGGTGTCCTAATTTTATTCCACTATACAAACATAATTATATAGTATAGAAAAGATCACTAAAAAATATAATATAGTAATTCAGTCACGAGCTGTTTATTGTCCTGACTTATAAGACAATTCTTACTACTAAGATTAGCAATTATAAAAGAACTCCTGCGTCTGTCTGTTTGAATACAGTTTCCATAGGCAAATTTGGATTAGAGTTAAATGTAATTGAATCGATTGTTGGAACCCCAATTGCGCGATCCCACCTCGCTCTTAACTGATTTATTATTATTATTTTTCATAAGCTAGATGATGAAATCATGGGGTATATTAAGATTGCCATTCCGTTTGAAACGCATAGAAACCGTGCTGGTAGAGCAAAATGGTTTAAACATCCATGCATAAAACTCAAACATATTTTGATTTTTGTATGTCCGTCTGTACGTCCGTTCATGCTCTCGATAACTCCAGCATGCGTTTGCATAGAAAAATGAAATTTTGGACACAAGCTACATTAAAGTTCGAAAACGGGACAAATCGTCGTACGCTATACATATATTTGTAATTCGCCTAAGAGCGCGTCGGCGCAGCGTTTTCAGAAAAATATGGTGCAAAAATCTTAACTACATATGTATAATTGAAAATGATTAATCTAGTTTTTGTCTTTCGTTCCTTTCCAAGTTTCCCTTATTTTTTCTAATATCTAGCATTCTGTTGCTATCAACATGCATACGCAACATAATATGTTAAAAATTGTGCGTACACTTCTAATCAAACCCTACACAATTTCAAAGCCAAACGTTAGCGGGATAAATCAAGGCTAAGCCTTGAGAACATCATTTGTACGAATTAAATTCAGAAAATATGACTTTGGTTGGACACAACCCCAACAATTGTATTCGCGGTTCCCCGCTGATATAACGTGATTCATAAGACTTTTTGGGATGCGAAGCCGAAGATACAAACTTTAGCTACGAAATGTGTAGCTCCATTTAAATTATTATGTAGTATGAGTCCCCTTACAATCTTATCATATAAAATCTGTGTTGAATGTTTCTCTTTTATCGCAACAATAATCTGTAAAAGAAGAAGAAAACACGCAGGCACCAACGGCAGTTTCTAAAGAATACTAAAGTTAATCTCTCCATTCTTATTTCATGCCTCATTAACTTGGTTCCTGATTAGACTTCTTTTATTGCGACAACTTTCCGACAAAACACAATAAATTCAGCGTTGCTTTGCGCTATTTCATGGGCTAGAGGGGGTCCTTCGTTTTATGTAGAGCAAACGATGACTTGAGATAAATAGAGGGAAACTCCCTTTAGTCACCTGCAAATATGCTGCTTTCAGGAATTTTCGACAGTTTTTTGTTTCTTCTTTTTATTATTACGTTGAGGGTATTTCAAGCTAGTTATTATTATTACACTCGGAGTTGGCAATTAAGTACTTACTACTGCCAATTTGAAGTAAAATAGAATTAAAATTAAATTGAATTATTTGTTTGCGGTAAATAATACGTATTTATCAATTTAAAGATTTGACCTATGTCGTTATCATTTTCTTTGGGAAATAGTGATTTGTTACATGTCAGTGTTTGTGATATTATATATATGAACGGTTGATTCTGTTTAGTTCTTTTTGTTTTAGGATCTAAAGCCACAATGAGTTAGAAGAGCATGGCAGATTGAAGTATAAACAGATAACAACAAAAAAAAAAGGGGGGGGGGGAAAGAAGAACACGTACACATCACCTTGATCAGACACACATACGACACACCTAGGCACAACACCACGTATTCACCCAAAACCCTCGAGAATACTTCGCAAGCCATAAAACCGACACCCTCCCTACCACATGCGAGGCCCAGCGTAGTCCATACATTCTAAAATATTTGCAGTGTTCTTATGTAAAAGTGACAAAAGTTTGATTTGAATAGCTCCTCCGCCCGAAACTACTATTCATATAGAAAAATGGCGTTCTGTTAATCTTAAGCTTGCTTTCTAATCTTCCGAACCGTAATAAAATTTGCATACATTTCCTAACAAAATTATTTAAAAAAATTTATCTTAACCAAATGACTACGATTCCTCAAACAAAAATTCTCAGCTGAGTAATGTCTCTGTGTCGTCATGGCATGCCGTGGGCTGATGATATCGAATGTAGCTGCCTACAGATTCGGACTACGGCTGCACATACAAACATGCAATTATCACTCAGGAGAGAGGTATTGAGCGTAAAATGGTAAGGTTATTTTGTAATCAAAACTATTTTATTATTTTGTTAAGTAAGGTATATAGAAAGTGTAGCATTTGGGAAGGTAAGCAACCTAGCTGTAAATTACTAGAAGACTATTTTCCTGTATGGATAGTAGTTTAGGCTATATGGCGTATATAAAGCCAATGTTTAACAATTTTCCATAAGTATCAATATAGAACATTTTAGAAAACGGACTAAGCACGCACACATATAGATTTCTGTTTCATGGCTTGGGAAGCATTCTCGAGGGTTTTGATCCACCTAATCTTACACATGCACACACACATGCATACACAAACATAGTTCGTGCAGAACACCTATAAATGTCATCGAGTTCGAGGCCATAAGAGGGAGGTAAAGCGCCAGCACACAAAACAAAACAAAAATTATAATAGTCAGTCCGTAGATCTAGGAGTAGAATCAAAAGACAGTAGGGTTACCCATCGTAACCAAATGTATTTTAAGGAAAAATTTAATTTTGAACTAACTTGGGGAAGTTATAAATTAAGCATGGTTAGTGTAGACGAACAGAAAGTATAAAATATAGCAGGGAATTGAATTTTTTTTTGCTGTTGTTAAGTGATTCACTACCTGTTAACATGGATTAATTAAAACTATTGATTGTCCATCGGTTCACTACCGGCTACAATAGATTCAGTGAAATTGTTAATTGGTAATATAATGTTAGTACTAAATTAAACACT
The DNA here is from genome assembly GCA_963930735.1 of Dioctria linearis. Classification (NCBI taxonomy): domain Eukaryota; kingdom Metazoa; phylum Arthropoda; class Insecta; order Diptera; family Asilidae; genus Dioctria; species Dioctria linearis. The sequence continues at coordinate 216,827,470 of OZ005741.1, read as the reverse complement.
TCAGCAACATGGATGCCGCCATATCCTTTATCGGTAAATACGTATATTTAGTGCTGGTCCAAATTCCTTCTGTCATGAAAAGAAAGATCCAAGCAAAACAAACAAGATTTATGAAAAGAAAAAAAATTTAAATAAAAAAAGGAACATAATACTGATAGTGCATACCTTGGCTAGAGTGAGCTAGAGCAATAGCGACATTTTTTTCTTGTACATGAAGCACCTATAGAAAAGTAAACAAGTGACAACTATCTATATGGATCGCTGCTACAAATTTCAAGCCGATGTGAACAGACACAAAGGTTTTACTGGAAAGGGGCATAACATCCGACTAGTCGGGCACCCTACGGCTCTGCTCCCTTGACAGGAGTTCACTGCAGTGCGAGTTCTAGAAGAATAAAGAACAACAGAAGAAAAAAAAAGAAAATAAAAGTGAATGGTTCAGTTGAGTTTGACTCGTTTTGTTTTTTCTCTTTGAAAAATTGCACGGACGATAGTAAGGTAGTAAAGGTTCAAGGATCGAAAATCGGATTGATCGAAGTAATCGGCAAGGAATCTTGGAGCAGAATTTGATTGTATACTTGGGTCGTTTGATTAGGAGGCGCTCCATGCTGCTACGTATTCTCTAAAGTTAAGTATGCGTTTTAAAAATTGTTTTTTTTTTGGTCTAGCTTAGTAATATACGGCATGTAGATGTATTAATTTTTTTTTTACTAAATTTCTTAATTTTGAAAGTGAATTGTGTATGAAATATTTTCTTGTCCTGAAAGTGAATGATAGAATAAAGAAGGATATATCTCAAAGTGACTTGTTCATTCTTTGAATCGCTGCACTGACACGCTGAGTTTCGTGATATCTCTATCACAAAAATCACGTGGCGCCCATTACATGAACAAAAAAGGAATTGGTTTTCGCCTAATTTAATCCACGGCCTCCTCCACTAGGCAGCGTGACATTTTTTGGCGCCCAACGTGGGGCCATTCTGCTGAAGTGCGTTGAAAATTCAATCCAGACTAGTGAAAATTTTACATGTGCCGAACAAACAGTTACAAAAGCTACAATAGAAAACCGCTAATTTTGTGTGTCAGTGCTGACTACTTCTAAAATTTCAGTAAATTAACTAAACACAGTTTATCCGTTTAGTCCACGGAAATTATATGATATTATAAAATGATGTAATGAAAATCGTGCCTGCAAATCCTATTGTGTGAAACGCTCAAAGGCGAGCATTCATTATCTTATTTTATGACAAGGAATATATATATATTTTTTAAACCCTTTCAGAATATTCATACTAAAAACAAAACAAACAAACAAAAATTAAAAATTTAATTTCTGATCCAGGTTTTAAAAATTTGCATGTTGTCTCCAGTAAGTGTTTATATAATTAATCATAGTATATAGTAACATCTCGAAGCAATCGGGCAGGAATTTATAGTTCTGTACCTAAGTAGGTACATATGGAGTAGTCTGCGAATATTATCATATAATAATAATTTAAGTGGAAAAGAAGAAGAAAATTATCGGTGACATTTTATTGGACCCTGCGAATGCTTTGGAGTCAAGCAGCTGCTTATTAAATACGTTTGTGATACAGTTGGTTAGTTACAGTAGTGCCATTAGTATCTGCAATTGGGTTGGTGCGTTCGTTAACCGTTTCTTTTCAGGAAACGGCTAGCTTCTATGTATATACGCCTACGTACCCGCTACGTCATCTCACACAGTTTTGGTACTGTATTTTGTACGAGGACAAAGAAAAATTATTTTATTTAGAATATTTCGGCGAGACGTTTTACATGAAGTAGGGCTATAATTTGGTAGATCGGCCTCTGCTACAAAGGATGAAAATTATGAACATTTGGCCAATTGAAGCCTATTGGGTCTGACTTATAGGAGGAGTATGAAATGCAAACTGAAGTTTATTGATTTTATTGGAACGAGTATTCTTAAAATTCTGTATAAAATGCAACGTGGAGTGAATGTTTAAAAAAAAAAAAAAAAAACCTTTGGAAAAGATAAATTGATTAAGTGATTAAGGGGTAATTGACTTACAAACAAATGTTATAGAATTTTCGTCGTTTACCCAAGCTTAAAATCTTTAAGTGGCCAGGAATGTCACATCAAGATAAACTGCAAATACCCACCTAAATTAGTCACTTCAAAAATATTACCGGAATTGGTGTAGGTATAGCAACATAATACGATTCCTCAAACACTTGTAATTTGGTTTGTTTGGTTGTTTTGCTTACCAGTTCATGATCCTCTTGTTTCATAAGTTCAAATAACTAGGGTATATATGTATTTTGGGAATACCAGGTATAGTTGCAAAATTACGCGTGATCTCGAAAAACTTAGTTACTGAATTTCGTTAAGTGCTAGATAAGTAACATTGTCATCACGAACGGCATTAATCGGACCTATGTATACCCATATAGAGTCCTAGATGGGCTTCCCAATAAAAGTGCTACAGAAGAAAGGTCATACTTTATAAAAAAAAAAAAAAAAAAAAAAAAAAAAAATGAAAAAAAATTCTGTTGTTGTAAAGCCAGGTGACGTTTTATTAGATTTCTCGAAGGCCACAAAGATATAATAAATTTTTTTAAAACCATAGAAGACGGTGAGAGCTTTAATTCGGAGCAGTTTTAACTCTGACTATCACATAGCGAGGGATAGCAATTGTTATATAAAGCTTGGTAGACGGATGAACAGTAGGTCAACACTTTTAGTAGAGTTGAACCTGAATTAATATTTCATCAACGGGTCCGGTCACTATCGTCGAGCTCGTCGTAGCGGGTTATCGGCTTGGCTGATGACTTACTATTGAGCTAGTAGGGAACAACCACAGCTAACAATTTCGGAAATAAATAGGGGTAGAGGTACTGTCTTTCCATTGGTCTCTTAGAAGTTGTTCCTTATCAGCATAAGTTCCGCTCTGCAGTAGAATTTTTTTTTTCTGTGATTATTCGATTATATTTCAGCTGACTAATTTTGAGTATCACCTAATTATACTGAAGTAGTCTCGTAATCCGCGTTTTGTAGATTTACTATTATAGTTTGCGTAAATCCTGGTCGCCTGGTATTAATAGCCGCGCGTAGTTATTATCTGCAGCAAAATTCGTAAATAGTTCCGATATTTGTTTCCCATAATGGATGTTAATCGCCTCACTCAAGATGAGTTGAGTTATCAACTACTAGTACGGGGCTTAGGAAACTGGCTCAGTAGATGAGATGCGGAAAAAGTTAAGAGGGGCCTTTAAAGTAGAGACGACGGGTGATCTCCAGAAGGCTGATAAATACCCCTTTACTTTTGATCAAGATGTAGAGTCAGTAAAGAATAAAGTTACGGAACTTAACATAGTTATTGAGAGTTTTGCGGAAGACGCTTCTGGTAGTACTTACGCCAAGACAAACTCAAAAATCAACTGGACATTGGTCAGAATTAATGGAATGAAACCAGAAAGGCCAGAACAGATAGCGCTAAAGAAACAACTAAAATCTGAACTGATTTCTGCCCTAGAGTCGATACAGTCGAAAACAGAAGCGAATATATCCGGTGGGTCAGCCAGCGAAGATGAAGAGATTCTAAATTGCACACTGACTGGGAAGAATAGTCCCACGGGTGCCGGTGCACAAGTGGAACCTGAGATTTTCCGGGGAACAAGGTCAATCTCTCAGTTCATTTCTAGAAATGGTAACAGAGTTGCGTGAAGCCCGAGATATAACCGAAGCTCAATTATTTAAATCAGCCCTAGACTTGTTCAGTGGTCGCGCCTTAATTTGGAGATTAAGAAGCGCACCCAAGGTAAAGACGAGTCCATCGGGACATGTGTAGCGGTGATGAGTAGTCTTTTTTCACGTTTAACTGAACCAATGAGCGCAGGCCAACAAATGAGAATTTTAAAAAGGAACATAAGTCCTTTTTACCAAAGCCAGTTGGGCTTAAGCGAAATCGAGAGTATTGCAGATTTGGTTGGTATGGGAAGGAAGCTGGAAGCAGTCCGGGCTTCAGTCGAAGCATTTATACCTCCTCCTTCTAACCGTCATACACAACTGTTGGAACCCGACCTTGCTTACGTTTCTTACACAAACCCGCAAATATCAGCAATTTCAAACCAACCCAGAACAAACCCCGTATACTAATGTTATAACTGCCAACGGGAAGGTCACACATTCCGATCTTGTAGGCAGCCCCTTTGCTGTTTCGGTTGTGGTACCGTCGGAGTTATGCGTGCTCGTTGTCCTAACTGTGCATCACAAGGCAATAATAATAATAGCCGCGGAAATTCGGGAAACGCGTCGAGAGCTCAGCAGTGGGCGGCATTCTGAGTTCCAATAGTTTCAAGAAAGCCACAGTAGTTAAAAGTGTATTTAAGTTCATTGAAGTTGACAAAAACGATCCTTTTAAATCAGCTATGCTGGATTTTATCTTCGCACGAGTGCAGAACGATGAAAGGCCGTATTTAGAAATTTCAATTTTCAACACACCGATGATTGGGCTGCTGGACTCAGGTGCTTCCAGGACGGTAATTGGAAAGACTGGGTGGCAAAAGTTACAGGCAATGAATATAAAAGTGGTCACCTCTATCAGGAGCTCAGCGACGCTTGCAAATGGGGACAAGGTTGAGGTGATGGGCACAGCAAATTTACCAATAGAATTAAAAGCCGTGGTAAAGGTACTGGAAGTTTTGATAATCCCAGTGTTACCTAATGAGATTATATTAGGGTTCGATTTTTGGAGAACAATGAATATTACAGCAAATTTATGCGAGGATATGTGGGATTTTAAAAGTTGTTCCAGTCAGGTTAATATTTGCTCCATAGAGAGTCGATCCACACTTACGGAGGATCAGGAGCGTAGACTCGAAAATCTGACGGCTGAAACAAAGCAAATAATGGGAAAGGGATTAGGAAAGACAAAGGTGGTAGAGCACGTTATAAGGACAAATTCGCCACCAATAAAGCAGAGGTACTATCCAGTATCTCCTGCGATTCAAAAGGCTATTAATATCGAGCTGGACAAAATGTTGGAGGATGGTATTGTGGAGCCGTCTGATAGTGCTTGGTCTTCGCCCATAGTTTTGGTAAGGAAGAGGGATGGCAGTTTCCGTTTTTGCGTAGATTATAGGAAACTAAATAAGGTTACGGAAAAGGATGCTTATCCGATCCCATACGTATCGTCAACTCTGGACAAGCTAAGGGACGCTAAATACATATCATCCCTCGATATCAAGTCAGCTTTCTGGCAGGTCCCGATGGCAGAAGATTCTAAAGAGTATACTGTATTCACGGTGCCCGGGAAGGGACTTTTCCAGTTTTGCCGAATGCCATTTGGTCCCACCAATTCTCCTGCGACCTGGCAGAGGCCTATAGACCGCGTTTTGTCTAATGCCCTCGACAACCACGTGTTTGTGTACTTAGACGATGTTATCATCGTTACTAAAACTTTTGAGAAACACCTACAAGTCCTAAAAGATGTATTTCAACGCCTACAAAAAGCCGGTCTAGTGATATATTACGATAAATGTGAGTTTTGCCGAGCCAAACTTAAGTATTTGGGGTATGTTGTCGGTGAAAATGGATTACAGTATTTTAGACATTCCGCGTCCTAAAACTGTGAGTGAGGTTCGACGACTGATAGGAATGGTCTCGTGGTATAGGCGATTTGCACCATCGTTCTCGTGCCTCTGCGCACCTATAACAGCCCTCCTCAAGAAGAACAAAAAATTTATTTGGAGTGAAGAGTGTGAGCTATCCTTCAAAGCCATTAAAGACAAATTAGTAAGTGCCCCAATCTTGTCGTGTCCCAACTTCGAACTTCGTTTCATCGTGCACGCAGATGCTTCCGGCTACGGAATAGGTGCTGTATTAACCCAAAAGGAGGAGGATGGGGAATGAGTTATCGCATATTTAAGCCGCTCCTTGAACCGTTGCGAAAGGAACTACTCAACGACAGAGCGTGAATGCCTCGCTGTTCTATGGGCAGTAGATAAATTAAGACCTTATTTGGAAGGCTCGCGTTTCGTAGTTGTTACAGATCATGCTTCATTGGTTTGGCTCAACAATCTGAAAGATCCGAATGGGCGTCTTGCCAGGTGGTCGGTGAAAATGCAGCAGCATGATTTTGATATTTTACATCGAAAAGGTAAAGAGCACGTTCTTCCCGACTTTCTCTCAAGATCCGTCCCCGTAATTGACTCAGTATGTACAGAACCCGGGATAAGTTCTACAGACAAGTGGTACAATAAAATGCTAGAACGAGTAGGAGTGAGTCCCTCATTATTTCCAGACTGGCGAGTCGAGCAAGGAAAACTATGGAAACACGTTCGATTAAAATATCCTTCCTTAGCAGTCGACTCGGACCATTGGAAAGAGGTAGTTCCTAAAGAAAAGCGGAGAGAAATTTTATTTGACGTCCATGATAAACCGACATCCGGTAATGGAGGGGTCCAAAAAAGCTACGACCGCCTCCAACAAAGGTGTTTTTGGCCAGAGATGCGAAAAGATGTTGCGAGATACGTAAGAAATTGTCTAACGTGCCAAACGGTGAAACCGGAATTACGTAAGCCTGCTGGATTAATGTCCATACGAAGGCATGCAAGCCGTCCCTGGGAAACCTTATGTATCGATTTGATAGGCCCACTCCCGAAGTCGAACCAAGGCTACTCCTTCATACTGACGGTGGTAGATCAGTTCAGCAAGTTCGTCCTCCTCTTTCCTTTGAGATCTGCCACCGCAAAACTTGTAAGCCGAAATATTGAAGACCACGTGATTTTGTTATTCGGTGCACCCAGGAACATAATATGCGATAATGGGGTCCAATTTAGGAGTAAAAATTTAGTAAACTTTGCAATGGATATGGGATACAGACAGATAAATTTTACAGCTTTATACCATCCTCAGGCGAACCCTTCCGAACGAGTAAATCAGGTCGTAAAAACAATGCTTCGTGCGTATATTTCGGATAACGTTCGCAATTGGGATTTTCAGCTACAAAAGGTAGCTTGTGCTATTCGAACATCGCAACACGAAGTAACGAAGCTAACCCCTTATTTCGTCAATTTTGGTAGGGAGATATCGATCAATGGGACGGGCATAAAAGAATATAAAGAAACTGAAGAACACGATATGCAAGCACACGCTAACGCCCTTATAGTATTGCAGAGGGAAGTGAAGGGACGTTTAAAGAAATCCTCTGAAATAAGTCAGAGCCAGTATAATCTCCGTAGGAGAGACAGTAGGTATTTCCCAAAAGATTTAGTTTGGAGAAGAAATTTTGTACTATCTGATGCAGCGCAACATTTTGCTGCTAAGTTGGCACCCAAGTATGTGGGCCCTTTTATCACAAAGTGTTGAGTTTCATCGTGGACGTACGAACTAGAGAATGGTATAGGGAAGAGGTGCGGCGGAGGTGCGGAGAGAGCGACGATAATCCTATATATTAAAAGGAATTGGGTATATCAATTTTTTTATGTCTTCTCAGCGGTATTTATTCTTAGCATCGGTCTCATGAGATGTTGGGATCGTGTCCTCACGAGCCCATCATGTTATCCAACACTCTTAGTTAGTGCTGAAGGTTTTATTAGCACCTTCCCTCCAGACTTAGTCTACTCCGCTTTGTCGACATACAGTATACTCGCCGCCAGGTGTTTGACGAAATCGATTAGGATTCAGGATTTGTTCTACTATAAAATATATATATGCTTGCATGCGGTAACAGATCAGTCCTCCATGCCACATGTTGAGCGCTACCTCTCAGCGTCCGTATTCGGAGTATTCTTCTACTTATGAATTGCTCTGAGATGCCTATATATATATTTGTGCCTTGTTGTCAGAAGTTCAGTAAACGTGTAAAGATTTCGGTATTTTAACCGAAACCTTTAGGAAAAAAGGGAAGAGTGTTACATGTCAGTGTTTGTGATATTATATATATGAACGGTTGATTCTGTTTAGTTCTTTTCGTTTTAGGATCTGAAGCCACAATGGGTTAGAAGAGCATGGCAGATTGAAGTATAAACAGATAACAACAAAAAAAAAGCGGAAAAAGAAGAACACGTACACATCACCTTGATCAGACACACATAAGACACACCTATGCACAACACCACGTATCCACCTAATCTTACACATGCACACACACATGCATACACAAACATAGTTCGTGCAGAACACCTATAAATGTCATCGAGTTCGAGGCCATAAGTGGGAGGTAAAGCGCCAGCACACAAAACAAAACAAAAATTATAATAGTCAGTCCGTAGATCTAGGAGTAGAATCAAAAGACAGTAGGGTTACCCATCGTAACCAAATGTATTTTAAGGAAAAATTTAATTTTGAACTAACTTGGGGAAGTTATAACTTAAGCATGGTTAGTGTAGACGAACAGAAAGTATAAAATATAGCAGGGAATTGAATTTTTTTTGCTGTTGTTAAGTGATTCACTACCTGTTAACATGGATTAATTAAAACTATTGATTGTCCATCGGTTCACTACCGGCTACAATAGATTCAGTGAAATTGTTAATTGGTAATATAATGTTAGTACTAAATTAAACACTTCAGCAACATGGATGCCGCCATATCCTTTATCGGTAAATACGTATATTTAGTGCTGGTCCAAATTCCTTCTGTCATGAAAAGAAAGATCCAAGCAAAACAAACAAGATTTATGAAAAGAAAAAAAATTTAAATAAAAAAAAGGAACATAATACTGATAGTGCATACCCTGGCTAGAGTGAGCTAGAGCAATAGTGACAATTTTTTCTTGTACATGAAGCACCTATAGAAAAGGAAACAAGTGACAACTATCTATATGGATCGCTGCTACAAATTTCAAGCCGATGTGAACAGGTTTTACTGGAAAGGGGCATTAACATCCGACAAGTCGGGCGCCCTACGGCTCTGCTCCCTTGACAGGAGTTCACTGCAGTGCGAGTTCTAGAAGAATAAAGAACAACAGAAGAAAAAAAAAGAAAATAAAAGTGAAGTTGAGTTTGACTCGTTTTGTTTTTCTCTTTTGAAAAATTGCACGACGATAGTAAGGTAGTAAAGGTTCAAGGATCGAAAATCGGATTGATCGAAGTAATCGGCAAGGAATCTTGGAGCAGAATTTGATTGTATACTTGGGTCGTTTGATTAGGAGGCGCTCCATGCTGCTACGTATTCTCTAAAGTTAAGTATGCGTTTTAAAAATTGTTTTTTTTTGGTCTAGCTTAGTAATATACGGCATGTAGATGTATTAATTTTTTTTTTACTAATTTCTTAATTTTGAAAGTGAATTGTGTATGAAATATTTTCTTGTCCTGAAAGTGAATGATAGAATAAAGAAGGATATATCTCAAAGTGACTTGTTCTTTCTTTGAATCGCTGCACTGACACGCTGAGTTTCGTGATATCTCTATCACAAAAATCATGTGGCGCCCATTACATGAACAAAAAAGGAAATGGTTTTCGCCTAATTTAATCCACGGCCTCCCTCCACTAGAGCTACTGCTTTTCACGCACAAAAGGGCAGCGTGACAGATTATTTTGTTATTAGAAGTATTAGTATTCTTATACCATTATGGACTATAATTAAATATAATCAGGGTTATCACCACGATAATAGTTAATATGCCATGAATTGGGGAAAACGGTAGTAAAATAGAAGAATGATTAGAATTAAAATGTATATCCTTTTAAAATATATACATAAATTATTTACTTATCTACGTTTGCATAAATCTGCTTATTTGTGTTTATAAAACAACGGTGAAATGGATTCGATTAAAGTAAGAAAAATGAATTCATCTGCTGCAAAGTTTTACTTGAATTTTTATATGCGGGTCCTCAAAACAGCACATATCCAACCCATTAATAAATATTTTTTTTTCTTTATTCAGGACACAATTGGAGAGTTTGATCGAAAATAATTTAATTAGTTTTATTGATTGGCGATTATATTCATGATGAAATTCAAAATAGCTCAACTCTACATGGAATTATACGCCTCTGATTAACATAAGTATACCTAACTTAAGTTCATGAAAAAAATTCAAACAAATTTGTTTTATTACTCTTGATACCGTAAAGTTTTTACACCAAGAACATAATTTTTAAGGTTTTTATAAAATATGGCCCACTTAAATTATAGAAAGAATTATCTCAGGATATACTGCCTTTAAAAAGTTTTTAATATTATTAATAATTCTTATTAATTTATGTTGTAAAAATTCTAGGGGATCAAGAGTACTACAACATATTTGTAACATGTTTAATATCGTTATAAGTTACCAAATATCCTCTTTAGAGCAAGTGGTAACAAAGTTACATTCATCAAAGCTATACACACGCAAATTTGAATTGTCTAGTCGCAGCCAGGCCATTCAATGCAAGCAGGTATACCGCAAAAGAAGCCATCCTAAAAGAGAAGAACACGGTGTTTATTAGCAGCCCAATCAGGGCTGCCAGATTACCCGATATATTGTATTTTCCCCGATTTTCCAGTATAATTCCCATTCCCCGATTTTGGCTCTATTATTTCCGATATTTTACAGCCTCTTCCTATTTTTAGAGATTGTCAATATAAACCCATATTTTATTATTGTAACGCTTCTACACTAACCTTAGGATCATGAAAAGTTGGTAAAGCCAACGAACTAGTTCCTATAGCCATACAAAAATATGGATCAGATGCGCGAAACTTTGGAGAAATGTGGGTAAAAAATGGACGCATCCAAACATTGTAGATATTCCAGATTGGGCAAACCTCACATTGTTTCCATTGTCGCTTTTTTATTTTTGTTCAGTTAATTTCACATTCTTAACTGGCTATTTTTCTAATAGGGTATCCGCTATTTAGTTCTTCCCTTACGCGATGGATAAATTTATATTATGAAAAATGAGATTAAATGGAGGTATAAAAATATTTACATATCTTCAAAAATTGTTGATTTTTCTAGGAAAGGAGGACTTTCACTTAGTACTAGTACTACGGCCAGTGCCAGATGATTTAGATTTAGATGATGAAATATTGCTGAAAATGGCGGTAAAATTATAGGCTTTGAATTATATAGCTTTTATAATTTTTGTATGTGCAAACATTTTGGAAATTGTGGCGAAATGATCCGAAATTAAAAAAAATTGTTGGTTGAAAATAAAAATTATGACGCGATCCATAATATTGCATTTTGCAAAGTGTTCTCCGTTTCGCAGATAAATATTAGCAAAACAAAGCTGAGAAGTAATTTGTATGCGGAAACCTTAAAAGGCATTTTATTGTCCGAAGATTTTTTGGCAAAAAAGAGAGAGAAATGTTTGAATATGAATTCAAATGAAAACATGCTTAAATGGTTTAATTCTAAAATGTATTATATTAAAAATAGTTTTGTATAAATAAATTTGTATAAAACTTAATGATAAGATTGAAATAGGGCAAATGGCAATAAGAGTGTTAATCCAATCTATTTTATAGTTCTGAATACATCTATAGTTTTTTTTTTCAATTTATTTTTTTATTGGATTTCTGTTTTATCTATTGTCTGTTGCAATAAATTATGTTTTGAACAAGTAATTATGTGATTTAATTCTTTCACCGATTTGCATACCCAATTCACGATTTTCTCTCCGGTATTTTCCCGATTTTTGTATTTTTCCATCTGGCAGCACTGCGCCCAGTAGTGACTCGTAGTAGTGGCAGTAAGCATTTGGCACACAGCACCAGCAGCCATCAATAGATTTGATCAGGGTCATATAAATAGATCAGTAACAAAAAACTTTATAATATATCCACAGTGAACAAAATCGATCGCTTCCTAATAAAACTTGCTACCAACTACATATCTAAATTAGATTATATAGACAACTCTCTAATTCAAGACGTTAATCAAATTTACGATCCTTTTACTAACAATAAATTTCATCCCCCCTCACATCTTAAATGGTTGATAACATGTGATTTACTCTCCCCTAACGATATTAACAATGCATTAGGTGTGTATAAACATAAAGACAAGAATCTCTAATTGCAGTTAACGTGTTAAGTAATCCTTGTCTTATTTATTCATAATCTTCTAGCTATTTTAACATCTTATCTTCATACAGATTTTAGGAATTATCACACATAAAAATTTCCAATTTTGGAGTCATTATTATATGCTACAATACTGAAATACTTTTTTTAACAAAAAAACCCCAATATTTACCAACCATCTTATTCATCGAAAAAAAAATTAATTGGTAAATCTTCAATTGAAATTTACCAACATTACAGAGAAAGATTATTCCTGGATCAAGATTTTCCTTTGCACCGAAATCACATAGCTACCAAAAACAATGGAAAAAGATGCTCCAAAAATAAGGGAAATACCAGGAGCTCTGGGAATATCTGGGATGAAAATTATATTGAGTTGTGGGAAATTCTGACAGTAAAACTTGGAGTGTGCATAAAATTTTCCATTCCTTTACGTTTGCATGTTCACTCTTCTTTCTTATCTGCTAAACCGCGCCCCAACCATCCCACTGGTAATCATTTGCCAGTCTTGAGTTGAACACTGAAATATTATACGTCTCTAACCAGTTTGTAAATCGTTCCTAAATTGGGACCGATATAAACGATTCAATTCAAATTGATTTATGGAAGCAATTTTATCGATTATTGAAAATAGTTGTATTTTGAAAAATACACTATAAATTCAAAACAAAATTATTTTTAAGTGGGATGTTTTCCTTCACCCAATACGTACTATATACATCCACTCAGTAAGAAATAATCTCGTAATTTTGTAAATTAGAATGAGAAAAAAACTTCTAGAAAAACGATAAACGGATTTATACTGACCACAACAATGTCAACCTGATAATCTAGAAAAGGCAATCCACACAAAATGGATATTAAAGGATTTTTCTGCCCTTTAAATTATTATCGTTTTGCAATGCTACACTTCAACAGTATCGTGAAACTAGGGACGAACGGATAGAACTTGAATATATTCTAAAAAGATCGAAAAGGGATAGTAAAATGAAAGTCTGCAAATACTCTAGGAAGACCACTCGAACATGAGATTTTGATAAAATGTGTAATGTTTTTGGCATCTTTGCTACATTTTCCAGCGACGAGTATGTGAAGTCAATAGTTAGGACCATTTACGGACATATCTGATTTTTCCATTTTAAATTCATCTATATACAATTTCAGATATCTTTTTGCAAAAGGTACGTCACCAAATTAATGATCACATAAAATCACGTGGCATGATGTTTCACATTGTAACGTTTCGGCATAACACCCGGTATGAAGTTAGTAATATAATTACCTTGGAATTTTTTAAGGATGTCCCAATGAGAGCCAAGGACAAGTCCATATTTCGTTTTAGCTTTATTCAAAATTCTTTGGCTGAGAAATAAAAATTCAGCTGTTATGGATTATGTGCAGGGTCTTCTGCCCTAGGTTGCAGATTGTTTAATCATGTTTGCCCCTGATTTTTATGTCCAGAAAAAGCGCCCGATGAAAAGTGTCAAGTCAGGTTTCGGTTTAAAAGAAGACCTAATTACATTGGGTGTGCATCAGGAAAAATGACAATTGTTCTCGGAAACTTTCTCATTCTTTCCATCGACGGAATCGACATGATTCTATCATATAATACTTCTTTACTACATGATGTGTCCTTCAGATGTTCCTTTGAAGAGGATAATTGTCAACAAGGGAACTAGGAGTAAAAATATCGCCTTTTTTTCATGTCCGGTTATAGCATCCTTATTTCTTGCATCAGAGCTATGTCCCCTAGGTTTTTTTACTTCAGAGATAAGGTGTTTTGTAGATGAAGGTAATCCCAAATAGTACTGAACGCCGTTTTATTCGATCCTTTTTACCCTGGATTTAAAGCAAATGATTTCAATAAACATATACATATTTAATGCAAGACTTAGTAGAGTTTATTAACAACATACATGTTACTATAATATGTATGTAGCCTACGCCCCATTCAATTATTAGAAATTACATGAGCCACCAGTTAACTCGAATGTGAAGCAGTTAATCACGTTGTAATCTCAAAACCAACTTCGTTTTCATGATACAGTTGTTCTAATCAGTATCTAAGGATTAAAGGCACTTATTTAATTAAAAACAGAGCGCGACAATCATCTTAAATGTTTCATCTCTAACAATATTCTTGTAGGGAGTTACAAGTCGCGAAATTCACATTCAAACGAATTACAAATTCCTGTGCTTAGTCAAACAACTTCGGAAATTTGGTTACATACTTGGAAACTTGAAAATTTTCTCCTTCCTCCCCATGCTTCCAAACTCTTGCCCCTTCTATCCCACCAATACTTTCAAACCCCATCTAACTCGAGCTAACAAACATTTCTGTTTTCCAGATGAATGTAAACATTTCCGGTATCAGAGAATTTCCAATGACTGAATGTTGGGAATGTGAATGTATTGCTAATGAACAAATACAACGGAGACTTTTAATGTATATGGTTAAGAGCTTGTTACTGTACCAACCGAACTCTATACTTACCAGTCCCATGAAGTTTGGATCTACTGTGAAATTTAATTAAGAAAATTCTCATTCGAATGAGCTCAAAATTTACAGCAGTACTGCTAGCTTCATATACGGATTACGTTGATCTTAAAATCGATCGTTTGTATATTTTTTTATTTTTATTTTTTTTTTAGTATAATTGTAAGTTAACAAATCAAATCTGTAAAAGTAAGGAAAGGTATGGTACCACTTTACTCCCTTAAAACTTGAACCTCAACTTAGATCATATTTTTGATTTAAAAACCTTTAAATAACTCGAGTGTCACATGATAATCATATTCTTGCAGCAGTTTATCCTGGTGTTCTCCGGAGACTAAAAGGTATTTTCCACTTGTCCTATATAACCAAGATATTCCAATAAACGACACAACGATACGAAGGACTTACGTCTTTCATTCCGAATAATTTCTCCCTCGGGAACTTGGCCCTAAACAACTTATCACGAAGGAAACTGGCCTCGCTATAACACATATGTATACACCAGTTTTCGATGGGAAAATATCCCTATGTATATGTATGTAAGGAGAAAAATTTCCGTTTTATGAAGTGGCAGGAAAAGTATCCACATCGGTCATAAATTGCGTTTTCAGGATATGGCCTTTTGGGTGAAATTGAACGTATTGATTTTATGACATTCCTGTTTCGACTCACATATGGCATGACTGGAAACGATTTTAAGATAACTGTCTACTTTTAAGGAGGCGGTCTTTTGATATTTCTCATTTTTCTTTATGAAATATATTTATTTGTAAGATAAATTTTTCCAAGATATTAACGACATAAATTTAATATGATTCATGGTACTCGTTTATTGTCCATTGTGGGAAAGTTCTAATTTACGCGATCTTTCAGGGCATTAGAACGGCAATTGATCAATCAGTAAGAAAACACTTCCAGCTTCACCGATTACACCAACACCTTGGGGATCATGGTGCGAGCATTAAACACACTCATCTAGCTTTTCTGGACTACGATAACGCCTTCGACTCTGTTGGATTTAAATATCGAACGCATTACAGCAACTGTAGCTTCCTAAAATATTATTAAATTAACAAAGAGCATTTACAGGAGTTAAAAAAAATCATAACTCCCTACTGTGGATGTAAATTCATCGGATGTATACTGAATCCTTACTCTTAGTCGTTTTCTGTATTATACTTGTAACGATGTTCCTAAAAATACACATGACAGTAACCTGTTACAGGTGCATATTAATCGTAATTTGTGTTCGGTTCTAATGAAATCGATACTGTTGAAGTATTAGTCTTTTAGACGGTAATTCGATCGAAAACCTTATCTAAGTAGTGAGTGGATCTACTCAAGGTTTGTCAACGAGAGTTACTTGGATTTCTATCACCGGAGCGGACGACTCAAACTGACAGTATGACTTTTTCTGTTGCTGTCATATGATTATTACAAGAAGAAAGCTAAACAAAGATGGTATCCCTCGTGGTTCCAATTAAAAGAGACAAAGAGGAACAACATATTGTAGAATCAATAACCTCTCAACAGAGATGTAGCAATTATTGCCTGAAATGAATGCTTCCGTCAGATGTGGTAGCAATTATCAAGGATAAGCAGGTAAGGAGACATGTTAAGGGGTCTGTATTAAAAGTGAGCACAACGTACTGAATCGCTGTCAACGATCCAAGACAGGCAATAAGAAATAAAATGAGAGCTTGGCAATCAACTGATCTTACCAAGATGTGTGCACAGAAATGTTGCCTGAAAGATGCCAGCGCGACAAGGTATTAAATACAATCTGGGGATATCACATGATCAACCCTTGGGAAAAACCGCCCGAGTAAATAATTATAACTTACCTAAACTCGGCTCGCTTGTTTGAGGATGAGATTAAACTTGTTATTTTGTCATTCTAGTTTTGGGCGAACTAGCCAGTAGAGTTTTAATACTGCAATATCAGCAACTGGACAGGGAAGCCTTGTTGGAATCGGAATTTTGAATCGAGGTTATTGAAATCATTAACCAATAATTTAATTATGGCAAATACCAATAAAAGTAATTAATAGAAATTGTAGTGATATACTAAAAATTTGTAGTAATTATTTAAAAATATTTTGCGAAGCCTTGACCATACATTATTTTCAATTGATCCTTGCATAACATTTCAGTTCTGCGCCGCTTACTACCATGCCAAAGACAATATAACGAAGAGAATTATACAATAATATATTAAAGGAAAATCAAGTCACAATCTCATCCTAAAAAGAAAGCAAAGAGCAAGATCTCAGTGTTCGTAGTAGAAAAGTAGAGCTAATAAAGTGGAACACAACCAAAGATGAAAATAATAAAAAACAAAGAAACAAAACAAAAGTTATAAAGACAATTTCAAAACAAATCAAAAATACAAACAGAATCAATAATAAATATTCTAAATTGGCAAATGACAAAGTTAATCTGTTAATTCGTTTAATTAAATTCATAAAATCTGGATGAATTTATAACAACGATAATCTGTTCTAAATAAACGGCTATAAAAAGAATACTTCTTTATACTACATGCTATGAAAGAAATCCACTAGTCGAATGAGACCGCTAAGGGACAATTTTGCTAATGGATGATGTACTAAAGTCGGAAAATGTAACAAGTAGCAAGAGCTAGCAAGTAAAATAAAAACTTTATTTTTCCAATCGAATTCGTCAAGCAATTGTGTGGTTGTCTTGAAAAGGAATTTAACATTTCAAAATTATTTCATAATAAAATAAAATAATATGCTAATGAACAACAAGTAACTAACTAGAGAAAGAAAAGGAGGAACTTTGAACTACATCAGGCTGAATACGTGGCTTAGGCAGTAATACACTCGGAATGGGACTAAAAGGTTAAAGGCCGAAACCCAATGGTGGCATCCGACATCGGCATCGACAATGATTTTGTCCCAACATCAGCATTGATGCTTACTATAACACAATGACAGCATTGTGAAATACAGCATTAAAAGGTACGTGAACTGTCAAAAATAAAAAAGTTAGTGAAGGGCTGAAATTTATTTTGGAAAAAAAACATGAGAAATCGACAAAAAGGGGCAAGAGTTATAAATAAATCGAATCAAATCCGTATATATTTATTATTTTACAAGCAAAAGATATTTCAATCTGTAAATTTTCCATAATTTATCCTTTTTAGATAAATTTTTATATCTTTACTTCTTATTCCACCAACTTTTCTTCAAATGACATGACAGCTACTTGATGCTTGATGCCGCCTAGAATATCAAATATCAACTGATGCCGGACATCGGCGAAAGAATCAACCAATGCCAATGCCCCCATTGTGGTATCAAGCGCGCGGTGTGATTTTGACAGGCATTGGTTCCATGCTGATGCCGATGTCCGATGGTATCATCGTGTACCGGCCTTATGGAACGAAAAGAAGGTAAACGAAAGACTAAGTGCTCCGTAACTGAAGTGTTGAATTAAGTTATAAGTTTATTTTTTATTTTTATTTTTTTGTGGATGGCTGGTAGCACAATTTTAGTTACCACTCTGTCCTGGCCAAAAATATGTAAATTTTTAATTAGTAAAAAAAATTAATTGTATAATTTACTCCAAAATTTTTAAGTGATCATAAGATTGGTTACATGATTTATCCACTCAGGGAGGACATCACGAAGCACCCAACATTCCTTTATACACGTGATTCTCTGCGAACCACCACGGATAAACCTCTCTGTATCGAAAATACATTACAAACTTAGGTAGATAAACCATCTCATCTATTTGGTTTATGTGATAACATCTGCTTCCTAGCCTACCGACAAGAGGATCTAAGCACCATGACTCAACTACGACTAGTTTAGCTGATTTAGACATAACCCAGCAAAGACGAAGGAAATGCGAACGAAACTCACATAAATAATGAAGGGAGAGATAGGGAATGGGGTTACCTTTTCACATAATACAGAATCTCTCTCCGCGAATTAATAAATCAAAGATTGCTCTTATTCGCCAGATGTCCCGGATATGGAACTCTGCGTGAAAATGTTAAATCAATATTACGCTATGATTGCGGTACGTTGGTAGCCCCCAACTCAAAAATCACCATCTGCAAACTTTTGTTGCATCCTAATAAATAGCAAGGCCAAGTATCAAATGAGGATTTGTGCATGCGCGCATATTTATCATGAAAACTTGGCCAACATTATTTTTTGATCTTAATGGGCGGAAATAAAGATTAATTGACAATTTATGTACTTTAAATGATATTTTGTGCGCGAACTGTGTTTATAAAATATTATTTACTTCAAAATAATATGGTTTATTTGTCAAAAATGTAAAAAGCCCACATATTAAAAAGTATAAAATAGTTTTTAATCAATATTATTAATTATTATAATAATGCTGGTAATGCTGTCCACTCATCATCTAATGAGAATTCTCCATCTGACGCCTTATGCGTATCTTTATCTAAGCATTCAATATCATCTTCACTTAGATTTGGCTACTTAGGAGCTCTCTATTAAGGTTGTTTAGTTGGGTCTTGATTTTATAGTTATAGTAAGTGGAACGGAGCTTAATAATAGTCTATTAAGTACATTCATTTTGGAATTCTTTGGTGAGACCTCTCTAGCATAATTCAGTCTATATAACTATATATCTAGAAATACTTCTTTATTGCTTCCGTTGCCTCTGCGGATCTCTGCCCTATCGGCAATAAGAAATATTTCACAACGATGGATTAAACCTTCATGTAGGGGTGGGGTTTATACGATACCATCCATACAAATATACATACAGTTTTGCCGTGTCTTTTAACAGGGATTTAATATGCTAAATGAGGGTTCTCAAGGAATCGAATACGTGTATGTAAAACCGATAGTCCAAAACGTAAAGTGGTTTCATTTACTTCATTCGGTTTGAGTAAATAGTTAAAATCTTTTGAAGTAGCACCACAGTTAAAACATTTCATGGTTGATTTTGTATCAGTTGCCGCATTACATATTTTACTATCAACCTCAGTCATAGTTAAAGTATGTTTCACCTCTAAAAATCGATGTTTTACAAGTTTTGTTTTATTTAGGGACACAATTTTTGTCTCAATATAATTTATCTCATTCTTTATTATATCCGTAGTTTCCTTAGTAAATACGATTCTAATTAGGGCAACAGTATCTCGGATATGATGGTATGGGATTTTACCAAATAATTTATTTATTTTCAGAGGCACATATTAGTTACACAGGTATTAAAGAATTTTGAAATACATTACCATCTGAAACTGCACTGTTAACAAACTTTTGTTTGTATTGAACCTGTTGCAAGCTATCACATCCCCACTTTGATATTATCTCCAAAGAATTGCACTCGTCTTCACTTAGGGTCTCAACTATTTCTTCCAAATAGATTATTAATCGTATGGCTGTATGGTCAATAAATCTAGAAGATTTATTTCGTCATAATTTTGGATTACTGTGAATGCCTCAGGAGGATGGTAACAAACAATCTTTTTTCTTTTGCTTTCTGTAATTAGTTGTAACAAGTACCTTTTGTCATTACCACTAATAATTTCATAATGCCAACTAAATCAATTTGCCTCCACAAATAAAAATAGGGCTTTCAATGCATTCATATGATTTTTCTCTTTTTGTAAACTATATGAATACTCTTTTCGTATTTCTGTGCTCTCTCTAAAGAACAAGTAATGTCTTCTAGAACTTTTGCCGCTTCACTATTTCTAGAAGCTCGAAGAAGTGGCATGTGTTAATACTTCCGTATCCAAATCTTCACGCACTCTTTGCATCTTCCACCTTTTGCTTCGCGAGCTTGACTCTTGAAACGTCGCAGGTCGCTGGGTTACAATCGGTAAGGCAAGAGAGCTTTGAAGCCAACTTTCATTATTTTATTTTTCCCATCTATTTTGAATTCGAGCTTAAGATTATTTATTTTCATCTTCATTTTTTTGCGTTGATTTCCGAATATTGATCTCTGCTGAGCAAATATCCTTCTAAAAACTGTAGGTTTTTTTTTCATATTTGCTTCTTTTTCTGTTTGTATGATGTCAGATAATTGCTTTCATGTAAGCAAAAATTGAAATATATTAGTTTCCACAGATTATCACTATAACATATAAATTATAAAAAAAAATCGATTTTTTTTTTTTCGGTCAGGAGTTTTATAACTATTTATAGACAATAATAATAAATGGCTATGAAATTGCTGACCGCAAAAATCCGAAAATTTTTCTTTTGTATAATTAAGTAGGCCCCTTTACACTTTCTAATCATGTAAGTAGCATTATCGAATAACATTCATAACGATAACAGATAACAATATGACTCGAAAAACATTAATTTAAGAACGAAAAAATGTTTTTTTGTAATTTGTTACAAAATAGTTTTACTAGTTCGACTTAGTTTCCCCCCTTTAATACAGATAACAGGGACAGTCTAATGTTCGGCATGTATTTCGATCCCGTAAAGAACAACAATTATGTGGGTTAGTGCTAGTTTCAAAAATTGACTTTTGGTCAAGTTTTTATAATAGATAATCTAATGTGACGCATTCTAACTAGGACGATATCGACGATGAGATAAAATGGAGAAAGTGGAATTGTACTGGTCGCATACTGAACGCGACTGCAACAGCCTTCTAAGCAAACTCTTTGCTTTAACCTGCAAAGCAATCCGCCTGAGAGAACGACCAACCGATACTTGGAAGAGAGAGTATTAATAGAAGCCACTTCACTCACTGGAAAATTCTGGAATAAGTACAAACTATCGCATAAAATAGGATCCGATGGATACCTACTGATGTCTATATTTTAGTGTTCGAAGATATTAGTGAAGTTATTTTATGATGATATACTATTTTTTGAAAGAGGCACATTCTAGTTAGTTAAATTTTTATAATATGTTTTGTTTTACCGCAACATTAAAGAACACAGGGTACAGAAATTGGTCTACAAACTTTATGTCCGGTGGAGCGTATATTTTTCATTTCCATAACACATGAGTGCGCTAAGTGCTTTACAATAAAAAATGCCAAAATATTAAGGAAACCTACTTTGAAAGCTTTACCAAATTTCCTTCATTTTCATTAAATTTATTCTATCACCTCTCTAAAGACCGCATCTGTCTAATAATTTTTTTTTATTTTAGTATATATATTATAGTACATACCCATCACCTTTCCCGCTTCCCGCTCCCTGTCAACACTAGTTTTGAAGTTGAATTGAAAATCATCACGGCAATTTAAATTGATAGAAATCGTTTATCTCCTACCGTATACAACCCCCCCCCCCCCCCCACCATACACAGAGCGATTTCAAAATAGAAATGAGCTTGCTCCAATTATAAATTTCGTCGCCATTCTACAATAATTTGATGGCATCTTAATTATTTCTTGTGGTAGTGTGAGAACTCAACTATGCGAATGCCTCCTGTAGAATTGTATACACACCTTCATCGCACGTTTCAAAAATCTTATTAGGTACCAAAGATGTAAGTGAAAATAGAATCTTCATACGAAGTAAGACGTGAAGCAATTACCTTTCATTGCTTAATTGATTTATGAATTTTCTTCACTTCTTTTAAAAGTAAAAGGTTTATGCAAATTGACACCAGTAAGTAAACTTATATGTAGGTTCTTTGACGTAAGATCCTTTGTAATAAAGTATGGTCTTGAAATTACGTTCTTTGGTGTTATTTGAAACGAATATTTATTGCGCCCTTTAGGAATGAAACTATAGTAAATAACTGAAGTAATTAAAATTAATTCATTTCCTTGTTTGAGTAAAGTTTCAGTTACTTTTCATTGCTTAGAAAGTTTCGCACGAATTTTTCAAAGAAATAAATTAAATTAAATTTAAATAGAAATTTGTTTGAATTGGAAATTAAATTGCAAACTTAAAAATTAACACAGAAAAGTTTCATATTTAAACATGTACAACAGTTAAAAAACTTTGAAGTAGATCTCATTGGATTGTAGTTGAAGTAACACCATTCCGAAAGATTTTAGATAGAATCTAACAAAGTTGGTCTTGAAATTTCGTACAAGAATTCAATTTTCGTGCAAAAATCCAATACATTTCTCATTCTTTCACTACAGTTATTATTTACTCAATGTGTAATTAAATTCACTCAATTGTGTATAAAAAATTAGTTGCCTAATTAAATATTTTATATGTCCTGAAATCATAAAACAAAATATTTTCTGAATATTTACACATTATATAAGCTGTCAGAGGATATTTTTTACTTTTCGCGATATAAATGCATCCATTTGTACCAGCATAGTTGCAATTTATCTTGAGATGTGTGGACTCCGATTCTGCATGATACGTACCATATTGCCTTGTCATGGATTTCTGCAAGCAGATCCAATATTGTCTTCAAATTGCATTTGAGTGTAACTAACAATGACCAAAATTTCGTTTTCCATTATATATTTGATAACTGCCTGAGAACGCGTTGACATACTGAGCTGGAATTTGGTAAATGCTGTTTTCATTGTAATAGTAATAGCAGTAGTAATAGCAGTAATAAAATTTAAAAAATGGAATAAATCGAGCAACCCCCTGTTGGTGTTGCCAAAAATACATATGTTCTGAATATCTGGATTTGATTTTTCTTTTTATTTTCCCTATATATAACTCCGAACAATCATCACAACCGATTTCGTATACTGCACTACGATCTACGGGTTCTATATTTGACTTCTATTTTATTATTTGAAAGGAGATTTTCAAGTTTCTCTTATTAAAGAACGCTGGTTGAACATCATACTCCTGAAGTAGGTATCCCTTTTACTTTTTCTGATATTTTTTCAATGTAGGCTACTTTCCTCTACTTATCTTTTTCCATTTCTATTATCCTATTATGTGAATAGATTATATTCGTTATGCGTTTTTTGGCTTTAATTCTAAGTAAGTCATAAATTGTTCTTTTATTATATCATTATTGACAGCTATTTTAATAATGGTGCTAAGTTCAATATTACAATTTTTTTGATTAAGCGGAATTGTGAAGGTCAAGAAAATTTATTTTATTGTTGCCAAATTTCTGCAGTAAATTTGGTGGATGGTTCTAATTTATTTATAATATCTCAAACGAATTTATTAAGTTGTCTTGTTGTATCTGTCCAGACAAAAAAAATTTCACCTACATAACGAAACCATACTAAGATATATTTTATTAATTTAATTCTGTAGTTGAAAAACTTGAAAAGCATAATCAGTGCTGCTTATCTTACGAAAACCGAGTCGAATTTGTTCAAGAACGAGTCCAACTAATTTGTGATTATTAACGCAATAATTTTAAACTTAGAAACAGGAAACTTACTCTAATTTTTTTTCTCCGTTTATGGCCGACATGTACATGAACAACCTAGAGCAAAAATATTCAATTCAAAAAATCCGATGCTTGCTTAGGTATACATATACACATACGACGTACTAGGTCTTTGGAAGGGTAGTTTGGTCCTACTCAAAAAATTTAAGTTCCTGAATTCCTTCAACAGTTAAATGCAATTTACAACGGAAATGCACAAATCTTTTTCAAGCATTTGAATTTCCTCTTCTTTCCGACTTAGGCTTTGATTTTCAAACTGGGAATATTTTTCTTTAAAAGAATTCAGCGAAACGCGAACGAACAACCGTTTCTCTTTTATCTCATTTTTATCAATGGTTCGTGGTTTACTTTAGCATTGAACTCGCCATATTATAATCATATTCAAATTCAAGTTCAAATGCTTTATTTCATGTATACAGCAAGAGAATTATGTAAGTATACGAAAATAAAAATGGTAAGAATTACTATAAAAAATAAATTTAAGCTATCTTGCGATTTTGTACTTAGAATATGTTGAGAAAAGAATAAAAGAAAGCCGAAGATATAAACAACAAATCCGCCTACAATTGATGTTAAGAGCGGACCCATCTCATGCATTAGCGACCGCAAGTTATTTCAGTGGATACCATGTGCTGACTTGACTACCCTCTGAAATAGAATATTTAGTACACACTAGTGAGCAACAGGTTACGTCCACCATACATTTTTATTATTTTTCAGATCTGTACGCAGGTAGGAAAAACTCCCTTTCAAGGTTTTACGAGGCTTACAGTGCTTGTTAATTTAACAGTTATTTTCTTCGCTTTTTCTATCTTTAAATTCTTTATTATGAAAATAATTTGCCACAGATTTTAAGGAATACGAATGAATAAAAAGTCGCCCGTTTTACTTTTTATAGTAGTTTATTTAAATTATTTAATATGTTTAATAATATTAATAATTAATGTGTCCACAGTTTTGAGTAATCACCTCTAATCATCCATCGGTAATTGTATTGTAGAGACTTCTGATTAGATTAATTCGCATCTGAGTCCAAACTGCTTTATGGTGTTCTCCAAGTCTGTTAAATTCTCAAATTGTCGGCCATTTTCGTAAACCTTCCGAGTAAACCAACCTCACAGGTTCTCTATAATATTAAGATCAGTGGATCGGACAGGCCGTGGTAGAACGCGTATGCTTTCAGCAGCTTTCAGAAACCTGTTGCGCGGTATGAAAAGCTGCGTTGTCTTGTCGGAATATCCAATTCGATGTACCCATAGCTTTGTCCATATCGGCAGCAGCATTTCGTAGCTGTTTGCCTTCTAAGTTCAATTGGTCCATTATAACTTACTGCTCTCCACATCATAATACGACTGTGTTGACTCGTTAAATATCGTTTTTCCTTCTCTACGTCATGGAAATAAAATGATTTTTTTCGTCGAAGAAAATGGTTCCTACACCGATCTGCCCATCCAAAATGATCAACTGGATTTTTGCGATTATCTTTATGGGACGCTGTTCACTCAGGTTTTTTTCCTTAACATTAACCACTCTAAATATTGAGACTGTTTTGTTATTCGTCTTAAAGTTCACAAACTTCCCGAAGTGCCTACTTCTACGCTGATTTCACCTGCGGTTTTTGACAAAAAGTCGCATGAGTTTTGTCATTCACTTTCAGTTGTTGTGGTTTTAACACCGCCTTTGTAATTTGTGCCCTAGTTGTCAGGTTTAGTTAGAAATCGACACATCACATTCTGACTGCGCTCCATTTTTCTCCCGATTGCCCGTGCAAAATATGCTTCTGACTTTAACACTTTAATCATTATTTCTCTGTTTCTCAGAACTTAATTTTTTCATCCGACCCATTTTAATTATTATTACTGTAATTACAACACTTACGTCTTCTTACTTACTTTTTCATTTTTAGAATGATTTCAACACAACAAAACCCGAAATCAACTGGTGTTAGTTGTTCCCCCTTAAATACAATTTTTTTTCTAATAAAGGATTTAAAGAAAGCAGAAAGCAGGAAAGGGAATGAAAATATTCATTCGATTGCTAAGCCATGTGAGCCTCGTAAGATCTTGTTAACGATTTTTTTCTACCTGCGCATACTTCTGAAAAATAATATGAATTCATCGTGTACGTAACCACTTGATCGCTAGTGTATATACATATATCATCGTTGAATAAAAGTCAATAATGTGAAATTACTGTTTTATTTTATTCTTGAAAGTGAGATTTAAAGAACAGTAGTTAATTTGAAAACCTTATAGATTCTGAACGCTACCTTCGCCTTCTTAGTACAGATACCCGTACAACTTCCACTACTCATCTAAGGCAACATATCCGACTAGATTAATGTCATAGCAACCTTCAAAGCGCTTAATTTAATATACAATCTAACCTATTCCGCTAGATAATATGCCAACCATCTATTAATTTGGTCTTCACTAACATTTCTGACGAAATACAAACGCCTCCCCACAAATAGTTGCACTTTATCTCACACAACATCAGCAACAATACTTCCCACATATGGCGATAGCTTAATTAAGAAAAAATCGTGCAAAAACCCTACAAATGGTATTAAATTTGTATATATATTATATAATTATTATTATTTTATATAATATACATAAAGTGATGCCTTCGCCAAGGCACGCACCTTCAACAATTTCCCACAGACGGCGACACTAGCACGAAAATCTTCCCCACAAATAGGAGTACCTTAGTTGAGATATGCAAATTTAAAAACTCCCTAACAGGTGACTCCAGTGTAGCTGAGATTCAAAAAATAGCCCGAGAATGCCGCTTCGAGAGCTAAGACACAAACCATCTTACACCATATCCGCATTTAGTCTTAGCTGGAAGTCACATTACGATGGAAGCACAACTACTCACAATATTTGATTCTAGACCGATTATTGGAATTTCTTAGTTTAACTTAACCCTACTTTAATATAGTCCTTTGCCGAATAGTAGAATTATTAAAATTAAACTAGGTAATTTCAAAGTTCCTTTCTTTTATAGTAAATTTGAATATGAAATCATTCACGTACAGGGATGCTCTTAAAACCTAAACAAAATTCACTTCTAAGTACGTTGAAACTGTCCTCCATATCAAACCAAAAACCTGTAAAACTTTGTTAACAAGTTCAAAGTTACTTTTAGAATCGTGCACAACACATACATATATACGAGGAATGTGGTACATAATTACATTCGTGACTGAGAAACTGAAAATGTTGTGTTGCGGACGGAAGAGGTGAACTTAAAAATCTTCCTAATTTGCGTAATGCTTTGGTCTAATTACCTGAAGTACTTTTAAGTGATATTTCGTAGGAGAACTTTAGGAAACTGATGTAGGAATTTTCCTCTTAAATATGGCCCAATAAACCTGGAATGTATACATGCGCTGGGTATACTATTCGACTCTACAAAACTACTTTTCGCCATTTCGTTTGGAGTAATGAGATTACCCTGAATGGCTGGGAATGGCACGTTTTACAGGTTCAATGGTTGTACGTCTTTATTACAAATTCTCGCCACAGGATCCCCTGATCCTTCTAGTTTTGTGGCAAATGAATTCCCGTCATTAATTTTGGGTTTGGGTCGATTTAGTTTTACCCATAAAGGAAATAGCTAAGTGACTTCATTTCCTTAAAGCCAAGCCCATTCACCGAGATTGTTCAAGTGCTTGAATAGGTTAAACGTTTTAACACTTGTACAAACTTCGGTTAAGTTCTTGCAATTTTAATTGTTAATCGGGGCCGCAAAGGATTAAACTCCACTATGTCTAAGCTATAATTCGAGGCAGCCGCTTTTGTTAACCATGTATAATATAATAAATAAGAGAAATAATATGTATAATAGTGTATCTCTTCTTGATACTGGTAATTAAAATGCCGCCATCAGGTAAATTTATATTATTATAACTGACCCACGGGCTGCAGGCAGGTGATTAAAGGAGCATTTACATTTTGATGGCATTCATTTTTTCCAGATATTTTGAGGGAGATAGTATATCGTATACGGAAATTTATTGGCTGATGAGAGAAGCACTTTTGCATTTTTTCCAAACCTCATTTTGTCAATGGGTGCATGTCCGGAAAATCTTTTCTCATAAAAATTTCTCAAGCATACAAAGCTTCATGGAACTAAAACATTGCTACTCATAACCCTAATCTGTTAATTTTGTCTAATGGCAACATGTTTCACTATAATTTTATAGCAATTATTTATTAAATTATCTGTCAAAATGAACGAAATTAAAAATTCGTTTTTAATTTGTATTTAAATATTTTCTTTACACCCGAAATAACTTGAAGCAGCATTCACAGCGTGCACAGATTCGTTGCAGTGGTCTTTTTCGAAACTCATTCCAGATGACTTGGAAATAGATATTCTATTTTGACTATTTAACTGTTTGACAGTTTGCGATTTTTGTCATAAAATCTAGTGGGAACTGTACTTGTGAGGTATTGTAGTAATTAATTTGGTATCATTTAAATTTCAATAAGCTACTCTCCCTCACAATTTCTTGAGAAAATGCATGCCATCATAATGTAAATCCTACTTTTTGCAAATTATAAACACAGTAGTGACTGATCTAAGGAAATCAACTCACAGTAAAAAGTAGGTCTTATGTCTCATTCGACATATAAATATGCTTCTTTTACCTCAGTTAAAGGCGGAGCAGCCATTAGCCAACTGCAGAGCCATTAGCTATCTAAGTTGTACCAGCGACAACGTATAAGTAGATTTGAAGCGGCCTTATAAAAATATGAACCAAAAGCTTCATTTTAAAACGAGCTGATGGCCCCCTGATAGAAAGCTCATCAGAATTTTGTTGCTAGCATTTCCGCGTCATTATTTCAGTATAATTTGTAGCGAATAAATTGAGACATACATTTAGTTTATTACTGTACTTACAAAGCTATAAAATTAGGTTCATTGAAAATATAAATATGTAAAATCTAATTTCAACGTCTGTGCGTTTTCATCGATTCTGGTTAATGTCAACTGAAAAGGTTAGGTTAGAAAATTACAAAATATAATAGGGAAAGATATCTACTTCATCTGATTCATTAATTCCTATAAGAACAGTCGGAGAAAGAGCGGAAGGTACCGTCTTCAACAACCGGACGAAGCAGTTACTTTTTATACCATAGATGATGAAATCGTTGAAATTAATTGTAGCGCATAGAATATTGCTGGTAGAGCAAAATGGATTGCACATCCGCATATACTTATATATACTGGGAAAACGGCCAGTCCCACCCACATATTTTAATCCACTTTCAAATTCTTCAGTATACGCCAAAACCTATGAAGTTGATTATAACCCTTTTTACTGTTCGATGAACCTTTCTAAAAATAAATTAAAAAACCAACTTTACGAAGCTAACTTGCTCAGAAGGATGGCAACACATGCAGCACTTCCATACGAAAACGATCAAAATTATCAAATTTCAGACCCCACCCCCTGCGATTTCGATGAAACTGTCAGAATTAATTAAGTATTAAAAAATACTCAACCCATATCTTTTCTTTAGCCTAACGACTTGAGGTCTTGGCTAATGGGTGACTCAAAATTTATAGTTTTCACTGTGGCTGTCGTGTCCCAAAAGCGATCAAATAACGAAAACTATTAATTAAAACCGAATGAATGAAACGCTCGAATTTCTTTAACAACTTTACTCTCTATTTCGACAACAAAACTGACCTATCTTAATTTACCCTAAGCTATCTGGCGCTTAGGTAATCTGAACCGAACCGAAACTTGCGAGCACAATGACTGATAAAAAAACGGCACTCGCCAGACCAGTCATTAGTCTTTTTATGTCCGATACTCG
This sequence comes from Dioctria linearis, assembly GCA_963930735.1. Taxonomy (NCBI): domain Eukaryota; kingdom Metazoa; phylum Arthropoda; class Insecta; order Diptera; family Asilidae; genus Dioctria; species Dioctria linearis. Next base: position 216,797,803 of record OZ005741.1, on the reverse strand, counting down.
GAAGTAAACTTTCTTTGCTCACAACGCGGATGTAAACAAACGACAACAATCTTGTCGTTTGTTCTACCGGTTGCAGCACCTGAGTCGCTTAGTTCTAAGTAATCGCTTTACATAATCATAACCATGCGAAGGTGAATTATTATTGTTCCAATCGTCGATTTCTCCACTAAGCGCTCATCACAGCCAGCAGTTGGGCTAATCAGCAAAACAACCGACAGTTGCAGAACAATACCATGCGAAGCTATTGTTTAGCAATTGCTGATTATTTCGCTGTGATGCCCTTGGCTGCTGGAAGAATCTTCCGTATATCGGGCCATAACATCCCTCCCCCCTTTGAAAAACTAGTTTCCACAGGGAACTAGATCTGGAGATTGCAATCAATTAATACTGAAAATATCTTAATTCACGTTCGGTTCAGATTCTTAGCATTACATCGTTACATTTTTACCATCTAGATTTTCATATTTTCTTTTCTTCAATTTTTTGATTATCTTTTATAAATTTCTTTCTTATACCTATTATATTTTCTTCTTTTCTGCCTAACATTTTCTTTCTATATTTAATTTTTTTTTACACTCGTTTTTCATGTTACAATTTTTTTTTCTTTATTTTATTTTCATATTCCATTATATCTTCTTTACAAATTTACCTTCTTTATTTGTCTCACAATAATTTATTCCATTGTCGTAAATAAAAAAACTTGTTTTTTTTTTACTGCACATTACATTTGTGATTAGATTAGATTAGATTCGTAGAGGAGTGTGTAGGCGTCAGCCTCGCAATCACCGCGACCCAAAAGATCTATTGTGAGTCCCCGTTGAATTTATTCCCTTTCTAGGTTCAGACTGTTAATAAAGTCTAGGATCCTTCTGGGATTGAGGTTCCGTACGTAGTTAGGTGTAGGAAAAGCATGTTCAAGATGGAGTAGTCTCCGCCTGGTCAATGCTTCGCAGTTGCAGAGCAGGTGCTCCGAGGTTTCATGAGCATCCTGGCAAAAGCGGCAGGATGAATTCTCAGCCAAGCCCATCTTGTTAAGGTGATACCTCAAGGGGCAATGGCCTGAGAAAAGTTCTGTAATTATTTTGAGCTCTGTTTTCTTGAGGAGTAATAGTTCTTTTGTTTTTCCTCCAGAGGTGTCGATAAATTTTTTTTGCCTGACGAAGTCCTTGTAGCCTTTCCCAGTATAGGGATTTTTGTTTGTTCTCCCAGTTATTTAGGGCAGCTTTGAGGTAGCACTTTGAGGTGCCACAGAATGGCTCCGGTCCGACAAAGGGAGTTTCCGCTCCCCTTTTGGCTAGGCCATCAGCAATTTCGTTGCCTTTATGGCCCTTATGTCCAGGTACCCACATGAGGATAACTTTGTTTCCTCTTGATAAATCTTTTAGGGTTTGTAGACACTCCCAGACTATCCCTGACTTGATGGTGTAGGACTTTAAGGCCTTGAGGGCAGCTTGACTGTCCGAGAGAATATTAATAGTTGAGCCATTTATGGCTCTTTTAATGCAGGTATTGGCGCATTCTTCTATGGCCAATACCTCGGCCTGGAATACGGTAGGGGTAGAGCCCAGGGCCTTTGATATATGGCATCTGGGGCCTTATACGCCCAGTCCGACTCCACTGTTCGTTTTTGAACCGTCTGTATACCACACCATCGATCCTTGTTGAAAGGACGGTTTAGTGGAACGCAATTGCTGTCGGTTTCCCAAAACCACATCGAATGGTCTTACAAAATCCACCTTGGGTGTGATTATATCAGATATTGTCGTCATTTGCTCAAAGCGTATCTGTTTTAAGATACTTAAATGACCAACCAGATTCCCTGGTTTTAACTGTTTCTCCTTTTGCAGTCTAATAGCACTGGAGATTGCTTCCTTTTTCACCTGCAGATGTAGGGGTGGAAGGTTTAGTAAGGCTTCCATGGCTGCTGTAGGACAGGTCCTCATGGCACCAGTTATTCCTAGACAGGCAAGCCGTTGTGTTTTTTGAAGCAGAGCCTCAGCCTTCTTTTCATTAGTTTTTGGCCACCATGCGAGGGCCGCATAGGTGACCATGGGTCTAACAACCGTGATGTACATCCAGTACATCATTTTTGGCTTCAGACCCCATGTTTTGCCAATGAAGCGACAGCACGTGTAGAGAGATCTTATCGCTCTTTCCGTCACTCTAGACAGATGCGAATTCCAGGAAAGTTTCTTATCTAAGGTGACCCCCAGATATTTGACTTCTTCTGAAAATATCAATTCCGTGTTATCGAGAAGAGGAGCCTTTAGTGAAAGCTTTGATCTTCTCGTGAACGGAACGATAACCGTTTTGTTTGGGTTTACACTGAGGCCTTTGGTTAAGTACCAAGTGCGGACTTTAGAAAGGGCTTTTTGCATGAGGTCGGATATGACTTGGTCATGCTTGCCCCGTATCGTGACTTCTAGGTCATCCGCGTAGCGTTGTACGGTAAAACCCGAACTGGTCAGCTTCTCTAAGAGATCATCAATCAGGATCGACCATAGGAGTGGAGAGAGAACTCCTCCTTATGGGCAGCCTTTAGCTGCAGTGATCGTGACAGAACAGTTTCCTAGAGTAGTAGTTATCCTCCTGCTTCTAAGCATGGAGTCTATCCAATTAACCGTGGGGGGCTCGAAGCCCTTGTCCTCGGCAGCTGATTTAATTGCTTCGAAGGAGGTGTTATCAAAAGCACCTTCTATGTCTGCAAATGCACATAAGGCCACCTCTTTTGCTTCAAGAGCTTTTTCGAGGTCTTTAACCAAAGTGTGGATGGCAGTCTCGGTAGACTTGCCTGCTTGATAAGCGAATTGCTTAGAATGAAGTGGTGATTTAATCAAAACTTCACTTCGAATATGTAGGTCTAGGATTTTTTCCATGGATTTAAGTAAAAATGACGAGAGACTAATGGGTCGGAACGATTTGGCTAGAGAGCTAGCTCTTTTTCCTGCTTTGGGTATAAATACCACCCTGACGTCTCTCCAGCATTGGGGAATATACCCCAGAGCGTAACTGGCTCGAAAAATGTTTTGTAGTGTAACAAGTATTTCTTCAACCCCTTGCTGAGGTAAGGCAGGAAAGATGCCGTCCCCTCCAGCAGATTTAAAGGGTTTAAACGTACCAACGTACCATCTAACCTTGTTAGGAGTGAAGATTCTTCCCGCAAGGCTCTTACTCCTGTTAGAGACCCTGTAATTGCCCACCTCAATTGGGTCTGGAGCTACTATTCCTTGACCGGGACTGGTAGAGTCGGGGAAGTCAGTTTCTAATAAGAGCCTGACTGTTTCCTCACAACTCTCGGTATAGTTCCCATCTTCTTTTTGAAGTGAGCATATACCATTCGTGTGATCCTTCGAAAGTACCTTATGCAGCCTGGTAGCTGCGGGCAGTTGATCTATGCCATCGCAGAAGGTCCGCCAAGTTCTTCTTTTAGATCTTCTTAATTCTATGTTATATTCCGTTAGAGCCTTCTTATATTCTTCCCAGGTACCAGAGAGCTTGGCTCTGTTAAATAGTTTTCTGACTTCTTTTCTTTTCAAACTCAGTTCCCTATTCCACCAAGGTACCTGCCGATTACAAGTCTTTTGCTTCAGAGGGCAGCTGTGTTCGAATGAAGTCAGTACAGCCGTTTGTAGCTGCGTAGTGGCTGAGTCCAACTCCTCCGTTGTGCTAATGCTACTGCCGGGAGAGTTAACTACAGCCTTAAGATGTTGTCGATAGAGTTCCCAGTTAGCTAATTTAGGGATTCGGTACTCTAGACTTGAGCTAAGTGCGGCTTCTATATCGAACCTGATATGTCTGTGATCGGACATGGAAATCTCGTTCGATACGTGCCACCTGCTTATTTTTGTGCTTATGAACATACTGGCAAATGTTAGGTCCAGGACCTCTTGTCTGATAGTGTTCATAAAGGTTGGCTTATTACCTCGATTTAGTATCTCTAAATTATTAGATATTATAAAATCGTGGAGGTACTCACCCCTGATGTTGGTATCCGTGCTGCCCCATAGCGTGTGATGTGCGTTCGCATCGCATCCAACGATAAATTGCTTTCCTCTTCGTTTGCAGTAGCTGATGAGTCTTTTTAGCTCTGTAGGAGGTAGTGTATCCGCATCTCCAGGAAAATAGACTGAGGTCACTACTACCTCGTGACTACCTTCCGGAGTTGGTACCTCGAGAGCTACTGCAACTACGTCCCTCGAAATGAACTGCGAAAGAGGAATAAAATTTAGATTAGTGTTGAGCAGCAATGCTGCCCTGGGATATTCATGCTCATTACTATAAATTAACCTACATGATTTTGTGGGAAGTCCTTTAATGCGGCCTTGATGTACCCAGGGCTCCTATATGAGCGCCAGACTAAGTTTCTCCGAGACAAATCTCCTGCTAAGCACGTCTGATGCCGCTTTGGCATGATGGAGATTTATCTGGAGGCAACTTAGATGATGTTTAGTCATGACTAGGATGGCTTTTTATGGCCGCTAGCAGCCTTGATAGGAGATCCTTTCGGATTTCTTTTTTTGCCCTGCTTCGCACGGGCAGGAGGAGGCTTCTTCTTAGTACCTTTGGACTTCTTTGCGGAAGTCCCCGGCTTAGCCTCTGCAGTTCCGACTGCTTTACCGGGGCCAGCCTTAGCCTTGACAGAAAGTTTAGGCCTGCTGGTTCCTGATGTCGATGGCTGAGGCTCATCAGTCAGAGTTTTAATTTGACCTTGACCATCCCCAGCCTCCGCCACAGTCTTTACTGCCCCACCCTTGGGCCTAAGTTGGACTGAGCCGAACTTGTACCCAATTGTGTAATGAGCCTTTTTTAGCTTTTCCATGGACGTATGGTCCACGGAGAAGGTTAGCTCTGTTACGTTTGGTTTTTGTGTCTTGCGTAACACAATCCACTCTGACACCTTTAACCCCGCGTTCTGACCCTCGATGTAGTCGAGAATCAAGTCCGTAGGGTCCGCAGCGCTGTTGGGAAAGTATCCCACAAGAACTTGTGGGCGAGAAATTTCACTTTCCTCGACCAGGACAAGGTTGGCTCCTTCCCAGGGTTTTAGCTCCCCAACTACACCTTTTAGCCACGTCACGGTGTCCTGATTGGCTCAGTTGAGGACCATCCACCCTGGTCTAAATGTGGAGCCTAGGAATCTTGGCTTCAGGGGGCTTTGCTTTCTAGCCGCGATCTCTCTCAAGATAGCACTCTGTACGGACTTCAATTGATCCATGTTGAGTACCACCTCAGGATAACCGACGGGAAGAATACCCACCCGAACGCTCTCTGCAACCTCTTTATAGGAGGGCTGCTTACGCAAAGGCTGGGAGACGTGCTTCGTTGAAGGATTCTCCGTTGCTGCCTTGCTGCGTTTAGCGCTAGGTTGCTCCACTTTAGGAGAAAAGTCGTCAGAGCGAGTCCGTTTTTTAAGACTCTCCTCATTCCGCTGTTCTATCTGAAGTGCAGCAATCCTTCTAGCCTCTGCCTCTGTGTGGCCATGTTTTAAAAGCCATTTAAACCTTTTTTTGGCCGCGCCGCTGAGCTTTGGCTTGCGCTCTTTGGATGTGGGAACTTCAGTATTCCCGCTGTCCTGTTGGCTATGGTCTGGTGATCTAAAGAGATCCTCCTCGTCTAGGGGGAGTGTATCCATCGCATCGCCGTCAGATGAAGGACTTGTAACGTCCTGGAAATTTTCGGGTTCGTTAAGAGCCCCGGATTGGGTTTTTGGTACATTTAGAGGTGCACCCTCCTCAGAAAAAACGGGATTATCAATTTTGGTCCCACGAGTATGCTCGGAAAGGTTGGTTTATCTCAGCAGAGCCGGCATGCCGAGATAAGGCTAAGGTTGAAACCGGAGGTCGCCTGGTATCCGGAGTCCATCGTTATAAGACACACTCACGCAGTGCCATTCATCCCGTAGGCACGATTGTTTACACCTGGGATTGCGGGTTTTATCGAGTTTTCCTCTCTAGATCCGCCGTATTCAGTCAGGTAGCCAGCTGCACCCCAGGGGATGCCCACCAGCTGCCTGTACAGGATCACCTCGGGCAGGATGTGACTCTTCGTCACGTACGGACGGTCTTGACAGAGGGCCTTGCATGGCAAGGTCCTCCCCTGGTAGGCGTTAACGTAATTAATCACCTTTACCTTGTTCCCTTAAATTTGTGATAGTTTCTTCTCATATTTCATTCCTTACATTTTATTTCTTTCTTTCTCGTTTTCTGTATTCTATTCTTATTTATTTTTTATTTTTCCGCATTTATATTCGTTCTTATGGCTTCTCTCATTGAATTTTATTAACATTTTTATCTTTTAATGCCTTACATTTATTTTCTCATTTTTTTTTCACGTTTCCCTTATTTTAAAATTTGCTCTTTTTGATTTTTACACTATATCTCCTTCAAACATCACACACGAATTATTTCTATTACACCTTCTTATCTATTCTACATTTCTTTCTCTTGATACAGTTAAGCTAGATTCCTTAATTTTTATTTGTTTAATAGAGCAACTATTTTAACTATGCGCATATATATTGATATTCTCATTTTTACCTTACTTTCGAATTGACAACTTCGCTTAATATAATTATAACTTAATTCTTTAATACTATTACGAGCCTTAAATTTAGTGTAGTCGTTCGATCTATTTGTTGATGATGGTCGGAAAGTATGGTCTGGATTCGCTACAAGGATGATGTCATATCAACGGTAAGGTGGACGTCTGCTTCGACTTGCTGCTGTTCTGAATTACGAGTTTGGATTATGTCCCCTGGGAAGAACGGCTCATCTGTTGCTGTTGGCCTGAGTCTGTTGTTCATCTACTGCCTTAAGAGATGTTTTCTAAACTTCTCCTTCCAGCTCTTTTGTGCTACACTTATTCCACTTCGAGCTTTTGTGTAGTATTTCCTGAATAGTATTAACATCTAGTAATCAACAATTGTTGGATACTCCTGTCAAAATCTTTTTCAGTTATACTATACTATACTAGTATTTAAATTCCCATTGAATAGACAATTCCAGATTGTAGTTCCGCTTTGTTATCAACATTTAAACATTTAAAAGTCCAATCATAAGAAAACGTACAAAACCGCTCCTATTATTGGCACTTCCATAATTGTACAAGTGGACGAAAAAAAACATTGGTCTCATTTCAATGTTCTATGAGTATATTATTTTCCAGAAGATGTGCTCTCAATTATCTCGTTACCATGAGGGTTAGTGGTTCGAATGATTGATGATAATATTTGTAGAAATATTATTTATCTTTTCTTGATTTTCTTATGGATACGATGGAGATCTCCTAATTATATCGAGAGTCCATCCGTACCTAAAGAAATAGATATCTTTAATTCCATATAACACTATATATGTGTCACCAGAATACCGACTTCCCAACATTCAATTACGCGCTAGTAATTATGTACTCTTTCTTAATTGCAGCTTTCCAAGAAAAATTTATCTAATAGATAAATAGATAAAAGATATCTACGGATTTTACTCATAAAATCGCATCCATATCTATAAGGTTAATTCTCTAGGGCTCCGCATAACCATTGCCTTTCCTCTCATTTACTTATTTCTGCTGCTTACTTATGTTTTGGCTCTCAGCTACATATCGGAACTTTCCGCATCCCGGTTGTCATACTGATCTCCTATTTAGGTAAATTTCCATCCCGCTCTTTAGTGTAACGCTACACTGCTATTATAATTTCCTATTTACATTTAATCTTTCTTAACCTCTAAAATATACAATTACAGTAATGGTTATTGCTCTTTGTTTATGAATCTTGATTTTTGAATATTACATTTTTTTTATTTTCACTACTTTTATTGTTTTTATCTTCCCTGCTTACCTTTTGGGTATCAATAACTGTAAACGTACAAACATATTTCTTATTCTGCTAACTTTTCATTTCTATTCCATCACTTTCTTCAATTATGTTAAGTTTTTTTTTTAAACTTCTCTTTGTTTTGAATATCTTATTTCTTTGTTTCAAACTTCTTTTTCATCATTTATTTTTTCTTTTATTTTTCAAACTTCTGTTTACTTTAAATCTCTTGTTTTTTTTAATTCTCATTATTTGCGTAATTAAATAACTCTGTTTTTGGACATTTTCTTTTTCCAAAGCCCTTTTTTCCACCTTAAATATTTAACTATTTTCTTAGTATCCTTGGTACCCTTATTAGTGGCTATCAACAATATATTCATACATATACATGGTTTCTATTCATATTGCTTCTCTTCTTTTATTATTTTCTAATCCCTCTTCTTTTCTTTTCTTTCTTTACTTAGTCAATTATTTCTCTTTATATTTTTTAACTATTAGGTTTACCTTCAGATAACTCTTTTTATTACATCTTATTCTCTATATATTATTTCTTTTAGATATTTCCTTACCTATTATTCATATTAGTTTACCTGAGTTGTAGTATTGTTTCAGTCTCCAGTAAAGCAGGCACTAGATTATCCTTATATCCTTGCATTTCTTTTCTTCACCTGTAAATCTATAGATCTATGTCATTTACTTACAAAATTTGAAAGCCCCTGTGCAAAACCTCGGCTTATCGTCGCTTTACCCGGACATTTACCAACACTTACCTCAGTAGGTGTCATTAAAGTTGCAGTAGAATTCCAATGTTCCGCAGGACTGCAGTTTCGATACCATAATTTCTTCTGGAATTCTGTTCTAACCGATTTATTTCTATATTCTTGAAATTTAAGCTTTCTTCTTCGCCAAAGGCCCTGAGCTTGCTTTTGTGGTGGAGGGAAACTTTTCCTACCCTCATAACTCCATGCAGGTCTTTCGGAATACTTAAGCGGTTTCGAATAATTTGGTGCTTTTACCGAACAGGCTCTTGCATTAGCGATTCTTACAAATGCAAGTCTATCCTTCAGACTATTTCCGCTGTGTTCGCCGTGTCTGTGTTGATTGGTCAATCCTTCGCTAGATTCTTCGATTATAGGCTTGATAGGCTCCGAAATTGCGCAAGGCGTGATACGGATCTTTTCCCAGAAGGGTACCAGAAATGGCTCCTGCCATTTAGGTACTATTTTTTCTGCCGTGTTGATGTTTTCCTTTTCTATATCGGCCGGGAAAGGATTTTCATGACTGCTACTCTGCCAAGCTGTGGATCCCACTTGTCACAAGCTGCGATATTTTCACAAGAAGCATTTTCTTCTATACCTTTGCTGGCATCTTGTATCAGTAGTTCCATATTTAGGCAGTCGATTATAGCTTTGCCACTGAGGAAATCCATTCCAAGTATACCGTCGGCTGGAATTGATCTGCAACTTTGCCTCACAAGTGCCTATCGAACGCCTAGCGGATCCAAACAGTCCTCCAATTCTGATTTTGTGATGTGTCTGTCCGGGCGTAGTCCTCTTTATCCTATTAACCTTAATTATACTGCAGATAGATCCGGTATCTATTCAAAGTCTCCACTTACCTTCTAATGCTATATTCGAATGGACTGTTATGACAAACTTACTCTGAGAATCTAATTTTTCGTTGGCCTTCTCTGCTAGATATTTCTTGAGGCAATTCTCCGTATAGTGGTCGGCAGAACTGGCAGTAAAGCCCCTCCCCTGCCGTCAGGAATCTTCCATTAACGCCTTCTTTGATATCTGCGACACTGACGTGATGTATTCGGGAGTTGGAAATGAGGGATGTTTCGCGCCTATATGGCTGGCATTCTCTAGAGATATGCCCAAGCTGTCCACATTTGAAGCATTTGATATTCTTTCCTCTGAGAAATTCCGGTATTACCTTCCGTGTCTCTGGTACCATGGCTTGAAGCCTTTCCGAGTCCTTTTCGTAGTAGGTAGCTTCCTCCTGCACCCCTTCTAGCGATTCAAATTTCCGACCCGTAAGGTATACTTGAGTCGGTTTAAGCCTCACGCCTGCTTTGAATGTCGCCACGGCATCTGCCTCAAGCTCTGCAATCAGGCCTCTATCTCCTCCCGGGTATTTTGCCGAGACCGCCGCTTTTATCAGATCGAGCAATTCCTTCATCCGGTCTGCGAACTCCCTGATATCTTCGCCGGGCCTCTGCCTGCATGCCAGCATTTCTGTTCGCAATTTAATAAAATATTTTTTTGGCATGTAAGCTGATTTGATTACTTGCTGCAAAGAATCAAAATCTTTTGGCTCTTGCGAGTTTACCAAGAAGTACGCGTCGTCTGATAAGCGATACTTTATACACCTGATGAAGATCTTCTGCTCTTCTTGTGTCAGTCGATCGTGTAGTTCTTTACTACAACTCAGGAAGCGATATACCTCCTTCGAAAGCCTGCATGATTTTTCTCCGGATAGCATGGGCACATATTTGGATACTAGATCCATTACTTTTTCATGTACGTCTGCATTTTGCCTTGCTGACTGTTCTCCCCGGATATGTCTCTTTCCTCAGGAATTAATTGGTTTCATTCGGTTCCCTCTGCATTGATGACCTGTAACACGAGAAGCTCCTGGTATGTGTGTGTTTGGAGTAGCTAAATTTAGCTCTGCTCCCAGTGTGTGTATTTGGAGTAGCTTAATTTGCTTTACTCCCAGTGTGTGTGTTTGTGTAACTGAATATATCCGCGGCTACGATTAACACCCCTACGAAAACGAGACTTAATTACACTCCACTGCAATTATTATAAAATTATTATCTATGAATTCACCAAGTAATAATAATAAAAAAAAATGTAACCACAGCTTAAAAAAATGAAAACCAATCACATGAAAATAAAAAAAAAATTTCTGTACCTAGAACCCAAACAAAACAAAAGATAAAATATACAATTAAATGCTTTCACATTACCTGTACCCAATTTAAACAAAAACTCACTTTAACTTTTTTCCGGCTGCGCCAATATGTCGTGTCCCAAAAGCGATCAAATAATGAAAACTATTAATTAAAACCGAATGAATGAAACGCTCGAATTTTTTTAACAACTTTACTCTCTATTTCGACAACAAAACTGACCTATATTAATTTACCCTAAGCTATCTGGCGCTTAGGTAATCTGAACCGAACCGAAACTTGCGAGCACAATGACTGATAAAAAAACGGCACTCGCGAGACCAGTCATTAGTCTTTTTATGTCCGATACTCGGAAGTAAACTTTCTTTGCTCACAACGCGGATGTAAACAAACGACAACAATCTTGTCGTTTGTTCTACCGGTTGCAGCACCTGAGTCGCTTAGTTCTAAACAATCGCTTTACATAATCATAACCATGCGAAGGTGAATTATTATTGTTCCAATCGTCGATTTCTCCACTAAGCGCTCATCACAGCCAGCTGTTGGGCTAATCAGCAAAACAACCGACAGTTGCAGAACAATACCATGCGAGGTTATTGTTTAGCAATTGCTGATTATTTCGCTGTGATGCCCTTGGCTGCTGGAAGAATCTTCCGTATATCGGGCCATAACATGGTCATGGTATTTAATATTCTGATTACTTTAGACCAGATTACTCGATCCTTTCGTGCGATATTATTAGTATTAAATGGGACTTTCAAAAAAATAAAAAATAAATTAAAAAAAAATATTGAAGAAACACCAAACTTTTAATAATTTTGGATTTTTGACCTAAAAGATATTATTTTTCAAATGCTCTAACATATCATATCAAAAAATTGCGGATGTTCAGCTCTTAGTTTCAGAAATACAATTATTTTTTTATTAGGGTCTCTCCAAAATTTCATATATTTTAGGATTTACTCCAAAAAAATGATTTCTTTTATTGTTTTTAGATATCTGAATGAAATATAGGTTTAAAAAATATTATAATAATAGTTCTGTTTTACCATTTCATAAATTTTATAATTTCATTTTCATTACAAAACGAATATCCTTTAACATCAACGCTATCCTTGAAATCCTAAACCACGAGAGAATAATTTTCGGAAAATTCGCAGATCATATTGCACTCGTCTCTCCTTAAGTTAACCTTGGAATGCTCTAACTATTTTGATTTTTCTTTAACAATAAGATAATGTGGAATAATTTTGCAAACTTTCTCGCAAGAAACATCAATGAATTGGGTCTCCATTTTTAAGAAAAGAAAACTTACGAAACTTCGTCAAAATTTGTGTTTCTTGAAAAAATATATTTTCCAATATTTAGCAAAAAAAAATGTTAACCAGGAAAAGTAATGCATTTTCCCACTTTCTCATATAAAAAATGCTATATATGGTGACAGTCATACACGCATAGATGAGGCTCACTGCAGTTCACGGAAAATGTCCCTTCCCTCTGTCATGAGGCTCAGTTATTCATATTGATGGGAGCATAATGAATGTATGTATGGGCTATGAACGAATTACGAATAGAAAAATTGAGAGATTCTTTACGAGCGGCCACAGAAAAGCTTCAAGCTCTGATTCTCTCAGTTCATACTTTCGCAACATTTGCAGCTGGTCAGATAATTCATTTATTAAAGTTGGCCACTTTAACTTTAAAAAGTATTTCCGGCCTTGGAATGGAAGATTTCATATGTACTTTTACGTTGTCGCTGGTTTTACTAATGAACTCATAACCATAACACTTATGTGCGACACAAAATATTTTTATTATTTATATCGTGAGTCCACTATCTCGCTATTACGTAACATACGTATCTGAAATATTTTAAAAATGTATTAAAAATTTACTAATTTAATATCTTGAAGTAAATAATATCATCTTAAGAAATTAGTATGCTTGAAAACGTAGTTATAGCAGTTCAAATGGTTCTTAATGAAGTGACTCAATTCATGAATTCCGCCTTTGATACAAAAAGTGATAACTGTAGGATACACAAGTATTGTGTATCGTGTACATCACACACAAACACCCAGTACCGCTAAGCTAGATTAGCAGTAGACCTATGTGCTAGCTCGAGAATAATTTAGTTTTTAGTCTGTAAGAATCTTCTGTACAATAAACAGCATTAAGCAGACTCAAGTCTTTCACTGATTACATATTTCATGGCGTAGCCGGTAAAACAAAAAAAAACAGATAAAAGTAATAAAAAAAAAAAAATCTAGTGAAATTGAATAGTGGGTGGAAGGGCGTACCTGAGTGAGAAAAGTGCTAAAATTTTATGGGAATTGTACGTAAAATACAACACAAGGAGCATTTGCCGAAACCACGAGGGAGGCCACCAAAAGGTGTGAAAATTTTAACGAAGTTGGTTCCAATGGAGTATGTGCGAAAAGTAGAAAAAATTAATTTAGAAGGCTCCAACCTAGCCGAAAATTGGCGCATTTTTTGGCAGAATTTTAAAATTTTCTGCACAGCGGCGAAACTTGATAAGGAAACTGATGAAGTGAAATAAGCGGTGTTCCTAAATGCCGTAGGACCCGAAGCAGTCGAAGTTTTCAATACCTTTGGATTGACTGATGAGGAGAAAAAAGTGTACCTGAAAGTAACACAGGCTTTTGATGACTTTTGCCGGCCCAAAAAGAACGAAATTTATGAAAGTTTCGTATTTAATAACAGAGTGCAAGAACAGAATGAGCCCTTCGACAGTTTCCTTATGGACATCAAGAAGCTGGTAAAAACATGAATATGGAACTATGGAAGAACGGATGATAAGAGACAAAATCGTGATGGGGACAAGTGATAAAAATTTACACAAAAAACTACTTGAAACAGTTGATCTCAACTTGGCGAAGGCGATTCAACTAGCACGAGCAGCGGAAACCTCTAACAGTCAAGCAGCACAACTACAAAGAAAGTCGGCGATCACCGTATATGCAGTTAGCAAACCATATGGGAATGGAAGTAATTCTAACAATAGATCAAGTAATAGAAATAATTATTTTAATTTTAGGTCAAAACCATTATATTCCCCCAACAAAGACAGCAAATACTAGGCAAAATAATTATAAAATATTAGACTGTAAATTTTGTCTGAGAAGCCATGAACGTAGGAAATGTCCAGCATTCGGTGTAGTATGCAACAAGTGCAATGGAAACAATCACTTTGCAGTAGCTTGCAAATCAAAACAAAAATTGAAGTATAATCAGGTAAGAGAAATAAAAATAAAAAATAAAACTGATGATAGTAGTACCAGTGATATCGAATATTATATTGACACTGTGGAGCAGAATAGAAAAGATAAAATAACAGAATGAACCAATAAAAATAGAAAATATGATTGTTGAAATTAAATTGGATACGGGCGCGGAGGTAAATGTATTGCCATTAGATATTGTTAAAAAATTCGATAGGCCAGTTTTAAATGAGTCACATGCTATTGTGCAAGCTTATGGAGGAAATGCGATTGAGGTATTAGGGACAACTAAGTTAGAATGCTGTATAAGAAACGAGGAAAAAGTAATTGAATTTATTCTAACAAAACGCGGTAAATTACCTATATTAGGGCTAAGTTCATGTGTGGAATTCAATCTGATTAAGCGCATTGATATTTTAAATAAACGGCTTACAAAAGAAATAATTTTGGAGAAATATTCTGAGTTGTTTGAGGGGATAGGTAAATTTGCGAGAAATGTAAAAATTGAAATTAAGGAAAACGCGGAACCGGTAACCAAACCTGCTCGGCGGATACCGTTGGCTATTCGAGATTCTGTAAAAGATGAACTAAAAAATTTAGAGAAGTTGAACATAATTCAAAGAAATAGAGGCGCTGTAGAGTGGATGTCAAATATTGTTATTGTGGAAAAGCCCAACAAAAAGATTAGGTTGTGTCTAGATCCCCAGGGATTTAAATAAAGTAATAAAGCCAATCAACTACCCAATCCCGTCGTTTCGAGAGATAAGTGAAAAGCTAGCCCATAAATCAATTTTTTCAGTACTCGATCTCAAGGATGGGTACTGGCAAATCGAGCTTGATGAAATCTCTAGTAAGTTGTGCACGTTTAGCACACCATTTGGATGCTATCGTTTCAAAAGGCTACCTTTTGGGATAAAGACAGCACCAGAAATGTTCCAAATGCTTAACGAAGAAAATTTTAAAGATATTCCGAATATTGTAATTTTCCTTGACGACATCCTTATCGCGACAGAAACAGAAAAGGAGCATGATGCGACATTAGAGAAAATTTCGAAACGGGCTAAAGATTTAGGGATCAGATTCAACAAAGAGAAAGTGCAATGTAAAGAAAAATCAGTGAAGTTCCTAGGACATGAAATTTCCAAAGATGGTATAGTTTGCGACCCTGATCGAGTGAAAGCGATTGATAACATAAAGGGCCCAAAAGATAAGAAAGACCTTCAACGAATACTTGGGTTAATCAACTATGTACGTGATTTTGTACCAAATCTATCACATGTATCACAACCATTGAGGGAGTTGTTGCACAAAGATAAAATTTTCAGGTGGGAAGGTGTTCATGAAAAATGTCTGTCTGAAATTAAAAAGTTGATAAAGAGCGCTCCAAAGTTGAAATTGTTTGACGCAAATAAACCTATTGCCATCCAATGTGATGCCTCGCAACATGGCTTAGGGCCTGCATGCTGCAGGAAGGTAAACCAGTGTGGTTTGCGTCAAGAAACTTATCGGATGCGGAATGCAGATATTCTCAAATAGAGAAGGAGCTTCTAGCAATTGTTTTCTCATGCTCAAAATTTCATTATTTCATTTATGGGAAGCATGTGGAGATATTCACAGATCATAAACCGATTTTAGGACTTTATAAAAAAGAATTGTCAAAAGTTTCTAATCCACGTCTTCAAAGGATGTTACTTCGCTTGTTCAAATACGAAATAGACATTACACATTTAGCAGGTAGTGAAATGTTAGTAGCAGACTTATTATCTAGACATTTTGACGAGACGAATAACATTGCAGAAATTCCTGATATTGATTTAGTCGTGCATTCGCTAAATGTTAGCGACAGTAAGAAAGAGTATTTTAAAAAAGAAACTTCACTGGAACCGGAGCTAAAAGTAGTAGTAAAATATCTACAGGAGGGTTGGCCTGAGAAGAAAAACGAAGTCCCAGATAGCGTAAAATTTTATTAGAGGTTAAGAAATGACCTTACTTTAGATGAAGGTTTAGTTTTCCTGCACGATAGAGTGATAGTCCCACTAAGTATGCGACGAGAAATTCTGCAGCACCTACATCAATCTCATCAAGGAATTGAGAGAACTAAAGCACGTGCTCGCAGTCTCATTTATTAGCCAGGGTTAAATGAAGCCATAGAAAACCTGATAGCGAAATGCGAAATATGTCAGCATTATAGAAGTTCAAACACAAAAGAACCTTACCTTTCCCACGAAGTACCTGACATTCCATTCGATAAAATTGGAATGGATATATTTGAACTGCACAAAAAAATCTACTTAGTAGTCAATGACAACCTATCAAAATATTTAGATATTGTCCAGCTGAAGAACAAGACAACTAGTGAAATTATAACAAAACTGAAGCACATATTTTCGTACCTTGGTATTCCCAAAAAGATTATAGCAGACAACAATCCATTCGGATCGTTTGAATTTAAAAAATTTGTAGTAAATACGATATAGAAATTGTGACAACGAGCCCTAGATATCCTCAAGCTAATGGGTTAGCAGAAAAATCGGTTCACATAGCCAAAAATTTGATTCGCAAAAGCATCGATTCAAGCCAAGAGTTATGGCTTACACTTCTAGAGTACCGAAATACCCCAATTAAAAGCACGGACGTTTCCCCTGCAGAAATATTAATGGGCCGAAGACAGAGAACGATTCTACCAGCTCGTCAAACACTTTTCAAAATTAATAACGCGCATGTAAAATCTATAAAAAGAAATAACGAACGAAACCGTATGTATTATAATCGCACGGCAAAACAGAAGAATAAATTAGTTACTAATCAAGAAGTTTGGTTCCAGGGTAATAAATTCTGGGAAAAAGCGAAAGTAGTGGCAATACTACATGTTGCACACCAAATTAAAAGTCTCGTCGAGTACTATCAGGTGGTGTACTTTTTTTTTATCATTGAGGAAACTTTCTCAGACGTTTTTGTAGCCGGAAAACCCAAATTCATGCACTTGTGTCACATACACTCCAGCTACCACCCTAAAAGTATTCAGAGAAAATAAATTTCTTCCATGAATTATAGCTGGTACTGAGCTGAGGTGAAAACCGAAAGCCTTTTTCCAATCGGATATAATTCAACTGAGTTCGAGCCGATCAAAAATGTGAAAAATCTAGTTCCCAGTTCGAATAGATTGAAGACTTGTACGTTTATACCGAGATTTAGGTATGATGCCATAGAGATATTTCAATCAAATTTGCGCGATAAATAGCTAATGAAATGAAAATGTGTTCAAAATAGGCTTGAGTGAAAAAAAGTTATGCGACTTTTTTTCTTAAATCGCCCTCAAAAATGTTGGTACATTTTATTATTTTGACCTTTATGGAATTTAAAAATTACTTTTGGGGCAACGGTATGATCTACGGAATCAAATATTTTTGCATTAGATGTGTCCAACTTTCAGCTAAATTGAAATCAGCAAATTATATCAATTATTCAAGTCACTATGACCAAAAATCTGTCCGAATTAGCAGTTTGGTGAAAAATCACGGAAAAAAAATCATACCTCGAAAACTCCAAAAAATCGTAGAACAAACATGGGGGTGATTTGGGTACCCCGAAAGACGCTCTACCACCAGGCATCCGAGTTTCACTATTTCTGGGACACCCTGTATATGCCGTGCTTCTTCTAGCCAGCGTAACAATGATTGACATGGAAAACAATAGGAAAAAACGCGAAGTTAAGCTTTCATCAATCTAGCCAAATTATGAGTTCAATTATTGCCATTGGGGTTAGTTTGTAAACCTTATTTGGGTTGATAAATGCTTCTCCAGAGATTTGCATTCTAAAAATTGCAAGCGCGGGATACTCTCAGATGATATACTTTTAGATTTCCTCTTGTTCTTCGCATAATTAACACCGTTCGCTGTTGGATTTGGCTATTTTCTTCAGATAGAAAGAGAACAAAGTTTAGTTGGCCTAAAACCAATAACATGACGCCCTTATCAAGGTATATACAAAACAAGGGATTCTCGGTACGAACCACTTTCCACCATTTTGGCTGGAGAGAAAATTTGCGTGACGTCACTCGGTGTCTAATATGTTCTCTATATATAGAAAAATATATTGAAACATAAGAAAATCTTTGATATCTTCATAAATTTGGAAATTAATTACTGAAATTGTGTATAAAATAAAAGTTTTAAACATTTTAGAAGTTTTTTTATAAAGCTTTTACCATTATTTAAGTTCAATAAGGTAAATTCAATAAGGCATAAAAAAACAATTTTTCTTTCTGTTTACATTTTCACTTGAACTTGAAAAGACATCGTTTTATCTAAAATATTCAAAACTTTCATTTTATACATAATTTCAGTAATTTATTGCCAAATTTATTAAGATATCAAAGATTTTCTTATTTTTCTATACATAGAGTACATTTTAAATACGGAGTGACGTCAAGGCACATTTGCTGTAATGTGTCAAAAAATTAGTGAGAATACCTTTTATTCTATATACCTTGGCCTTCACTGAAAATAGAATTGAACTGAAGTGAACAATCAGAGTTTTGGCACCTCCCCCTATGAAATTTTTAAAATAATAATACGAATAATTATATTTGTGTGTAATTACAATTTCATAAAATACTTTGATCCAGTCCTTTACTCTTTGATGCGATTAACAACTGATCGGTTCGAATAACTTCACGTGAAGCAGGTTCATTCATAAACTCATTATTATCTAGACAGTTCCTAGCTGCTTTTAATTTATATAATCACTAGTGTTACGTTTGACAATAAATGTTATTAATTCCATTAATTTTAGAATAACCTTACACGTTTCGACCTCTTACTATGTCGTCTTCAGTGGACTATCATAACTGCCTGATTATAAAAACCAAACAATATACGTATCACTATTTTACACGTAAGCACCATCCACTGGGATATTACTTATCTTGTGATAGACAGACTTAACAGCGGGCTTTTATTTGTGAAATCCAATTGGTCATCGATAAAAAAAATTTACTTTTTGCCGGTCATTTTTCTTTAATTTCAAAATTATTAAAAGGAGACTTTCCGGTAAGTTATGCAATAGTTTTATATGACTTTATTTTCTTCTCGGGAATATGTTATCCTAGATTTGATTGCTTTGATTTTAAATGCTATATTATATATATTATATATTATATATTTATTTATATGACTATCCTATATAAGTAACTTTACAATCCTAAAAAGAAATCCAATAAACTCTAAATTTCTAATTTGCACAAGTTTATTATTTACTTACCAACAAATTTTCAAAAACGCGGTCATGAATCAATGCTTAAGCAATTCTTCGAATTGCGCAAACACATTTCTACATTTATGGCTCAAAAGAGCAAACCGATGAAACAGAGTAATGAATGATGGCTTGACTTTTTTTTGTTATAGGAGTCACAGCTGCGATGAAAAACTTAATATTTTCCTTAGCATTTGCGGAATCGGCATGTACAATACCGATAAATTAACAGATTAGTGAATTGCTTAATCTTAAAGCTAAATTTGATAGTCGTTTTGCAGATATTCGCGAGTTCATAAGTGCGACTTTCCTCTTTTTAATGATGTTGGTAAATCATACCGACTTACTTGTAAGGGGAAGTAATAGATTTGAAATTATGTTGGAATGTGATACTGCTTGAAAAAGCAGGTTGAATGATGTTGACATTTTGGTATATTATACAAAGTCCTTCAAAAATCAAAATAGTTATCCCAACTTAAGGAGCCATGCTTTCCGCATTTTATGCATATTTGGAAGTTCATATGTGTATGAACAGATATTTTCAACAATGAAAATGAATGGCCATCCAAGACCTACAGATGAACATCTGCAGTCCATTTTGAAAATAAATACAGAATCGTTAACACCAAGTATCGATGAAACAATGAATCGTAAAAGAAGTCAAATCTCTGGATCTTCAAAATAAAATTTCGGCTTAATACGACTCTATTTAAAAAAAAAATACTGCTAAATATTGCTTTTTCTTTAACAAAATCATTTTTTATATACTTCTTACTTATATTTACTTTATTTTCAGTCTGGCCCGCAGTCATACTCGAGGCAAAATATTGGCACTTCCGGAAATTGACACCCCTGATAAATATATATTACATGAGAAAATTTTATAATTAAATATTTTTAGAAATATATATTCATTTAAAATATTCAATTTTCGTCATTTTAGTTTGTTTTAATAAAAGTACTGAAAGCTTTCGAAAGATTCAACGGAAAACCTTCATTTGAATTTTTATAAATTACAGAATGAAGGTAAATATGTTTGCTTTTATCTACATACTTTGATTTGTAACAACAGAATTATATTACTGCAACATTCAAGATAAAATGAGCGAAGTTCTTATACAACCAGTCCTTTAAAATATCTGTTAAAGGTTCAACTAGGGATAATATTTGTAATACTCCTAAAGATTACTTTAATACGATTTTCCGTTACTCCACTTTTGCGTGTAATGAAATATTTCTCCATCTTATAGGGTCCGACGAAAATATTTACCATTCAAGTACCTCTCTAAATATCAAAGTAATATTTGTTAAAAAAGTTCCCTTCTAAAATGTCGGGAACATAAATTTATGATAAATAACTTGCCCATTTCCAAGTTAAATTCCAACTTTAAATCTTTTAAGGCGCATCCTATACTTGTAGTGGTTTCTACTAATAAATAACTTCCGAATTTTATGACGAATTTGATTTTATAATGTATTTAAAAACATTCGTTTTTATTTCCGGTATGATTTATTATGCATTTATTTATTTCATTTATTATGATTGATATCCCCTTGCAAGAAAAACACGTTCCATTGAATGATAGATATGTTCTGTGTATTACATCCCTTTCCTACGAGTTGAGTTGTAGACAGCCATAATTAAATACGATTGCGTAGTGATGTGTGTAGTGCATATTAATTATCTTTAAATTTCGCAAAATGTTAGATTGATGATGAAATCGTTTTTCCTCTTTTTATCTATCACACATACATATATATACCAACTGTACCGAGGTAAAACAAAAAGTTTACAGATGATAATGCCAACATTCCGATTAAATCCGGCATATGAATCTAATCAACCACCATTATATTTTTCAAATAATATGGTCGCAAAACGGTGTATGCACTAACTACCGAATGAATTCAATCAATTCTCTTCAAGGATTTTAGACTAATTGGCAATATAATAAAATATATCCTTGTTAATCTGACAGAATATTCAAATAAACTAGATAGGTAAGTTTATTAAAAGCTTTAATAAACCAAGATTGTGTCTCTGTATTATCACATACCTTCAATTATATTAAAAACAGTGCCATGATCAAAAGTCATTTTAAAGATGACTAGATAACAACACCTAAAACAGCATAAAAGTGACTGATATCGCCCATGAAAATAAATCATCCTTTCGAGTCGTTGCTTTTTATATCCAGCCATGGTCAGTTCAATTTCATTTGAACTAATATACCTTTTTGAAATGGAGCATTAATGTTTTATGAAGATGAGTAGAAATAAAAGTCTTTGCCCTTGAAGCAATTTACGTAGCTCAATAACTCGTCCAAGCTGTAAGCCGGATTACATGAAGTTGATTGTGTTTATGTGATATGAAGCGCTGCGAAAAATCTGAAGCTATTTCTTGGTAATCTTCTATCTTTGCAGGACTACACTTAAAATAAAATAGTTGAGTGAAATTCTGTGCTTTTGGAAAATTATAAATTAAACAAATTATGGACTAAGGCAAGGTATTATGCTATTTGATTTAAAGAGATGAGAAATTGAAAGACTGCCCGTTGTTGAGCAAGATACCAATGTATTTAATTCTGCTCGTTTGATACTTAACAAAGGGTTCTAGAAAGTACAAATAAAACATCTCCTCTATTATATAATGTACACCAGGCTACCATGGATAGGAGACAATTAAAAAATTATATAGCGATGAGAAAATATCTAAACACAGTTTTTTGCGAATCATTCGATAACTTCTGAAGGATAAATTTATTAGCTTTAACGTATACGTGGATGGCTATTTTCCAATGACCAATGTCATATAATATTTTTCCCTCCTCCCCTCCATTTCGGAGTTGAAGCTAAACATATTCAAAATTATAGAACTATAGTTTTCCACCTTTAACTCGGTTTTTTTAATGTAACTAATATTAAAAAAAAAAAAAAATTATCATTTACATATTTCATTTCGAATTCATAATTCTTATAGCTTTTAGTATGAAAAGGCTTATCTTTCTCCGTACCTAAAGTAAACTCTTTTAAAATTTTCAACACAATCCAGTGAAATCGTTAATAAACGAACATGTCATTTTTTCTGTGAATGGGCCATTTGTGGTTCATATGAACTGTGTTTTTTTTTATTCTACACGATTGCGTCTTTTCGAGTACTGATATCTTTGGCAGTTGATTACTATGCTACACTCTTTGCCACGATGAACGGAAGTAGTGTAAAATAAATAAAATAATAAAATATGTTTGCAATTTAATACGAATAAATACAATACAATGATCCTAGAAGATTTAATACTGCTATTTTCTTATAATTTTCCAATCTGTCAAACTGTCTCCTAACCTAACAAAGATTTTTTTTAGCATATCCATTCCTTTATACCTAATGCCTTAGACACACAGCAACCTTAATGAAGAAATAACTAACGACTTATTAGTCTATAATGATTCCTTATAAACTGCGGACACACAGCCATTTCTTTAATTAAGTTGTGCTGTCAAACTGGTTTTGATGAACTTATTACCTTAAAGAAGCAATATGGATCGAATTAACGCGATTAACTTTGTTTTCATTTATTTTATTTTCAATTTAACAATTTCCAAATGAGAAAAACATTATATTTAAAAAAATATTAATAATGTAATTTGCGATTTGCATTTCTTTGCATTTCTTCTTCTTATTTTTCAAATCGGTAGATGCACAGCGGAGCTCCAGATTTACATTATATGCCAAATCTAGCACATTTTTCCTCATTATAGCTATAATGAAGGAGGAAAACACTTCATTAGTGTACTTCATTATCATCTGATTTTCGAGCTATAATGACATATACTATTTGACACACGGCATTTTAATGAATAGTTAATACAAATGATTCATTAGTGCGTGCTGTGTGTCTAGGGTATAACCCTAGAAGGTTAAACGTGAGTCGAATCGACTCCTCGCCAAATAATATTCCCGTTATTTCATTGTCTATATATCGAAGTAGCTACATGAGGCTGCTGCGACTGTAGATGGAATATTGAAGCTCTTAGTTGCTTGTACATTACATAACGTATAGGTATAGGAGCCAAAATGTCGTATGTTTAGCAATAATGTTACTTTTATGCGGGTACTGAATTTTCTCAACTTGTGTATTTAATGTGGTAAATGATTGAGAGAGCTATTGGTTTATCTCCACAGGATCCGGAACAACCATAAAAACTGCATCATAATGCATACTGTTCATACAGCCCTTCGAGAATCCAGCAAAATACACCACCGGTCTGCTCAAGGTGCATATGGGGTGTATATGGCGCACGTACTATTAAAACTTGTTCCCAGAAATACGAAATTTTTGTATAATTTAGAATTTTCTATGCATTATTAATTTTAATTAATAAAAGAGGGTTGCTTGTATTACTATAATCATGTTTCGAATTAAAGGGACTTAATTTGACGTATGTTTAGTATTACTGTTTTTTGCACATATTTAGTATTCTAGGGTTAATGGCTCTAAATACAGTGTGAATTCCTGGCGGATTACATCAATCACAGATTCAAAAATGTTTCTGAAATACTTAGTAAAGCTTGTCAAACCCATTCGACATGTCCAGCGAAATATTATAAGCATCTGTCCCCAAACTGAGTTTAACAATAGTGGATTTTGCTGAGCACTGCAGTTATTGCTGCCACTATTCCGAAGCCTTGTATAAGCAAAATTGTTCGTATCGATGAACGTGGCAGAGATAAGGCCAGGAAACAAGCACACGAACTAGCCATGCCGCTAAGAGCGTCCGCCAAGTGGTAGGCTATATTTCTATATTGAAGGCTCAAGGATATTACTGTGTACTTAGAATAATACCACTTCCGAATATACATATGGTTCCCATTAGGAGTAGTAATAAACCGAATCCATGAGCTTATTCCAAATAATATTGACAGAGCACCGACTAAGACACTTCTCTTTTGAAATTCTTGGCTCTCTTAATATTGAGTGGTGCATGTATACATCGTGGACTGATTAATTCATAGTGTAGTCCCGACAGGTGCGGTGCATCATTATCAGATAATTTGCTCATTTGAAATAAAATAAGATTAAAATAAGATAGCCGTTATCTTTCACTCATTCAGGAAAATATAATAAAAGCTCGAACTGTATAAGCTAATCTATGAAGTTGCCATGTTATTGTCGTTCTTCCATCAGGATCCACGGTAACACATCACTTCGTTACATTTTACTTTCCAAAATACGATAGGTAGCGCGTTACAAGTCACTCTCGGCCGAATCAGTGAACGCATAAGAGAGTAAAATACAGAGTTTATCTGTGATTTTTTGTGCACAGGTAATGTCGGTGAACGCACCCAGTGTTCTGCAGAACACACGAATTTGCTAATTGAATTGATATGTGCATGGAAGTAGAAATGTCTCGATAGTATAGAGAAAATAATTATTATCAATATCCTACTACCTACTACAACACATCTAATTCTTCTATTCTTGATCTGATTCTAGTGACAGATAATATAAAGATCATTGCACATGATCAAATCAGCCCTCCTAGTGCACTCGACTATGATATTTTTTTTTCAGCTACGCTACCTTATACCAGATATGAGTCACATTCCTATATAAAGTTTTCTTTCGGGGATTATAGAAATATAGAAACTGATTCCTTACTTGGTGAGTGCATTGTTTTTGCCGTGGCAGCCGATATATGATCGAGTTTTAATCTAGTGCTATAGGAAACTGAGAATTGACGGCGCAGTAGTTGAAGGTATGCGTTAGCACCCTCACTAAATCTGGTCCGATCAGTTAAACAAATCGGGTACTATGGGTTGAATTTTGATAGATGGTATAGTCAATAATACTTTTCTTCCTTACCCCTGAGGTCTGAGATTGAATTAGCAATTTATAAAAACAAATACACTGGCATCCAACGAACTTCATTTGGGCGCGTAGCTTTATAGCGGCTATAAAAGAAACTACGTCCCGCCAGTAAGCTGTGAATATGAAGAGTCAACCAACAGCATTGATATTACAAACTCTGTGTGGTACATGTTTATAGCATAGATTTGAAAGTATGTCTTTAAAAGTAGTTTCCTTGGAGACTGAGTATTGTAGTATGTTTTCCCATAATCTTTACAAAATTTTCATTTTTGTAGTCGGGATAGGAGAAAGAAGTGTATATAGGAACAGTCCTCGGTTTATGGTCTTATGTCAACAGATAATCATGATCAAATTCACTTGGTGGACTAATTTGACTCTGAAAAAGCAGCTTGTTAATATCAGTCGTAGGTCCAAGCTGACGTAGATTAGCAGTATTACATTATTATTATTGGGAGATTATTAACCAATTTTGAGTTCAGTATTCTGTATAATCCAAATTCTTCATACACATGCATATCGCTACAAACGACGGTATGAATCATGTGTGCTAATATCAGGGCAAAACCTGCAGTATTGCCTCAACATAACCAATATATACGAGTATGGTCTTAGTTTGTTATTTAAAACATAATATTTCAGATATAACTCACAAGCTCTTTCTTTATTTGACAATATTGTTTACTCTTACAAATTCATAAACAATCATAAGTGACTTTACTTTAATTATTACTAGTATCGCAATCCAAATAGTTTGCTACGTTCACCTCACTGTCTGAGAAAAGACTACCTCCTGGTGGTGACAAGCGCCATATTTATATTCTAGAAATTGTCCTAGAACCTTCCCAAATATTCCGTTCTCGAAACACCGTAAAATTGTTTATGTCCGTATTTATAGATATATTTATTAATAATAATTTTTGTTTTTAACTCATAATTAACAATCATGCCGATATTAACAATTATCGCTGGCCGTTATTTAATATTAAGTGAACATTTTTGATCGCCAGATAATCTGCTCGGTAAAATTTTATATAGAAATAAAAATAATAATAATAATTTTAAAAATTGCTATCGCTTGAAACTTTTAAACATTCGAATTATCCATAATCTCCAATTCTAAACACTTCAAAGTTGCAATTCAGCGGTAGTAATCGTAAAACGTTATGGGATAGTAATATTCCAAATGAAACGAACTTAGAATTTGTATGCACAAGAGTTCATTCAACCGCCATAGTTATTCCGTCAATGAAAGATAAACGAAATAAAAAACTTCTCTTTCGCAATAAAATTGCTTGCAGATAAATTATTATCTCAGAGACTGGTTTTTACCATTCCTGAATATGGCAAAAAGTTGACCTATAAAAGTTCCATTTGGACAGTCATATACTAAGTGAACAGAGGGAAAATATCTATGCAGTTTCATTCGGCAAATTTCACTGTTCTCCGGGGGCCACTTAAACGAAATCCTTGACCATTGGAAATTGTTTCATAGTAAAGCGAAACTCTTACAGTTCTTTATAGGATATAATTGTCAAACATGCCTCGTTCATAAGCAATACACATAATTTCGATTTTCTTGGTCAATTTACGGGTAAAATGGATATTCGAAATGTTTGAAAAGCTTACAAGGTAAAATACGTATTTATGGTTTCTAATAAAAGTTAATCCAGGATGAAGATAATGTACTTTTTGGAATGGCACATTGGAAAAGCTTGCAGTGCCATTATTTTTCAATGGATAAGTTACGAAATAATCATGAATATATTCTGCGCGTATACATATAAACTTACCTGCCTACTTCCCGTAATGACATTAGTTTTGATATTATTGTGGGCTGTGTAGTATAAATGATGAATGTCGTTTCAAAAGGAGATATCTATGTTCCCGATGTATGTTTTGTTGTTTTTTTTTCAGGAAATTCAAAAGGTGACAGGAGCAATACCAGGAGCTTTACAGAACAATAGTAAACTATATTCAGCATGATTCGTCAAGAAGTGCTCAAACATGTGCCAGTCGATTCCTTACAGTGCTGCGATCATTCAACATGAGCAATTTTTTCGTAAAACCCCTCCTTCTTCCCTTTTTTAAGGCTGAAAATTTATCGCGGTGAGTTCATGTTAAACGTAATAACTTCTGTACGAAACACAGAATATATATAAAAATATATATTAATAATCTACAATACATAAATACATCTATTACAATTTCTACCCCAATATAATTTCCTGTTAAAGTTTCGCATGTAGCTGTTCAGGTATTATTTTCGTAGATGTGTAATTTTGTAAGCTTACGAACTTTAACGAAAGCAAATTTGTTAAAAAAAAACTAGTATAAAAAATAGTTATCCTTGGGTATAAAAAGTCAAGAAATATGAAATTGAAATGTCTCTTTCGGCTAGATGCAAAATTCAGCATAATAACTACTAACACTGACCAAGGTTCAAATTTGGTAGAAGTCCATAAGTTGAGAAAGGATAATGGCAAGCAAGCTAATGTTATTGAACCCATTTTACAAGCTACACTATACCGGCATACTTTTTTCAACACATTCAGCCTGTTCGCGTGCTAATTTTTAAGACAATTTGTTATAATTAATATTCACGTACTATCACAATTTCTATTGCCACAGCGTCTCTTGCATGAA
The DNA here is from genome assembly GCA_963930735.1 of Dioctria linearis. NCBI lineage: Eukaryota > Metazoa > Arthropoda > Insecta > Diptera > Asilidae > Dioctria > Dioctria linearis. The sequence continues at coordinate 216,770,061 of OZ005741.1, read as the reverse complement.
TTAATCCTGAGTTTTTATTAGCTACACTGCACCATTATTTAAAGGAAAACTTACAGTTGTTGTAAGAAAAGTTCTCCTTACTATTTCGATTTTGTAATTTTCTTAAAATTTTGTACAAATAAAAAAATTTAAATAAATGAAAAATATATACAGCGTTTTAAAACTAAATGTATTACTGCTTACTTTCGTATATAATTATAATTTTTAAAAATAGATTAATTTTGCTTTCGAATAGTCGCTTGGCGCTGCCGTATTTGTAAATACAGATTCACGTGCCAAATTTCCAATTTCACCAAAACTATGTTTAAATCAAACTCAATTCTCAAATGTCCCTCCACACTTCTTCTTCTTGTTTTTAACAAATTGCAGGAAAACCGCTCGCATTTTTTTGCATACTTTTTGCATATTCCCCCACGACACGAGTAAGTTTTTAACCACCAGAAAGTTTTTGCAGAAGAAGTACTCGAACAGACCCCTATTAATGAAAAAAATATTTACATCGATTATTTCGAAATGTACTAAATTGTTGGAAAAATTTCATAGGTAATTGCGACAACTACTTGCTATGCGCCAATTTAATTATATTATAATTCTTTTGTTTGTTTTTTTTTTTTAATTCCTGGACATTGCCCCTCCCCACCCCAGCCACCATAGCAACTTTATATATGACCTTGTGTATAAGAAACATATCGATTGAAAGTTTTTTAGTATGGCGCCTTAGGAGAATTATACATGTGTCATGCTTAAATTATTATATTGACTTAACCGCGATTCGGATGATGATAATTCTGACGACTATTTATAGGTCAAAATGCTTACATTCAGAAAAGTGAATGTAATTATGAGTGTTGGAACAAAATGATGAATAATTATTTCTGCGTTTTCTTAAAGAAAGAAGTTGTAAATCAGTTCTTAAGTTTTTAAAATTCGCGCAAGAGTTTTTTAAAAGAATGGAAGCATGAAAAAATAAAGTTTTCTCTAATAATTTTTTATATTTTTTAACAATTCTAAAAAATTGTGGGTTTTGATTGATTTCCAAATTTCAGTCCCATGGCAACGCATAGCACATAAACACAGGCCAAGGTTGTTATGCAATCCCTTCTACTTAGTATTGCTGTAATTTCCCTCATCTTACTTTAATTCAATTTAGTTTTTTAATTACGATGAGATTGGAAAAGCTATTTTCATGCCATTCATTCGATTAACTGTAAATTATTATTAATAAAACATTATTTCTATAGTCGAGGACTACAATGGGTCAACGATGAGCCAGCTGAAAAGGAAAGAAAAGGAATTACAAAAAAATCAACCTAATCTAAAATACTTAACTCAAGAAGAAGCCAGCGAAGTCGACTGGCATGGACTCCTCCCACGTAGGTATTGTTATGTTTGCCTTTATGCTGCTTGCCAATGGATTGCCGTTTTCGCCGATGTCCAATATTCTGCTCATGAGTAGATTAATTAATTACCATGCCGAATATATGGCGTGTCCTATCAATATTCATAAAAGGCAAACGAAATTAAAATTACCTTGGATCTGGCTGAATGCGTCAATCCTAACTTGATATTTGGCTGGAATGCCTCAATATCTTAATGCAGAAGATATCTGGCTAAGAAGCCTCTATATCTTAGGGAAGGAGAACGCCTGGCTAACTGCCGCTGCGTTCTGAAGAATAACTCTTATAGTTTACCAGTCAATGGTCAAAACTTTATTCTTGATTTTTTTCTTAATGCTACCTTATTTTTAATCGCTAATTATTACTAAGTAAGCTATTTACATTAATTTCTTAAACCTACCTACATTCAATAATTTTCTCACCGTATCATTATGAAAGAAACGGTGACGTCACGTGAGTAACGTTCTTTGTTGTCAATGAGAAATTTGGTGCACTGTACATACATAATTTATTTTCTGCTTGCGCTGTAATCTGATGCGCTTTTATATTACTTCATTCATAACGATTCACACAAAAGTGATTATATACAAATCTGTATGTATGTAAATTGTGTTTTAATTTTTATTTATTCGCGGAGTTAATTCATCTCCGAGTTTTAGCTTTTGAAATGATTTACAAACTTTAGTTGTAATCTTGGTTTCTTATTTCTTTTAGGGAGATGTGCATCTGATTTATATACACGCTTTAATGATGCATGGTTACAGATGCATTACAGCATAGTACACACGTTACTACAGTCACCTATTTAAACAGCTAAAATATAAAGAAAACATGAGTTAATCAAATGAATTAAATAGAAGGGGAGAGACGTGTACTTTGAACCAAAATTTACATATTGATTTTTTAGTGGTAGAAGTTGAATTATAATATACCTTTTCAAAACATTGCAATAAACCGCAATATAAAAGCAATATCTTCAATAAATCTGTTGAAGGCCTTTGGAAATATGTCATATATATGGTTATGGGCTTTCCTGGGATATTCAATATCCATTCACTAGCAGCTTGGTTGTAGAAATATCTATATGAGCCAAATACTGTACGGTCCAAAGGCTGTAATTTATGCGATGTATATGGTGGTAGCGTCAAAAGTACAATTTCTTGTTGTCTGTTTAAATTTATCACACGGATTGAAATGTGGCTTTCGTCGTTGCTCAAAATTAGGAGAATCTTATCTTCTACGGACGGTTTGATGTGGTGAATAAAATGCTGTAAAAATTCAAGGAAAAGCTGCTCATTACACCACCCAGATGGATTAGCACCTCCAATAGATCCTGCTGGAGCACAGCTTTCAGCATATGTGATTTGAAATACACCCGAGGAAAAATCAACATGGGAGGAATCAAATTTCATATAGCAATAATGACTGCTATTATCGTCACAGTAAAGCCTCTTTCTCCAGATGTCTCGTTCCCAATTTGTTTCTCGCCCTTTGCAGCTAACACTATAATTGGGACATGTACTCTTGAGTTGGCAGTCTCATCTAGGTCATAAATCTTGTGTGGACCGATATTATAACGGGTAACACCACTCTTTCAAATTTGTAAAGAAAGCCTCGATGTTCTTTTTATTGACGCTTGTTGATCTGGAGGGACTAGTTGCTTCTGGTTTTCTGAGTCTTAGGCCCGGGTGACGTTTTAGAAAACAAATCATCCACTGCTTCCCAGCCATTTGGTTATCACCCCAAGAGTTAGGCATAGTTTTCTCTGTTACTTCGGCAAATTTATTTCCTAGCTTTCTCCTTGCAATTTTGAAAAGCCCATAGTGCAACCGTGCAGCAGTGGTGAAATATTTAAAGAGGAGGCTTCCTTCATCTACATTAAAAACTTGCCGCCAAGTATTGTCAGAGTTGTATTTAAAAGTATCACATCCCGACACTTTGTATGCTGCCAAATGCCGTATTAAGGTTGCGTTACCAAGTGACAGGCCCGATTTGAGGACATCATCAATAGCAGATTTTAAAGCATTTACATCCACATTTTTAATAAATTAGAAAATATCGGTATGGCAAAACTTTTCCTGGTACGAATAAAATATGAGAATGTACCTTGAATCGGTTTGAGGTACACGACTAGTAGTTTAAACTAAAAATAAGAAAATAAAATTCCAAGTATGTATAATTCTTAGAATAATCCGTGCATGTATAACAGATAAAAAGTAAAGATATTTAACAAACTAATACACGCTCAAATAAACGCTATACAACATGTAAAGGACTTCAAAAGTTGTGGTAATAAAAATTTTCCAATATAAAAAACACATCTGCCCTGTTTAATACTCACTGCCATATTAAACCGTTGCCACGATACCTTCAAAGCATTTGGATTTATGTACTTCAAAAACTGTAAATTAGCAGCCGGTAACAAACGCGTCCGCACATGAAATAGAGTACTCGGTTTAAGGTACATTCGGTCCAAGGCACACGACTCTCCCCTATTATTTACAGAATAAGAAACATTAACTGAATTCTTAAGAAAAAGCATAAAATTTCCAATGAAACGTAAACAAAGTGCAAAGTTCCGAGCTATTATACCCAAGATGAAACAACTAAAATACTAAGTTCGTCATTCCGTTTGCAATACCTAGAAATGGTGATAGAGCAAAATGGATTGGAACACCCACGTAAAAAACTAAAAGTAATTTTGATTTTTGCATATCCGTCCGTTCGTCTTTCCGTCTGTCCATCCGTCCGTCCTCACGATAACTCAATACCGCGTGTACCTAGAGCGGGAGCTTGGCATATGGCCTTTAAAAAAGAAAAATAAATTTAAAAAAGGGGACAATTTTGTTTTCCCTACATATTTGGACACTACCTAAAAACACGTCAACGTCGATAGCTGAAATTTTGTACATAGTGTTTTCATAAAAAAAAAATACATCTTCGAAAATGGACTAGATTGGGCAACCCCTTCTTAGTGTTTCCATATAAACACTTAGGTTTTTTACATATACTGCGCAAACGATCAGTTCTAGACATTTTTATTCTACTAAAAATTTCTTCAGAATACGAAATCCTATATAATTTTTTATAGTCATTTTTTCTGTCCGACGAACCGTTCTAGAAATATATGCGAAAAACCACTTCAAAAACCAAACTTACAGGAAGATTGGCCATACGAAGTTACATACGGGTCATCTAGGGTATCATAAGAATTGGTCTTAGTTAGACCAATCCTAGCTTTTTCACTTTTTAAATTTGTTTTTGAATTCCTGACTTTGTGAATAATTGTGAAATTGGCTTACAATCTGCTTACGGTAAGAGTAAGCTTAGATGACATTTTTGCATGTAGTTATAATTCGGTGATAGATTTATGATGTTGAAGTGAATGACTTTTTTAATAAATTGACTAGAATTCAGTTTTCTAAATTTAGTAGCAATTGTGACTGAAATTAACTGTCTTAAATTTAATAGTATTTTCAAGTAATAGTCTTTTCAAGACAGTGAATCCTACATTTCCCAATTTGGGTTAGCTGGAATGCATATGCGAATTGTTCTTTGTTTGCTTTAATTTTGTAATTTGATTAGTTATTTAATTAAATTTTAGATCTACAGTTAAAGTAAGTGAATAATTGTAAAATAGCATAACTGCAAATGAATTTCTTATTAAATCTAATGTAAATCTATTTATCATTGTTATAAATTTAACATTCACTACTAGACTAACATACCCCCCCCCCCCCCTAAGAGATAGATAATTGTCCCTTGTGGCTTGTGAACGGTTCTACATAAACTGTTCCGTTACGAACGTGGTTCAAGCACAATATTGTTAGACAGGAAAGCGCTTACTTCAGCATTTTATACAAGCATTTGGTGTACTATATCCTTGCGCAAGATATTTGTAGTTCAATCAAGAACTGACCCTTTGCGTCACATTTTTGAAATCCCATCTAGGAGTCATATTCTCTGCATAACGTTTCTTGCTGGTTCCATCTGGAAATCGAGATATTTGTACAACAACAATCATCATTAATCGTCCTTAAACTCAATTTCAATGTCATATATGTGCGTTTATCATTTACAGGAATTCACCGGTAGCATTAAATTTCAAAATATAGAGCGATCTGGATTAAAAATGCCATTCTTATCGCGAATATCTAATGAATCCTACGTATGAAGTTTTTTAGCTGCCAAATGTTAACAGAGCTCGACGAACATTTTTAAGAGATCCTGAATTTATCTACACACAATCAGCTTCTAGAAACTTTCAAGTCTACCTAACCCTCGTCACCGAACAGGACCCTGCTGAACGTTTTAATATGACCTACCTTGTTGGGCTTCAGAATATCACAACCACAGCAGACAAGACTTTCCTTCAGCAACGATGCCAATGGTGTTGATGGTGTGGTGGTGAACATAACGAAAACATTTTTCTTCCAGAGCTTTATAAACCAAAGGAGGGAATAAGAAAGTGCCAGGACTAAAGAGATTTGTCATTTGCACAAATTTCACGGCAATTTTTCTGCGTCATTTGTGATAGAGTATAGAAATAAATCTTTCAAATGTACCTACGAAGGCTTAGTTGTTTGCTGTTCTCAAAGATAGGCGAAAAGTAATGTTTTATTTATTTCTTACGTGTGTGTCATTTTTTGTTTACATTTAGTGGTGTTGGTTTAAAAAAATGTGTATTTAATTAACACTTGGCTTTGCAGAAGGAATTGGATCAGTGAGAATTTCATAATTTCTCATAAATCTTTTAAGGATCAGATGATGAATTCATATGTTTTTGACAACTGACTATAGTAATTAGACCTTTTAGATGATATCTGCGACAGTCAGTGCGTTCTATCTAATTTTACAGATTATTTATTTATATCTGGCAGCTGATTTTTCATTAGTTTCATTAGCGTGTTGGAATATCTGAAGAAAGCAGTGTCGTATTGGAGCATATAAGTAAGTAAGGGCTAGGAATTGAGAAACATTTACTACACCTTGTGAGTTTTTCCAAGGTACACTGTGAAAAACAATTAACCCGTTTATTTTGAAAGTGGTGCAAGTCCATGTGCTCATAGTATTCCGATTTTCTTCAGTATTCTTTAATTAACATAATTGGTCATTTTCACTATATCTAACTTCAAAACACACTTCACTGTTAGATCCTATAAATATTTTTAAATTATTTCTATAAATGAACTTAAACTAAACGGAATTGTTTAGTGACTCTTTAATTTTATCATCTAGCTGCTATGTTTTGTGCCACAGCCTTCAGTTCTCTCTAGGATCTGCTTAAAAGGCTCTTCAAAATATGACTTTTGATCCCCTGATGCTCCGGATTCCTTGCGGATTTGAATCCAGAGATTGCTTGGCAATATTGAATCTTTCAGTCGCAGGATGTAGCCAAGACAACAATATCTTCATCTTTTCACTCCTTAATCCTATTCTGAGCCGACCGTTTCCACGGTTCATTTGGCATGGATGCAATTTGCACAACTATTTACACAAAATTGCAAACAGCTGACTATGTATTAATTAACCTTCCACGTTTCACAAATTTATAGTATTAACGCCATTCAGATTGGAGTTAAGCAACCACAATATTGGATTATTTGAAATCTCTCTACATATCCACTTCTCGGCTCAGAGCTTGGCAATACTTAAGTAAAGAAAGACTAAAGTACTACTTAAAGTACATTGTCGTTACTTAAGACTTATTACTCAATGCTTTTGAAATGCCCTACTTAGTACTTGAACATAAGTTCTGGCTTCTATTTACTTGTATTGTACTTAAGAATTAGTTTTGTACTTAAGTTGTAAGATTTTTTCTTACGTATTTCTGGGTCTACTAAGTACCTACAAATATCTAACTCTTCGTACAAAAGCAAACATAATCTCTAGCGCAACTCGCTTTGTGTGGAAAATTTAAGACAGGCAAAGAACTGTCAAAGCATGTGCCCCACTCACGCGTCAAGGAAGAACCTTAGACAAACTAATAGCATACAAACAAGACTGGGTAAATAGAATAAATACCAGTAACATCTCGCTCGACTATAAAAGCGATGATGCTTCGACTTGATGGCATAACCAAGGGTAAGCAAGCAATGCATCCCTCCAATATAAAATCAACGATGCCTCGAGCTGATTTAGGGAATGTTTCAATTTTTTCTTAGAAATTTGTTGGACATTTTTTCTTGAAATTTTATGTATTATTGGAGGCGACAATTGATGCTCGGGCGGACCTCTAATAGTTTTTATGAGTGTAGCAATGAGAGGTGACAGTTTTACTCTGCATGCAGCGTCGAAAACTGTAAAAAACTATAAATAGTAGCCCTGGTTACTATACACATTATAGTTTTCAAAAGGTATTTATTTATTAATATCTATTAACTGAACACTATCAGCTTCAATATATTACTAACAACGTACAGAGGTTCTACAAAATACTTCAGAAATCACTCAGTACTTTTTATATACTTAGTACTTAGTTGCAAGTACTTTTCATACTTGCGGTACTTGTACTTACACTGAAGTACTCAGGCCTTCGGTACTTGTACTTAAGTACTTTTTCTTTGATACTTTCCCAGCTCTATCTCGGTTTACTTTTATGCGAACAAAAACCTGATGCTGCGCAGTCTACTTCCGGTAATGAGGCTACCGGACTAAAAGAAACACTTAATAATCTCCCCGTTACTGAAAGTGAGCTACAAGTAAAACCGATAGTAAACACATCATTAGGCAACGAATTTCAGGCAAGAGGTGTTTTAAATGTAACCCAAAAAATTACTGAAGATAAATAGATATATCTGGACAACAAAATTTTTATCGGCACCTAGCTATGCATAAAAATTCTAAAGAAAAATGTTGGAGTAATTTCCTCAGCCAAATTAAATACTTCTCTTTAGCTTTACTAGGTGCAACAGGATGTGTATAGCATGAATATTGCAAGTATTCTACGCAAAAATCTTAGCCAATCGCGACCTTTGAACTCCCGAGTTCTAACTGATATTTTTGAAGAAATTGAGCTATTTATGTGGTTATACTAATTCGGCCATGCTCTTTCGATTAAAATGTTCCCCAAAGTTGTATCTCCAACGGTTTAGCAGATATTTCATGCCGTCTAGTTCTATGTGAACTCCAAACGAATACAACTTGGTGCAATAAAGTTCTAACTGCTATATTTTGGTCAGTTAGAACCTCGAGGCACACAACGTCTATCAAGCCATGCAGATACGACTTTGTGGTAATATTAAACACACTCATCCAACGTGGCTCTCTGGCGTTTGCGTAGTTTCACTTGTTTGCATTCACTCGCAGTAGTTCGTGGTGTGAACACGTTATACGTAAAACTCCCAGTTAAAGTGTTTTACCTTAATTCATTGTATTATTACAGGTAAATATAATATTATAATTTTAGTAAAGTAATTAAAACTAGTCATCGAAGGATTGTGAAGATTTTCAATGGAGAACGTAGGGTTCGAGGATTTTGAAGCTCACAAGTCTTGCGTTTTAGGTGGTGAACTTGCTGATATAACTGGTACTTTCAGCAATTAGGATCACATCCTATTTTAATAAATTTGCCAGTAGCCAAGCCGGTGATGAAAATGAGGAAGATGTTGTTCTTGGAGAAGCTCTGTTCGATTCGATTTTCCCGCTGCAGTGGAAACAAATATTACTTCAACGGTGAGCATTGAAAACGACCCTGAGAAAAATGAGGAAAATTTAGGCAAACCAAAATAAAAATTCATTTGTGTCGTTTGCAATGCAACTTTTTATGCAACACCACCCTGACTTGGACCGTATAACAATGAAGTACAGTTTGCCTGGACACTCAGCATTACAAGAAGTGGACAATGCCCACAGTCAAATAGAGAGAGTTCTATCCAAGAATGAGTACTTTTCTCCACTGGGTTTAATGCGGGCATTAAAACAAGTGAACAGCAATTTACAATAATTGAAATGACCTCAAATGACTTCAAAAACTTTGAAAAAGGGGCAAAACTTTTTAACTATAATTGGTACCCTACATAAAGGTAAAAATGCTACGATTCGGCCCAATTCCTTATTTAATTCACTACAGTACAACCTGCAATGAAAATGAATTTACTGAAGTAAATATAAAACCCATCGCAACGCAGAGAAATAAAACTAGCCCTACTAGAATAACGGTCAACAACTTATTACTAGATCCTCCTGTCATCAGCATCAAAACTGAGATTTCAACACACAAGAAGAAACACTTAACAGCTATGTTTCCATACATGACACCACAAGGCATATGCTTTTATAAAACTATTTTACATTTAGGTAAGAGTAAGAAATTTTTACATTTACAATGTATATTTAATTAACCATTACAATATTTGTCTATTTTTGTAGATCGAAACGAGGACAACGGAAGTCAAGATACACGTATAACAGAATATGAAGGCTTGAGATCATCATCTCCAGCTCTCAATAAAAAAAACGAAAGAAACCGAGAAAAACGCACAAAAAAACAAAAACGAACTGAATTAAAAGCCTTATTTTTTTATGAATGTATGAACTTCGTACCTTTCTAGGTTATGTAACTTTTTTCTTTTGAAAAAGACCTTATTTTTCTGTTTAATTAAATTTTTTTATATTTAAGCCAAATTTGTATTTTGTGAATAGTTCTGCAACGTCTCCAAGGAAAAAGCCCTTCCATTTCTTTTTTGCATTTACTTTTTGGTGTAACGTGCTCTTGTTATTCTTTGTTTTGTTTGTAGCTGAGGAATTCATTTCATATTTCCAACAACATTCTATCGTAGTAAGTTTTTAGAAGCTAAGTTGAAGTTGGCATTAAAATTAAATTTTATATAACTTTCTTTTACGTGAAGGTATACCAATTGTTGTAACCGCTGTTTTGCTTTTTCAAGTTCATCCGTACTTTTATTGGAAGGGTACCAGTGGTCCTTCTCCAGGGTGAACTACTCTGTATATAATTTTTTTTAATAGATAACGAACCTTTTTAAAAATGTTCCGTGCCTACTTAAATTAATTAATTCTTTTGACGTCGATATTTTCCTAAAATTAAAACCTTTTAAAAGTCGCTAAAAAAGAATTTATTTTTTTGATTTTATTGTTGTTGTTATAATTATTTTTAATAACTTCCTTTCCGCCTCATTTTGTTTATAAACTCGACAATTGTAGGTGTATTTTTAAATATAGTGCTTCTTTTCTCTAATACTTTAATTCAGTTCATTTATTTTTAGACGTTTAAAACACCAAGAGGTAGTTAGAACTTTGCATTCTAACCAAAATTGGGAAACTAAATCGCAAAGTGCTAAGTGACAGATACAACTTTTAAAAATATATTTATGTGACTTAAATTTAGGTAAAGGTTCTATCTGATTTTAAAGAATTGCTAGAACATCTGATGGGTTGAAATAATTCGTACGGAAATTTACAGAAAAGTAAATTTTATATAGCACTTAAATTCTGTGTAGTATGAGCGGAAATTATGAATTAGGAAACAAGTTGTAAGGAAATAAAACTTTCACATCGATTTTCTCGAATTGATGCCTCGATCAGTTAGAACCCGGGAGTTCCAAGGTCGCGCAATGTCTGACTATGATCAGAGAATCTTTTGAGGAAAGGAAGCCTAGATGTAAATTTATTTCGGGCGAAAAAAAAAATTCTTCAACGATAAAAGCGTCAAGGCGCACCTCCAAGATTTAGGAACTAATCGAGTATGCTACCGCTGGTTCCTCAAACTGGTTCCTTAAACTCTAGACTCGCCTGTCCAACATTATTGTTATGAGAACATGTATGACATCTGGAGATACACAATATTTTAGTAATCTCAAAAGTCGCTAAAACTCAATACTGTGATGGATGATTGACAGTCCTTCAATTACTCGAATATCATATCCGTGGGCTGATGTAGTACAAGGTGTTAAAAGCCGGAACAGGTAAAGACTAGAGAGCTGTTGTTTTGATCGATAACCCCAAGTTTGGGACATCACTGAGTATGGGAACGCATTCTATAGTCTTCTAAGCCAGGGCACATTTCATACTATCCTACGATCACAACAACTTAATTAAAGCTTTGTGAAGATAAATCTCGTGTAACTGTGCTAATGTGCTCTTGACGAGCTAGCTACACTTTATTCATGTCATGAAGTCAATTGAAATTGTGTATTCTGATCGTTATGTATCTTGAAATGGATGAGAGGATTTTTTGAGATCCTAGGGGCATATACCATGTTAGGTCCAGTCTACGTTCGCCCCTTTCCGGAAAAAATGATCTCATTACGGGTAATACCTAAATCTTTCACGCGGACATTTTAGTAAGAAAAGTGACTACTACGGGTCAGGTGTTCTCCATGGATGAATTGAAGTTTCCTGAAAAAATTATACCCAGTTCTAAAAATGTGTCTGTATATAAAAGGTTCATGTCAATCGTGGAGGGCAATGGAGAGCGGTGGAGGGTGTCAGTTTTGAAAATTATAAAAATGAAATAAACGCGATGTCAATGAGAGAAATTGTGATATTAAATATGGACGAATACAAAATGTTTGGGAAGCAATTTTCGTCAAACTGGGTCAATCGCGACAGTTTTCACAGACTGTTCTACATTTATAATGATGATATGAATAAATATATCCACATTAAAATCAAATATAAACTTATACTTACCATATTTGATGAAATGGACACGACAGATTGGCACATCTTGCTCTATGGAAGAAATTTGTTTTTCAACGAGTTTTGGGACTCTACGAAGACAGTGGCGCTGCGTTGCTTAGTAATTTTTTTTTACATATTCAAAAAATCGTATCAATAAAGTGGATTACTTTCCAATCAATTTTGTGTAGCAATTCCTGCTCAGTTTGGCATTAAAATTAAATTTTTTTTTATTTATTTTCTGTTTTTATGTTTTTGTTTTTTTTTTATTTCCTTATCAAAACTTTCACAATTCACAAAATTGGCAGAAAAATGTTTTGAAATAATTTTGCGGTAGCCCGAATGTAATGTAACCATTTCTTACAAGCAAATCGCTTTTTGGAAATTTTATAATTTTCAAAACTGACACCTTTCACGACTCACCACGATTGTCCATATCAATCATTTACTAGAATAATTTTTAGAGATATGGACTACCTAAATAACCTTAATTCACCCATGGACAACACCTGACCCATTATTGTACTCAACTCTCTAACTATAGGAGGACTCCTGATGGGTAAGTCCTGCACATTCGTCCCGACAATTAAATGTAAAGTTTTACAATATTTAAATTTATTAGTAAATGTACTACTGAATCAATTATGTATTTGATATAGGTTAAGCTTTGGGTTTCTCAAGTACATTGGCACATATATATTTTGCCTTTCTATTTCCTAGTGAAAGATATTTGTATCTTACTGGTGCATTTCCACTAATATATACGTAAATAAATTGAAAATTGAGTTGAAATTAAAAATGATTCGTATTACTATTTTTTACAAATTTTCCGAAACCCTCCTCCCATAAATATTCCTTGCACCCGCAGGTAGGGTATCATAATAATAAAAACTGTAATAAAATAATGAGATTTATAATTCAATAATTAGAATTATTTCACTGATAAAAAATATCTACTAAATTCACTTACTACAAAATAAAGCGAAAGTTATAAAAATATCTTTCCTATTTAAAACGTTTGGGAATGTTAGCCTCAAATATCTGTTTCAGCCCATTGTCTGTCCGTTTTTATTCCATAACATCACACGTTAACCGAGATTTGTTCCGTCCAGATTCTGGAATCTAGAATTCTATTTTCTAGTATTTTCAAATTTGCGATTTCATTTTTCGAGACATTCGAAGCGCGAATTTCTACTTACGATTCTGTGTTTTAATATTGCCCAAGTTGCACAAAATTCATACAAAATTGTATTTTCAATTGTCTTGTAGTTGAGGCAAATACAAGTCAGCATGGTCCATTAAAACCCATTAATTTTAAAACAAAAATAACTCTCTAATACACAGGGTGTCCCACGTAACGTGTTCCCTGGCCATTTTTCTCGAAAATGTGTGGAGATCTAGAAAAAGTCTCTAACAATAAAAGTTACGCATCTTTAGTCAAGGTATCATCTGGTGTAGTCGAAGTGCTTGAAAAAGGACTTGGAAAAGGATATATTAAAAAAATGTCCTTTTCGCCCTCATTAAGGATGCATTTAGATTACATTTTTGAATTCCGCGAATAAAACTAATACGAAAGTGTTATATTCAAAACTCCAGTTTATTATCGAGATAAAAGGTCTCAAATTGTACTCTATGCACCGTGTTCCTTTGCCATTTAAATTGTACTCTATGCACCGTGTTCCTTTGCCATTTTTCTCGAAAATGCACACAGATATCGTCGTAACAACTGGTGTCAGAAGTAAAATAAAATCGCGAAATAAAGTGGTGGCATTTGACTTTGAAATTCAAAGAATGATTAATTGTGTGAAATCGTGTGTAAAAATTCAGAAAGATAATTTTATATTAAACTGTGAGTGAAGTATTAAAGTAATGGGACGCAAAGTAGAGGAGCTTCGCATACAGGAATTGAAAGTGGAGTTGGGGAAGCGGTCATTGTAAACGACAGGTCTAAAGAATGTTCTAGTGGAGCGACTGAGACAAGCTTTGATAGAGGAAGAAAAAAATCCTGAGGCATTTGTTTTCGAAGAAGAACCTGAAGTTGAAGAAGAGCCTGCGATGAATATAGAACAGCTTTGAAGTACTTTAATGAGCAAAATGGAAGCCCGTTTTGATGAACAAAAGAATTCTCTCCAGGAACAAAAGAATTCTCTCCAGGAACAAAGGAATACTCTCGAGGAACACAAGAAATCTATGGAAATCCGTTTGGAGAAACAAAAGAATTCTGCCCGTTTGGATGAGCAGAAGAAAGCTAATGAGGATCAAATGAATTCTCTGCAAGCATGTTTAGAAGAACAAAAGAGTTCTCTGGAAGCCCGTTGGGATGAACAAAAGAGTTCTTTGCAGAATTGTCTAGAAACCTGTTTGGAGGAACGGAAGAATTTTCTTAAAAATTCATTAGACGAACAAAATGGGAAAATTGAAGGAATCCAGCAGGAAGTGCTAAAAGTTCAACAACAAGTATCGGAAGTACAACAAAATGTTACGGAGAAGCTTGACGACTTTAAAGCAGATTTGGAGAAGATGAAGCATAGACAACCTCGGCATGAAGGAACTGAAATATCCGGCGCAGGCAGAATGAAACCTCCAATATTTGATGGACAAATTTCGTGGGATATTGGATGGAATGATGCAGACAAAGCTACAGCTCTAGTATTAGCACTTCGAGGTCCTGCGTCAGAGCTATTACAAACTATGTCGATTGACAGGCAACGTGATTACACTTCATAAGTACAGGCGATAGTATAACGTTATGGAGATGAACACATGCAGCAAGTATATCGCTTGCAGTTACGCAACAGGATTCAGAAGCATGGCGAATCACTACAACAACTGCAGGCTGATGTGGAAAGATTAGCTTATTTTTCATACTCTAGCATCAATGCAGAATTCAATAATGAAGTGACAACAGAAGCACTTGTGAATGCTATTGCAGATCGAAATTTACAGCAAGCACTAAGGCTAGCAGGAAAGAAGTCAACAGCAGAAGCGCTGCCTATGCATTAGCATATGAATCTGCTAGAAAAGCTTCTCGGAGTGCATTACGAGTGAGAAAAATTTCGGTGGAGGAATGTACCTGCAACAGAATGCAGTCATTAGAGAGCACTCCGTCACGCGGAATTCTTCGATGCTGGAAGTGTAATAGACCCGGACACCTCCAAAGGGACCGCAGAAAACGCCGACGATGGAGTCACAAGAAGAGGAGAACAGAAAGGTATGCCAGAGATGTGGAGCCAGGGAGCAAGCTATTCGTGGAGAGACTAGAAATGAAACAGCGACTAGTCACATCGGCTCTTCTGTTGGACAGTCGGAAAACATGTAAAAACTAACTTTGGGGGGCAGAAGTTGGTCGGCAGCTCCGAGGTCATCATTCAGGTAGCCCAGTTGCAGAGAAATAATACCAGTCTCGTTATATATGGAAGTGTAGGGAAAAATGGCTGCGCAATCACTATTGACACTGGGGCTTCGAGATCAATTATTAGAGCAGATCTCGTCAAAAACAAGTGGCTTCACAACACTACCAAATATCTACTAAGAACAGCAACTGGAGCAGCAGCACAAGTTTTTGGAGAAATTACATTGGATGTTCAACTAAGGGAACTACTATTTCGTCACACTTTCCTGGTGTCAGATATCATGGATGAATGCATTCTAGGAGTAGATTTCATGACCACATATAAAATAAATCTAGATGTCGGCGAACGGATCCTCAAATATGGCAACATAGAAATTCTTATGAGACTAGGAGTAGGAGCAGATTATCCTTCCAAAATAAGGACGATGGTCTGTGAAAATACTGTTCTCTCTGCATGCTGCGAGACGCTAGTATCGACAAGGCCTACTGATGACATCGGGACCTGCCGCTTCTATCTGGTGGAGCCTAACCCTACATAAGTAACATCGAACATCATCGTTGGTAAGACTTTAGTGAAGGCAGAAGGGGCAACATTAATTCCAGACAGAGGGCTCAACACATCCGAAAATGAGGTTCAACTAAAAGAAGGTGCTATAATTGGAAACTGTGAACCCGTTCATCACATTGTTAATTTGGAAAATGGTAGTAATATTAAGGAGGAAATACGTATACCAGCTACTACTCAACAGGTTCAGAAACTTCTTTCATCTAGTGCCTTAAGTGAACAGCAATACAACGATGCCAAAGAGGTCATCGATGAATTTTCGGAATTTGCAATGAATGATGATGATTTCGGCAAAACAAATCTTGTCCAGCATCGGATCAATACAGGAGATCCTAGGCCCATTCGGCAACCACCACGAAGACTACCATTAGCCAAACAACTGAAAGTTGCAGATATGATAACTTCCATGAAGGAACAAGGCATAATTGAGGAATCTAACAGCCCTTGGACATCGCCAGTTGTTTTGATCAGAAAAAAGGATGGTAGCACTCGATTCTGTGTGGACTACCGCCAACTAAATAGTGTAACAAGAAAGGATAGCTATCCATTACCAAGGATTGATGACACATTGGACACCCTTTCTGGAGCGCAATGGTTTTCCACATTGGATTTGAAGAGCGGTTACTGGCAAGTGGAAAAATATCCTGAGGACCGAGACAAAACTGCTTTTTCAGTTGGAAGTGGCTTATGGCAATTCAAAGCTATGCCATTTGGATTATGTAATGCTCCAGCGACATTCGAACGACTCATGGAATGTGTTTTACGAGGATTAACCTGCAAAACATGTCTTGTCTACTTAGATGACATAATTATGATCGGAAGAACATTCGAGGAACATAAAAATAACTTACGGGACGTACTTCAAAGACTGAGAAATGCGAAACTGAAGCTCAGTACGAATAAATGCGCTCTATTCAAGAATGAAGTAAAATATTTGCGGCATATAGTTTCATCACAAGCAGTAAGAACTGATCCAGCGAAGATAAGAGCTGTCAAAAATTGTCCTGTTCCAAAGGACAAACATCAATTAAGGAGTTTCCTTGGATTAGCTACCTACTACAGGCGATTCGTAAAAGGTTTTGCAGATATAGCAAGAGGGCCTACATCAACTTACAGAAAAAGGAAAGCCGTTCATATGGTCAGATAAATGTAACGAGAGTTTTGCAAATCTGAAGCAACACCTCTGTAGAACTCCAGTGCTTCACTATCCGAAGCTGGGAAAAACTTTTATATAGGACACGGATGCCAGCAATGTAGGTATTGGTGAAGTGCTTTCACAGGAGGAGGATGGTCAAGAACTACCAAAAGCTTTTTTTAGTAAAGCACTTTCAAAATCAGAGAGAAATTATTGTGCTACAAGGAAGGAGCTACTTGCCATTGTAAACTCAACGAAACATTTCCATAAATATTTCTACGGGCAGAAATTTATCCTCCGCACTGACCATGCAGCGCTTAAATGGCTTTTGCAGTTTCAGAACCCTGAGGGGCAAGTGGCGAAATGTATAGAGCGACTCCAAGCTTATGACTTTGAAATCCAACACCGAAGAGGACGTATCCATGGAAATGCAGACGCCCTTTCACGACGTCCATGCAAACTAGAATGCAAGCATTGCATTCGGGTGGAAGGAAAAGAAACAAAGGCAACTGTATAGCTGATAACGGTGGACCCATCGACGGGTTGAGACAACGAGAGCTTGCGAACAGCACAACGGGAAGACCCAGACATATCACCCATTCTTGCTTTGAAAGAAGACATGGAAAGACCACAATGGAAAGATATCTTGGAGAGGAGTGAGAAACTGAAGAGCTATTGGGCTCAATGGAATTCTCTTCACGTTGAATGTGGTATATTAAAACGCAAGTGGGAATCAACTAACGGCGAGTCATTCCGAATGCAGATAGTCGTGCCAGCATCACAGGTCAAAGATGTTCTAGCAGAAATGCACAGTGGATCATCTGGAGGACATTTGGGGGTGAATAAAACAATTTCCAAAATACGTGAAAGGTTTTATTGGTTACATATGCGAGAGGATGTTTAGGAATGGTGCCGCAGATGCACTATCTGTGCTTCTTGCAAAGGACCACCACACAGAAATAGAGGAGAAATGCATAAGTATAATGTAGGTGCCCCATTTGAAAGGATAGCCGTAGACATCGCTCGACCTCTTCCAGAAACATATAACGGTAACCGTTATATATTAGTTGCTATTGACTATTTCAGTAAATGGCCTGAAGCTTATGCAATCCCTAATCAAGAGTCTACCACAGTAGAGGATCAAGTAATAATGAATTGGGTCAGTAGATTTGGTGTTCCTCATGAACTTCATTCGGACCTAGGACGCAACTTCGAATCGCGGACTTTCCAAGAGATGTGTAAAATTCTGGGAAGAAGAAAAACCAGAACCAACAGAACATTGGTCGAGCATCTAAAGAAAGTAGTCGACTATCACCAACCCGATTGTGATCGACATATTCCCATGTTCTTAATGGCCTATCGATCAGCTGTTCACAGCACGACCGGACAAACTCCAGCAAAAGTGATATTCGGAAAAGAGATGCGTTTACCTAGCGACATCAAGTTTGGTACACCCAGAGGTGAACAAAAGTTACCAGACGATTATATATCGGAGCTTAGACAAGGATTAGCTGATGTGTACGAGGAAACGAGAGCAAAATTAGCAATAAATACTGATCGGATGAAGACCCGCTATGACTTACGTGCTAACTCAGCCGGATTTAATGAAGGTGACCTTGTTTGGCTGTACAACCCGAAACGACGTCCCTCCCAAATTACAACAACACTGGGAAGGACCGTATTCAGTAGTGACTAGAATTATTGACGTAGTATATAAGATTCAGCGGGGTACAAGCGGCAAACGGAAAAACGTTCAACTAGATCGTTTATGTCAATACTGCGAGCATCAAGACTGCGGATCACCTGTTGTTCGGGACGAACAATTTTAAGAAGGGGCAGTGTTACGCGCCACAAAGTGATACAAGCGACATCTATTGGAAATGGAAACAACTTAAGGTTAGTGACATCCTAGTAAACTGGGTTTGGAGAATGGAATATTCGGGAAGGTTCTAAGATAATTCGTAGAGTATAAATACGGTGCTACTCACTTCCAATAGGCGGAGTCTTATTTAAGACAGTGAAGTGAACAAAGCAAACTATTTGGATTGCGATAATTAGAAGTACAGTACTAGCGATAACTATAAAGAGTTGATTTGATCACTATTTGTGAATTTGTGAGAGTAAGCAGTAAAGTTAAATAAAGAAAGAACTTTTGAATGATTATTTAAATATTGTGTTTTAAATAATGAACTAAGGCCACGCTCGTAACAATACCTTTTCAGAAATCGAAAACATTTTGAGGCGTCTTTGGTAACATAGAAGATATAAGGTGTCCACGTTCATCTTAACTTTTTGGAAATATTAATGCCAAGATAGCTTATAAAAGATACTTCGATGCATTGTTTGTTGGGTACATTGTTTTTAAATTTTGTTTCACTCCGTCACTTCGGCCAACTGTGTCCAATTAATGTTTTACAATGAACCGTATTTCTCGATACACACTATCGTCACATTACACCGCATTCGTTGAACAACGTTGTTCGAATGACGAACGACGATAGAAAATAGCAGTATCGATGGCAACGCTACTGCATTTTTGGCCAGAGCGAAAAATCAACTCGGCTTTGATTTTTCTCTGTATGCTCTTCGATTTACGCTATACGACGATAGTATGGATGAAAAGTGTGTGTCATCATTCATTGTTAGAGATTGGAATAGCAGCGTGTAAGTAAATTCAAAGTAAAAAGTTCTAACAACAGTTTTCTGACAAATTCTTACAGCAAGAGCCAATAATTTATTTTCATTCATTGTATTACGCCAACTAAACGACGAGTAATGTGTACGGTACACCATCGTACGTCGTGTGTCGTTCGGACTACGCTCACGATAGTGTGTAGAGATCATAAGTCGAGCAAACAAAAAATTTACATATGCGTAAATATGTTCATTCCTATGCGATACTAAACAAAACGCAGCGTTTTTCACACCCGCCATCATGCCGTCCAATAGAACATCTAACCTCCGACTCGGACAGCAGTGGCCAGTGGTTGGATAGATTCCCTTTCGACTTAAACTTGCTGTATCACAGTCACCCAGCAGAAGATGCTGAAATTTTGACAGTAGTATCATAAGAGGAACTGGGCCAAAAGAGCAGTCAAGTTCGCTTTGGAATAGTATCTTTTCAGTCATCTAGAAGTTATGTGGAATCATTTGGGATATTGATTAACTAGTACTTCTGCATCAATTAAATTCAAATGGTCTCAGTATTTTTTTCAACAAACCAGGTTAAGGAAATAGAAAGGATACATTCTATACTTCTAATTGTTTCAAACACAAAACGTATGCCAATATAATAGCATTTCTTCACTCTATTTCGGATTGTGATACAATTTCCGGTTTTTCTGGAAAGAAAACAATAGTAATATCATTATTGTGCAATTTATATTTATGACGCATAATTAGTTTTCTTTTAAAAAGATGCAGACCAAATAACCATTGCAAAAACTGAATCTCACCTCATAGCTGGTAAAACAAAAAGTGGATACGTCATTAAATCAAACACGATTGGAGCATTACCAACTGGCAGTTAACAAATCTACTTTTAATTTGGAAAAACTTCCCCCAACTGAAGCAGTTGCACAACAATCGGATAAGAAGTCACGACTGACCAAAAATCGTGAGAAAGCTCTTTCAATCCCTAAACACACCCCCCCCCCCCCCCGCCATCCAGCAAACAATTTCACTTAAATTCGCATTTTATTTATTTTTCTCTAAATTCTAGCCTAAACTAAATCTTTTGTCTGGACTTTGCCTGTTTACAATTTTTTTACTTTTAGCCTTTACAATCCGCTTTGGCACCAGCCTATAATATAGCACCGAAACTTCAATTTTCGAATAACTTAGAACAAGAGTGGATATAAAAATCCCGCGGCCATGTTGAATGGTCTCTTTTTTCGCCTGAAGTTCCTGGGCGAAGACGAAATATTTATTTCTTCTAAAAAAAAAGTTTTAGCCCAGAAAATACAAGAACAAATAAAATTATAAAAAAAAAGGAAACTTTATTGCTCTTCCCCTGCCGATTGAAAGGACAACCATCATCCATCCGCGAAAATCAAAGTTTTGTTCTAATACCCTGAATTTAGAGGAATAGCATGTTTAATTTCTTACGAAGCAAACTGACAGGTAGTCGCGTCGCCATACATAGTAACTTTACGCCGGCTTGCACAGACGTTCCGGCTTGATGAACGTTTCAAGTCCGCGCAGGATAGTTTGCTACCCATTAGGCCCCCATGTGGAGAAACACTTCATTCCAGCTGCAAAAAGCGCACCTAGCGTCAAGTTTAACCGCAATAAAGTATGGAATGCTATTATAGAACTCAGATTAAATCTCGAAATTTAATATGTTAACAATATTTTAAAATTATTTTATCTCGTTTGAATTTAACAGTTTGAAACCTTTGCAAAGAAACTTTTCTTATGTATATCAATGAGAAAGAAAAACTATTTTTTACTTTATACTGCAATTTATTTACATCAGTTTTGTTTTTAATATATTTTATTTTGTACCTGTTAGTCATTGCATTTTCCCTAAAATCTCATATATCGGTACATAATCGACATTTGTGGTAAGTAATTTTGAAGATAATTGCACTTTCATGTAAGTACTTCCACGCTCGCCTCTCCGGATGAAAGAATCAGGCTTTCGCAGGTTCATGTCCCTTTAGCACGAACCTAGTGAGGATTCTATGCCGTGGTGGAACGACAGTCTTAGTAAACTCCGTAAAGCCTCCAAAAGGGTTTTTAATAAGACCAGGAGTCTGACGGCTTGACCGCTTAACGAGGTGGCGGCTATCGTAAACCGGTTAGGCTTCCCAGGGCCAGGCTGAGTGTTCTCAGCAAGGCAGATGACCTCTTTATGGCATCGAAGGAAGAAGCCTGAAGACTTCCAATCTCGAAGCATTTTTCGCACTGCAGGCTTGAAGAACACCTCCATTTGTATGGCGAACATGCCCTGCCTCTCTCCACTGATGATGATTGGTCAGCTTCTGCCAAGGTAGTTGATGCGAAGAAAGTGAAATGGTCCACACGGTATTTGCTTGTCCTTCTTAAGACAAAGTGTTGTGCTGGCTCCTTACAACGTTTTCATTTCCAGTGCATGTATCGCTTCTGGATGTGTCGCTGAGTTAAGGAAGAAGGTGAAGGTTGCCTTCACTCCGAAGCCTGGCAAGGTTTCATACATAGACAAAAAGAGCTGGGCGCAGGGTGGCGTGTGCTCCCCGGTTCTCTGGTGTATGTTGATTGATTCACTCATCACGGTGCTGAAAAGCATGAGATTCTCATGAACAGAGATGGGTGTACCTGAGTACTTGTAAGTGCACAAAACTTTTTTTATGGGCCCATCATTACCGGGTACAACTCGCTCCACGCTCATCTGACTAGGATGGAAGTTGTTATCAGCCCTGTGTGTCTGTCCTGCTTGGAAGGAGACAATCGAACACTTTCTGTGTGCTTGCCCGGCCTTGGCCCGGTGCAGGCTGGATACTCTAGTGTCTGCCTTCCTATCTGTAGGTGAACGGAAAAATCTTCCTCATCAAGACCTAATGCGCTTCATTAAGAAGACTGGAAGGTTTTGGTGGTGGGCTTTCTAGCAGGATAACACACTGGGCCATTTTAGTCTCCGTGCATAGGTTTCTCTCGTCGTCCTGCCTTCCTTCCATGAAAGAAAAAACTCGAAAAATTTATTTCACATCAAAACCCATACAATGGGTTCCCATGTAATATGTAAAACATTACCCTGACGCGTGTAATAAAAAAAAAAAAATCATGCATTTCAACGATATTCGGGTGCAAACATTTTATTTTAAGTTTGCTACAGAAGAAACACAATATGCCATTTAATAGCACTCAGAAAGAGCTTGAGTATTTGATATCATATACGACCCAAATTTGGCAACCCAAGGGGTTAGTTACCACCCCCACCGCAAAACTCCCAAACACGTTAAAAAACGGTTATTTAGTCAAGGGTTACAGCGTAGATAAAAGTTATTTAAAAACATCGTTTGTCATTTTGTATTAATTTATAATTTTTTACTACAAGGTATACGGTTAATACACTTCTTTTTTATTAGTAGTAGTACTAGTAGCAGTAAAAACAATTTTCTTGTGATATGCTTAGTTAATTTTTCACCACCAGAAATGTGTTAAAGGCTCATATCGAATTTGGTTTTGCTTTAAATTACTTCTTATTTGTGATTTGAAAAACTCAGTATACTACCAACATGTTCCTTTTATAATTCTTAATTTCCTAATTACAGTACTAAAACAGCGTGAGTGCTTGTATCGAAATGACAATGTAAACTTGCAACAAAGGATGAAATTCGCACCTCCGATCTATATATCACACCTAATCTTGTAATAACTAATTTATATGCGAACACCCATGCAAAGAAAAAAGAATTTCTAACTTTAACCCTCAGAGTAATTTAATTCCCGCCGGGCGGTGCCAATGGTCTATTCATTCTTTTGACAACAGATGACTTAACACAATATAAATTCATTCAAATTCTGTATTTCGAGAGTGATATTACTTCGAGCTATTCGGAGCCTACTTAAAATGTAATGTACATAGGTCGAATTCAGCACTTGTTAGGAAACAAATGAATTCCTTCATCTGCTCCATGCCCGACGAGAAATTTATGGTACTCGAAGAAGAGAGATAAAAAAAGGCCTGTTTGTGTTTATGTGTATGCGACTTACCTTCGCTATATTTTCCAGAAACCCTAAATTACCTTAATACCGAAGAGAATTACAAGATATTTTTCTTAATTACCTTGCGAGCAATTAAATGTAGCTACTTTTTGAAATATTACAGAATACAGCCATACCTCTAAAATTATATGTAAAGTACCGAGAAATGGACTCATACCAAAGGAAGAATATAATGCCTTGTATTTTAAAGTATCTACATATTAAGAACGATTCAGAATTTTCTTAGCTGTGGTCAATACCACCCTTTCGAATATTACACTTTTTTTTATCTTTTTTCCTCTAAACCGGTTTCTACTTGTAGAAATCGTTCTTTGTCGAACGAAATTTTGTACACTTTAAAGGTGAAATTCAAAATATATCACTGCTACTGCAATGCAAGATTCAGCTTCACGAAAAAACTTGAACGCAGCATCATGGCTCTGCGCTGATGCTATTTGATCCAGTTAAGAGTTTTTCAATAAAACTAAGTCATATAATTTCACACCTCTTTAGAACAATGACAGTAATTAGTTGAAACTACCAGTAGGAGATCAGATCAGCATAAGAATGTAAGTTCATACCTTAAATTGCATGAAAAACAAGGAAGAGGAAAACGTGGAAAGTTTTCCGTACAGATGCACTCCACATTCTAAGATAGACCTCACTAATAAATCCTCATACAAAAATATAATTTGTAAGATTAAGTCCAATATATTACTCAGATCTTTGATTTCATTACATGTATAGCACCAACGTCATCCAAAAGAGAACTTTTATGGCCAAAAACAATAATATATATTACATTTGAGAATAGTTAGAAACATATTATTATGTTAGCATCACAAATTTAGAGAAAATTATATCACTCCAAAAACCTACAAAATAATTTACCGAATTAACCTATAAAAAGACTTTAATACATATTCAAATTTCTGAAAATTGACATAAATACAGATACGATACAAGTAATATAAATTAGACGAACAATAAGGGATCAAGATGTCACCCCTGAGGAGCTGCAGACCGTGTAAAATGAGCAGTTGAAAGCGCATTTTTAAAAACTTAAGTGAAACATGAAATCCAATCAACTAACTTTAGGTTGGAAAACAGTACCTACTCTTCTTTTATGTATAGAAAGCCGGTTGTATTAGATGGTGTGATATCTAAACCCCAACCTTGAAATTCCGCTGTGATGCAGTTTCATTAATGCTCTGCTTTCCCTTAATTTCAATTCAATGCATAGTTTTGGTTATGACAGTAGCCACGATTGTGGTTACTCCTTTTACACTCTTCCGCGAATGACGCATGTGTCAAATGAGATTTCATGATTAGGTCACTGACTGACAACATTTACGATATCCACGCTTTGGGCATAGCGAATTATGCAAAATTCAATACATTGAGACTAAAAACTTTCTCATCTCTTTAGAACAAGATTACCATTTTACCACTCACTTTTCTCTTAATTCAGTGTTAATTTCCTATTCACTACTACTGTCGATGGTTATCACGCCTGCTATTCAACTCCACGAAAAATTAGCAAAATTAATAAAATTATAAATCATAGAAACAGGAATATCTAAAAAACGGATGCATTTATGTAGATACATGTACATGGGCAAATGAAAGGTACTTTTCAGGGTTTCTAAATCTTGTACAAACCCTGGATAGTTATTATTATCCATTTTGGCGGGAAAATTGTTAAAATTTTAAAAAATTAGCAATTTTTTCCCCAATTTTTTGAATTTTAAGTACTACAACTTGCGACGGAAGGTGACAAGAAGGCTAGGTGGGCATCCATTGGAAAGCTGACACGATTTGCTATCGTCTGACAAGAATCTCATCTTGATATGGTGTATAACAAGACATTTACAGGGTGTAAAGTGGAAGAAGAACTAAAAATCTCTAATCCCCTTAACGCCGAAACGACCCGTCTTAAGCCTCCCTCCAATCACCTTCTAATTTTTTGATTGTCTCCATCTCAGCTGTCAAATCCTTGAGTTATGTATATTTGAACACTGCCTGAGAGCGCGTCGGGGTAGAGAGGTGAAATTTTGTACACGGTGTTTCCGTAGTAATAGTATATAGAGCTTTAAAAATGGGATAAAGCATACAACCCTTCTCGGTGTTGCAATATACAAATTTAGGTTTTTACGTATACTGTGAAAACGAATAATGATAGAAATTTTTATTGTACTGAAAAGTTTCTCAGAGGTCACCATGAAAAGTTACATACAGACATTCATCTATGTTATCATAAGAATTGATCTTACAATTAGACCAATTCTAACTTTTTTACTTGTTTTTTTTTCCATTTTTCGGAGCTAGTTAGTTGTGTTTTGCTATTTCTTATCCTTTCAAAATGATATTGTAAAATTCTGGTATTTTCCCATACTTTTAAAAGGGATAACAAATACCACATCACAGAGACCGTTACATTGGTGGCTTTATTTAGTCTAGAATTAAATTTATATATATATTTTTCGCGGAAAATGCTTTCAATATAATAAAAAAGTGAAGCTCAATTTCTAAGGAAGAACGGTGCTTTCAGTCATATTTCGGAAAACTCCCGTGATATTATCTTGTCAGAAACCTAGACACATCTGTTCCTGATTCCCAACAAGGGGAAATTTTGAGCTGGATCTGCGGTTCCCAATATATGGTACAAAACGAGGTGGTATACAATAAATAATATTAATTATACAATTAATGTAAAATAAAGTATACATGTAAGCGATGTTGTCTAGGGATGGATAATTATGGTCTATCAAATTAATGCATAATATTGGTTAAAAAATAAACCGTCTGAGTATACATATAAAAATAATTCATTGGCTTAATTTGACTATAACAAAACACCAATTGCCTTTTATATAGCACATAGAGTTTCAATTTTGGAAATTTTAATTTGCAAAACCATACAACCTTCCTTAAACTACAATACTAAGCTAACTAAAGTGAAAGGTTAGCAATTATCAGATTTTATTTATTTTTTGTTAAGCTATGCTCTGCCTTTTTTATATAAGAATATAATTAGTTATTAGCAGTTGACTATAGAATTATACTTGATAAAAGTCGGCGCCGTCTCGTCTCAATTGTGTGGTGAGTATCTCAGGGTTCAATATTGTACCCTTTATTGTTCAGTATATACACAAGTGATCTGACCAATGTAATAGAAGACTCAAAAATACACTTGTATGCTGATGACGCTCAGATATATTTGCATAGGCCGGTTGGCCTTATTGAAGATTGTGTCGAGTTAATCAACCCAGACCTGAAGAGAATCTCTGAGTAGTCCAAGGGGCACGATTTACTTTTAAATTCCAACATGTCAACTTAAATGATTTTAAATCGCGAGAGGATTGATGTCTCACAGTTTCCAACTCTAACTGTGAATGGTACAACTTTACCTCACGTTACCGTTGCTCGAAATTTTGGAATTATGCTCAACTTTTGTATGACTTGCAGCGACTACATTAAAAATATATTAGGTATAATTTATGGGATACTTCGAAGATTGTGGTTGCCTGCGAGGATTCTCTCTCCTGTTCTTCGTTCCAAGCGGGTGAAGACTCTTCTCTTGCCTTATTTTACAAGTGGACGCATTGTCTACCCTCACTTGGATTCGATCTGTAGGAGGAAACTAGTTGCCGCTTTCAATAACTACATCCGTTTTATTTAGGGATTGAGGCGATACAATCACGTTTCTCTCTTCCGTAGCTCTCTGCTGGGTATGTCTCTAGATGCTTATCTGACACTGATAATTTTGCTCTTTCTTCATAAGATCATCCACGCTATGCGTCCCAGCTACCTATTTTCCGACGTCAGCTTTTTTAAACACTGACAGGTACCTAATACTGCGGGTTCCCCGTTATCAACAACGAATTTAGGAACGCTCTCACCTTGTTCACTCCTGACTCGTCATCTTGCCTTGGAAGATGGTCAGGTGGACTGGCATTGTGTTTACACTCCAAAATAACTATATACTGCGCTTATATTTTCGTTTTTATTATTACTATTACTTTTCTCGTCCATCACTTATATCTTGCGGTCTTGTATGCTCTTTCGCTCCCTGCACTGCTACTAGTTGACGCTATTGCTTATTTCTATTTTCAATTTGTACTGGTTTTAATTTCTATTTTATTCCTTATTATGATTTTCTACTTTTGACTTGCTTATTTCTTATGATTTTTTATTTCTTTTTTATTTTGCCATTATGCTTTCTAGCTTTAGTCTTTTCTTTTCTTGTTAGTTTAATATTAATATGAATATAGTATTTGCGTTTCTAATTCGTATCACCATTATATTGTAATATCTTAAATTCTTTTAACCATTAAATGATTTTGAATTTGAATTTGAATTAATTACGTTCTTACTTTTTTGCGCAGCGAGCTAA
This sequence comes from Dioctria linearis, assembly GCA_963930735.1. NCBI lineage: Eukaryota > Metazoa > Arthropoda > Insecta > Diptera > Asilidae > Dioctria > Dioctria linearis. The sequence continues at coordinate 216,741,891 of OZ005741.1, read as the reverse complement.
TTTAACCTGTTCCCCTTCCATGAAATTTTTCTTGCTTTATTTTAATTTTAAAATAAACTTTGATCTTTTTATTTTTTGGCTTTCTTCTCGCAACTTCTCCATCGTGTGAACGCCTCGGACCAGGAGGAAGCACTCCCGTCCGCCGCGTCCACGTCCATAGAAATTCTTGCCCGTATTTTATGGAAGGCAATTTTGTAAAGTTACTCAGTATCGACCTTAGTGCTGGAACACATAGCTCATTTGTCTTATTGGTTGAGATGTTGCGTATTCTGGTTTCTTTTAATTGCTTGACATCGTTGGCAGAAAATAATGTTCCAAATTTCGTACTAACTTATGTCAAAATAATAAACGAATTCCTTATTGAATTTTAAATTTAATAAGTATAGAAAAAGAAATTTCATAGTATTTCACTAAGTACATTATCTCATCTATACATTCATCTTTTATTTTTATAATTAATGTATAATCACGGTGAAATACCATACTCTTTGTTTTACAAACATTTAGTTTCAATCACTCTTGTCCTTTGGTGCTTTTCGCTAAACCATTAACATTCTTTTTCTTTCACATAAGATAGCTTTTCTCTAAAAATTGTTCTATACATGGTTTCAAAAATGTCCTTTGAGCCTGCTATCAGGGTGCGCGTGAGAAGCGGATCCGAACTGAAAGCTGGCGAGAGCTAACGCGAGAAAACTATGCACATACATTTTCATACAAAGTCGCGCGGTCATGTCAGAGTAGAGGCAAAGCGGAGCGCAAAGCAAGAAAGCTGGCTGCGCAGTATTTTCTCGCGTGAGCGAAGATGGTTTTTCTTGAAGTTAGTATAGAAATGACCATACAACATTCCACATACCACATGTTCCCTTCTTTTAATATTTAATTGATGCGCAGAAAAAAAAAAAATTTCAAATATTCTACGAACGAAAATATTCCTCGTCGTCCGATAACTTCATTTTCCGAATGTCACAACTAAATGTAGTGAAAACTAATTTTGACATCAAAAAGTGCATATGTAAAATCATTAGCGCGTCTCGCATTCACTCGGACATCTTCTCGCATTGCTTGTCGCATGAACAAGCTCTGCTTTAAGCTCCGCTCTGCTTTAAGCTCCGCTCTGCTTCTCGCTCGCACTCTGTCTGCAGCTTTAAGGTCGAGAAATATAGCCACAAGTTGCGTCCTCCTCTTCATTTAATCTTATAAGTGACCAGATTAAAGTGGTCTCGCAATAGTGTCCTTTTTTAAGTCCTGAATGTTTCTCGATAAGAAATATGTTTGTTCCTGCTGTTCTTGTTGTTCAAATAAACTTCAAATGAACTCGTTCGATTACTGCTTACAGAATTAATCGAAAACCAGAAAAATAGATACTAAAATTAACCTCAAGCATTTTTCGAGCAATTTGACTTTCAAGAAAATAATATTATAATTTAATTTTTAAACGAGAAGTACGGATCCCAAGGTAAGTCAGCGATTATAATCTAAGTAATATTTTCCAGTTCACGTTAAATTATAATTTCGAATAAAACGATATTATGACAAAAAATTGAATTTAACAAGAGAAACAAGACAGATAGAAGAACATTTACGGCACATTTATTATTTACGCCACGTAAAGAGCTCAAGTTTGCTGAACAATTATTATTCAATTGAAAACATAAAAATTTACGTTCACCGGTGAACAGTTATTTCTATGAGCCGCTAAGTCAAGAATTTTAACGTCTTTCCTATTACGTGACGATGACATTCAATTTTCAATGTGCGCACCATTTAAATGTACGGGCTGCTTGTTAATACACACAAACAGTTCAAAAGTACTTTAGCAAAGAGTTACATAAAACTTTCAATGGAGTTTAAATAATCGTTTAAATGAAATTTATGAGAAAAATAAGTTGAACTTCTTTACCGACATGTGTAGATACATATCGTACATTTTTACAAAAGTATAATGTTCATGAACGTTGTATCCTTAATACAAATGCCTACGTCGCATGTGTGTCCTTTATTCGGCAGATCAAATGGCACAAATATATGATAAAATATCCGAATGTCCTGGATGCTGCGTTGTTGATTTTTCGTGGCCGTAAGCCAAACAGTATTTAATATTTCTATTGTAAATTGAACTATGATACTTATACCGCGGAATTATTTTGCACATGAATTTATTCGAAAGAAGAGAGTCCCTAAATGTCATAAATATTTACGGTAGAGATTCCACATGGTGTAGTATGCTCGGGCGACCATGCCGAAATAACGACCTACATAAATTCAGCCATTGAGTGAAAATTATGTAATTTTTAGTAAATTGAACTCGTAAATACGCAAATATATATACATATGTACATATATGTATCACAGCGTAATAGGCTTTTAAAAATGTATAGCTGCTTATTTCGTTGAGTACGGTTGAGTACGGAAAATTAGTATTAAGCATAGCTTCAAATCGACCTGAAACCAAACAGGAATGTTTATAATTAATTTCACTATGCATTTCCCTGTAAACATAATATTATGTAGTTTGCACATAACATAATCATATACATAATGTATGTATGTACATAAAGATGAATTCCTCGGATTTCTAAATTATGGAAAAATATGTTTTCATTTGTAAATAAAAGCAGGGGTAGAAAGGTAACTTCTATAGCTGCTTCCTAATAAAGTTCGCAATGTTTAACTTGCCAGCTAATTGTCGACAATAGGTACTAATTAACCTGCTTTAGGAGCTGACAGAAATTTTCAGTAAAATTAGAGTTAATATTTTACGGCCTTAATCTGTAGAATGTCTGAAATTATTTATTCAATCTCTAAAATGTTTCCCCCAAATTTTGCTAAAATTCTTTTTCTTGGAGCAACTTTCACGCTTAAAGTCGAACAAACGTGAAATAACGAACGATGCCAGAATTTATGTATTTACTCTACGGCCTTTGCATTGTTAATTAAACAATAAGTTTACATGCTGACTACGTTTTTTACATAGCAACTCCCCATTAGCTTAGAGGGTCATAATTATATCGACTTGTCCCATTTATTCACTTGAACTTATTATGGATTAGTGGATTATTTGCGAAAAGGGGCCAACAAGGTGGCACAGATTATGAATTGAGATCATTATTTGCTTGTTCTCACACTCTTCAAACAAAAATGTGTCTTTTATGTGGATTTCGTTAGGATTTATTAGTCTTGTATATATAGCAACAATTTTCCGTGAAATTATCTTACTTTTATATGAAGGTGTTTTAGAAAATATTACGTCATGTTTAGTACGGAATAGTGAGAGAGGAGCCACATATATATATGAATTTCTGTTTCATAGTCTGTAAATGTTTCTCGAGGGTTTCGGACTATTTCATACGATAATTATTAGTCTATGCAAACCGCGCTTCTGGTAAAAATGTAAAAGAGAAGTCTTGACAACTGTGCCACTCTTTGGAGAGAAATTTTAAGCTAGAAAAAACTTTTTTCACGTACTGTAACGCACTGACACAACTGTAACAAAATATTTCTTGTTTACAGGGTTAAGAAGATGTTTATCGAACATCTTAATTCACTCTGAATTATTCTGCCGATGATGACGAATCACTTTTGAATTTGCCAATTTGCTTGACTGGTTGTCAAAAAAGTGAAAAATATTAGAGCATACATGTGGGATGTAGATATCCGAAAATGTTATAGCAATATCCACGACAACAATTACCACACATCGGACTACACTAGTTAAGTGCAGCAAAATAGAACACAGAAAATTACCAGAAGCACCACCACTTCACGCCCTACACCCCGCTGAGCTTAAAAAATCATAACTTCAGAACGGAGCAACCGAATTTCTGACTCAAATGCTATTAATGCTATAAAAAAAGGGGACTACTTGCACTTTCGCTTTTGTTTTGCATTTTTATTTTGAAGCTAGAAGACTTATCTATCTACATATTTTGAAGTACAAAAAAATTGCGATGATGTTCGGCTTCTTTATGAGATGCATTTCTAAAGTCACGATATACCCAAAGTAAACTGTTTGGCAGTACTGCACTGCTGCAAAGCTGGTGGAGCAAAATGGGTTGGACACCCTCGCATAAAATTAAAAGTTTTTTTAGTATTTTTTAATATTTGCACATCCGTCTGTCCGTCTGTCCGTCTGTCCGTCTGTCTGACTATTTGTCCCTGAATCTGGCCCTCTTCACGATAATTTAAAGAACTGAAATTTTGCACACGGGATTTTTAAAAACATTGAAATTTAAGTTCGAAAATGGGAAAATCGGGCAAATCGTTCGGAGGGTTGCCATAAAAAAACTCGTTTTTTCACTATATATTTGGATACTGCCTAAGAGCACGTAGACGTAGAAAGTTGAAAACTTTGGTTTTTCATATCTAATATATTCGGAAATTGGCTGAGAGCGCGTCGACGTTGACAGCTGAAATGTTGTATACAGCGTTTTCATGAAAATAGTAAATAAAATTTCAAAAATTAAATTAGTCGGGCAACCCTTCTTGATGCTTCCATACAAAAATTTTGGTTTTCACTTTATTTAATTTTTATTTTCATCTCGGATATGCTATTGTTGGTCTCAGAGCAATTATAATTTCTTTGCTGTTGTTTTGTATGTTTTTTTTATTTAGGAGCCTTACCTGTCTATGTAAAAACCATAGTTGGTGATCGGCTGAGATACATATATTCACTGTATATTTATCATTGCGTTTCCGAAATTTTATAGACTTACGTAGATAACTTTATCTATAAGTCTTCTTACATAGCGGTAAGGTATATATGCCCTCCTGCCTCTTCCACAGACTGAATTTGAATCTGGAGCGCACCGAGAGGTCCGGTCAGTACTTTTTTCAACTCACATCACTTACACAGATACATACTTACTAACTTTCATGAAATTTTCAACAAACTAAGGATTTATTATGAGCAAATGCTTGCTTGGTTAGTCTTTCTTGATTTTTAACTCCCTGAGCAAGATGAAGTTTTTACATGTTTTATTAGATAATGTAAGAAACATAATAAAAAAAACAAATAACAATAAAAGTACGTTTTCCAGGATATTCAAGTATTCAGAATAATGTCCTTTTCCACATATATTTTTAAGATGCATTTTTTTCTTAGATATCATGAAATTCTAGCTTCACATGAGTCATATTTGACTGCTGCAGCATGAACAGGAAAATATGTATGAATTTTTAAAGTAGGCCAAAATAGCATTTTTTGGAATTTATAAAATGCCATAGCTTGCGAAATATGAAATGTATAGGGAAAATATTATCCGTACTTTTGTTTTCCAAACCTCCAAGTATGTAAAATAAAAAAAAATAAATTATGGTCATGTCACACATGTCGTCCATTTGATATGGAATGACCCATATAACTCCGGCGACTTTGCGGAATCGCACGTCCATTTGCGTCCACTTTCTGCCGCAGATTCCTACGGCACTGCATCCGTGTGCTAATGTCGTGTCCCCAGCAAAACAATCGCGTAATCCACATAAAAAAAAACTTTATTCAATAAAACTACTTCGAATAATATCTAATATAACTCGAGCTTCTGATTCACACTTATAGCTCTTAACTCCTAATCGCCAAAAACACAACTGAGTAACCTGATCCACTCACAAGTCGGGTCACCTGTTAAAATCATTACCGGGCGGAAGCGACTCTGACCCAGTGACCAGTGCAATACCTTGCAATTAATCGCAAAGCATTACATCAGTCACTGCCGTCAGCTGGAGACCCAATACTGTTAGTAAACAAACAGTAAGCCCAGCTGAGCATTTCACTATGCGAAGTGAATTACTTAACCCTGGCTTAATGCTTAATTACAACAGCAGTGGATGCGACAGTTTTTTAATAACCAATTCGCAATCGCCAAGCATTTAACCGTGCGAAGTAAAATGCTTAGATACTGCAAACTGCTTAATTAGTCGTACACCTGCTGCTAGTTAAGTCATGATGTCACAACCACACCGAATTGAATATTGGGCCACGACATTCCTCCCCCCTGTGAAAGACTAATTCCCAGGGGGAATTAGATCAGGGTGCTCGGTTTAGTTTCAACTACATTGTACATTTTATCGTATATATACAATAATTGTTTTTTTTTTAACATCTTCTACGTTTTATCTTAGCAATATCTACTTCTCTTGATTCAGTTCCAATTTAACAACATGTATTTTTATTTTTCTTTTCTCGTGATCTCATTTACTTCTTCAAACAATCTTTTTGTTCAATTACAATTTAATTATATTCTTAACCCTAATTTTGATATTTCTAAAAATAGTATTACCATAATAACAAATAAAAACTGTACAATTATTTCTAGGATTAGGTTTACTTATACAAAAATTGATTCTAGATTTCATTAACTACATATATTTGTTTTGTCTAAATCCTATTACATAACTACACTATTTACTTTCGTTTAAACATTTTTATACCTAATTCCAAATTTTTTTTTTTCAAATGAACAAATGTTTTTTTTTTCTAGCAATTCTTACACTTAACTTGAATACAATATTTATATTGGTTTAATTACTCAGAGTGATTCCGTCTATCTAAAGGTTGCCACTGTCCTATCCAATATAACACTTAGTGTAACAAAAATATCTAACCCTACAACAGTTGTTACTACGCTAGCCGTACCAGCTGTTTTCCGACTATCGTAGGCAGGTTTGCTGTGGGCAATGTTGCTGTAGTAGGCACGATTATTTGGAGGCCATCGTTCGTTTCCTTGTCTTCGGTAGGCTGTCCTGTTGTTACAGTGGGTTTTATTGAACTCCGGGTGATGGGCAATATCGACAATCTGCTTGATCTAGCCGGTACTGGTTTTTGCTTCCGACATCTCCTGCGGATCAGAACTCCTGCTACTAACATAAAACTGGCAATACTTAACAGCCCAATTATTGAGGTGGCGGCTAGATAGATGGTGTGGGGCTGACTTTGTTGTCGATGTATTTCCTCTCGTGTGATGTCCTCATTTATTTTTTGTATCTCGGCTGCATGATCTCTCCAGGCTTGGTTGGCATTGTCGGCAGCTAACAGCCGTACCTTATGATTTTGATCGCCATCAGCCATAGGCTTTGTAGATCTATTTCTGGTGCTCACGCTATCCCATGATGGTAATTCCGAAAATGAGGGTTGCCAAAGACTAATATTTCGCTGAGCGTGGCAGTGCTCCTCGATTGATAATACTCCGGTAGAACATAGTTCTCCAATCGCTGTAGGTGTATCGCGGCAGTTTACCTCTAGTTTCGTCTTGTCGGCCATCACGAACAACCAGTGATTTCGGGTAATCATGCGGACTAGACTATTCCATTTTGGGAGAATTTTTTCCTTGCATGCCAGCGGGTTGACGTTGAAACTTCGAAAAAGGTTGAGTACACAGCTATCACCAATGGCTGTGACGATTGGTCCCAACTGTGGGCACAGGAAACGCAAATGATTTTCGAGGGTTGTCAGTTGTTGGCATTTCTCATATTGCTGATAGTCTAGCAGGACATACTGGCGATCGTGATTATTTGCTGCTAGAAATTCGGCTCCCAACTCATATACATGGTAGCCGTCCTCATCAACTGCTGCGGGAATGGTGTATACTTTGTGCAGTTCAAAAGCCACTCTCTCCGGCTGAGGAATGTCTATTCTGACCATAATGTGCTGCGGACCCTGCATTGCACTCACCTTAGCAATTTGAGTCAACAATTGGAAGTCCAGAAATTCCTCTGCTAAATCCAATTGTTTTGTAGCGTTTGTCATAATTTCTGTTAGCTGCCGGGCGTGAATAATCATGGGGTGAAGTTTTCCCATGCTCAGTGCGACTAACATGTTCGCATAACCTTCTTGGACATCGCTGAGTTCTCGCAGTTGGAGGGTCATTAGTGTCAGTATTTCATTTATCTCCACTCTCCGTGTTAACGTTGTTATCTCCAGGTCTTGACTTTGCTGCGCGGCGGTGATGGCATTGATTTTATTCCAAAGTTCCTCTCGCTCTGCTGCTGCCTGAACGCGCGACGCATTGAATAGATTAAACGTCGATGTCATCACTGTTGTTTGCTCTTGAAGCAAGGTGAAGGTGCGGTTTTCTTTTTCATCTAGATCCCTCAAAGCCGAGTAGATATTTTCCGAATCTGCGTGATCCATGGTCCCGAAAAGTGTTTTTGACAGGGACCCTATACCATCAAAGAAAGATCGTTTCCTTCGAAGAGTCGGTTCCGCATGGGTGTGGTGCTTCAACTCCTCATCCTGTCTCCTAATCTTCGCCATCCAACTTCCTATTTCCTTAGTGGCTAGCTCACATATGTTCCCGAGTTCTCTCTCTCTATGGTTGATTTTTGTGCAGAGCTGTATAACCAGCTTGCTGCAATTGTTTGCGAACTCCAGCTCGACCGCCAAGTCCGGCATTTCTACTTTGGATAGAATAGTCCAATGCCTAGTGTAAAAGTGTGCTTTTCCTACTTGCTCGAACAATACTCCGGACTGCCTTATGGGCTTTATATTGTAGCCAGCCTGCCCAGCGTATGACAAACTGATGAACATCAACAAGATTATGGCCTTCCATATTCAGCTTCTTAACTTCTCCCAACTAACTATATGACAACCTTCTTAATTTTATCCTACCTAGTATACAAAAAATAAGAAACCACTCTGTATATAATTTATTTAGTACGATTTTTATTATTATTTAGTAAAAATAAAATAAATCACGGTACAGATTTAGTTTATTCTACTATCTATCCACTCCCTCCTTCTCTCTCTCTCTACCACCTTTCGTCCCTTTTGTTTTCAATTACCTTTTTTTTTTTATAAGTGTTCTTTTCTTTTTTACACTTCTCTTTCCAATTGCTTTTTTTTCTTTTTCTTAACTTTTCTTTTTATTTACCAATTTTTTCAATGAGTATGTTTTCTTTTTTCTTCTTTCTCTCGCTACTTTAATTCTTATTCTTTACTTTAATATTGTTATTTTTTTTCTTACTCTCTTTACTTTAGTTTCTTTTTAATTCTCTCTTTTTTTTCTTACCCTTCTTGTTTTTACTTCTCTCTGTTTTTTTTTTTATTTTTTTTTTTTTTTTTTTTTACTTATTATTTTTTTTAAATTCTCTCTTTTTTATTTTTATTAATGATCTTTTCCTTCCAATATTAAATTTCCTCTACAAATGTATATGTTTATGCCTTGCCGGCTCTTCTGGGCTTCTTTTAGCGTCCGTCTCCTGAACGGACTCCGAATCGGGCCACTAGGTCTCTTCTTTCGTCCGTTCTTGTACGATTCTGCTGCTTTACCTGTAAGGTAAAATAAAAACAAAATTTACTAAATAACAGTATCATTCAAATTTTTTTAACCGATTCACGTGAACCCGTTTGAGCTTTCTCCCGATAAGGATTGTTACATTCTCTGGGCTATGAACGTAAATTACTTTATAAGGACCCTTGAAGATTGACGACAGTTTTCCCGCCCTAGCCGGGTCCCTAACCAGAACCTTTTCACCGACATGCACCTCTATCGCCCTCGCGGATCTATCATAGTACTTCTTGGCGGACAATTTACTTTTGATCAAGTTTTGCTTTGCTAGTTCGAATGCCTTTTGCAATTTAAACCGTAACACATTATGATATTTATCGGCATTGTATAGCGGTTCAGGCTTCCGCTGCAAGCTACTGGGAACTTCCGAGACGAATACGAATTAAAGTTTCCATTGGTGTCAATTTTGTGCCCGAATGCACCGAGTTGTTGTAGGCATGAGCTGCCGTCCGCAGGAATTCGTCCCAATTCCGCGGGTCTTGATCTACAAAACTTCTCAAATAGCTTGCTAACGTGGAATGCTGTCTCTCTACGGCATTTGACTGCGGATGATAGGCAGTAGTCTGTAATTTTTTTATTTTCAACATCTTACAGAGGGCCTTCAGCACGTCTCCTGTAAAATTCGCTCCTTGATCAGTAACTAATTGTTTTTGGTAGAGTATATCGGCTGAGAATTTGCTCGAACAGTGCTCGTGCCACAGTATTCGCTTCCTGATCCGGGATCGCTACGAAGTCGACGAACCTAGTGAGATCATCCACCAAGGATAAGATGTATTTGTTGCCATTGTGACTCAACGGCAATGGTCCCACCAAATCGACGTACACCTTCTCAAAAGGTTTGCTTGAGATTGAAGTGATCACCAACGGCATCTTAGTAGCTCGACTGTGTTTATTTTTTCTGACACTGCGGGCAGCGCCTAATATACTTCGCGATATCCCTTTTCATCCCTTTCCAATGATAGAAGCGCTTTACTCGTTTTAAGGTCTTATCTCTTCCGAGATGTCCTCCAAACCGAGAGTCATGGAAGTCCTTCAAGATCGGCTCAACTTTATCTGGATCTGTGATATGCTGTGGGTTCGGATCACCCATCACCTTTCCTGCTATTACTTCTGCCTCATCGAGGTCACCCCATTCCTCTTCGGATTCCATAGGTGATGTATCCTTTACTCCGGAATCTTCTCTTCGAGCTTGTGCCCGAGTGATAGCTAGGCATGGATGCATTTCGCTCTCCTCGAATTTGGCTTCTGTTATTCTTTGGGGTATTCTGCTTAGAGCATCCGCATTGCCATTTTCCCTTCCCTTTTTATATAAAATCTCGAAATCATACTCTGACAATTTCTGATGAAATCGTACCATGCGTGACGTCATATCTCTAACCTTGAAAACACCCCGAAGAGGTTGGTGGTCAGTAATTACTTTGAAATGCCTGCCCAACAGATAACATTTATAGTTACTTACGGCCCAGACTATGGCTAGTAGCTCACGTTCAGTTGTCGAGTAGTTCCTCTCGGCCGGATTGAGTGTGCGACTGGCGTAACTTATGGGCCTTCCTTCCTGCTCTAGAACTGCCCCTAGGGATTCACCACTAGCATCCGTCAGTAACGTGAATTCCTTCGTGAAATCCGGATAAGCTAATAATGGAGGCGTAGTGAGAGCCTCTTTTATCAGGGTGAATGATTTATCACATTTGGGTCCCCAATCAAACCTTACCTTTTTCCGTAATAAATTATTAATTGGAGCCATGATTAGTGAGAAGTTAGGGACGAATTTCCGATAGTAATTAGCTAGCCCCAGGAAAGACTGTACCTGTCGCACTGTCTTTGGCCTTGGAAATGTCTTTACGACTTCCACTAAACGTTGATCTGGCTTTACTCCCTGTTCCGAGCAAACATGACCCAGATACACACTTCTTTTTTTAGAAACTGACATTTAGCAGGTTGTAGTTTCAAGTTATGATCCCAAAAACGTTGGAATACTTGCCTTAACTTATCGTTGTGTTCGTCTAAGTTTTTTGCAAATATCACAACATCATCGAGATACACGAAACACTTTACTCCCTGTAACCCTGTTAATATGCTGTTTAAGAGCGATTGAAAAAATGGAGGCGCTGTCTTTAGCCCAAATGGCAATCTTTTATAATGAAAATGATTGAAATTGGTACTAAAAGCCGTTTTCTCTCTATCTGCTGGATCGATTAGTACTTGATGATATCCGTTAGCTAAATCTAACGTTGAAAAGTACCTAGAATGACCTAGTCGATCCAAAATATCCTCAATTCGCGGAAGTGGATATGAACAAGGGATACAGACCTTGTTGAGTTCACGGAAGTCTACGCACAACCTATACTTGCGATTCCCAGCTTCATCAGTACCCTTTTTGGGTATCAGGAGTACTGGAAAATTAAATGGACTATCACTATGCTCTATTATGTCATCCTCTAACAATTTTTCGAGTTGCTTCTTACACTCTTCTCTGTGAGCTTCCGGCATTCGGTACTGCTTTCTATGTATGGGTCCTGTGTTGGCCATAGAGGTAATTGAAAGGTTTTTGTTGGAGTATAGGTCAGTTTGTCTCCTGGCAAATGATAAATGTCACTGTATTCGTAACAGAGCTGAGTCACGGATTCCCTCTCCTCTGGATTGAGATCTTCTCCAACAACAGTGATTGTTTCATTAATTTTAGTCGCTGTTGCCTTTTATTACACTTCCCTTCAGGATCCGCTAGTGGTACTACTGAATACCGGTTCAGTCATTCTAACTTTGGTTTGAAATCTTTTACCTCCACGGCCTCAGTCCTAGCATTTATGATTCCCACAAAGGCTTGTCCATTCTTAGGCCTGATTATTGTATTTCCGCAATACACTCCAGGACATATTTCTTCGGCCATGCATAGCATTTCAGCCTCACTCTCAACTGGGATTCTCACCAGTTGCTCTGTTCTGGGTTTCAAGCGTATTATTGGTCCATTCGTGCTCTCGCGTTCAAGAACAAGTGCAGAAGCTTTCATCCGGGATTATTGAGCTGGACTTCCGTGCGAGGATGCCCTAGCTCGTTTTCCCGTTCAACAGCTACGTCTCACCTGCTCTTCACCCCACATGCCTGTAGGCCATGTTATGAACTCATCCCTTACCAGGCGATCATCTAGTTGACCAGCCTCCGTATGAAGGGTTGCGGTCAAAGTATTTCCCCGCCTGTGTTCATGTTTCAGCGCCTTTGCATCCCGGGTGACCTTCATCTCGTTTTTCTGCTGGGATTGTTTTTTGGGCAAGGCCTTCCGTCATCTTTTTCACTCTCTCGTTTCTCTTGTTTATCTGTGTTAGATACCGGTCTATGCTGTCTGAGGGCTGCCATCGCTTTACCAATAATGTCCTTTAGCTCTGTAATTCTCTCTTTAATGCTCTGTTTCACTGTTTCTGTTGAGATTTCTCGAGGATTTTTGTTACTCGATTGACTAACGCTTCTTTGACAAGCTTTGACCAATGTCACTACGTTAATACTTTCTTTTCCTTACATTCGCAAAAAGAGGCTTCTCCTCCTTGTTCCTTTTTACATTCCGTATTGATAGTTTTTGGTTGATGCAGTCGATGATAGCTCTATCCTTAAGAAATTCAATACCCAGTATTCCGTCAGCTGGTATTGAGTCTGTGTCATAAATTACATTGAACTCGCAAGCATGCTCTTCAGTATCTATACATAACTTGGATTGACAAACCCCTACGGACTTTCCTTGAGCCCCAAATAAACCCCCAATATATTCCCAGTCCTGCTCGTAATTCCGCAATATTGCTTGGCCTTCCTTCAGTTCCTGTGCTTTTATCTCTAACTCCCTTTCCTGGGCCTGAAAGCGTGACAATTCCTCCCTAGTTAAGATATTGCTTCTTCCTGTTGACATTTAGGACTGTGAGACTGTTATACCTCACGCACATATTTCCATTATAACCACTACACTTGTCACTTATCACTTAGCACTCTTAACACCGACATTAACAGGTACGCGAAATATACTTCTTACCGCCTCTCATTGATCATACCTATCAGCGCTTTTGTATCTTACTGAATTACCTAAAACGTACGTACATATGCTCCAACATAAATCTGACAAAGACTTTTAATCCAGAAAGATTCTTCGCGAGTACTCGAATACTTATTAAATGTATTCCCAATTTAAGTAAAAACGCATAAAATTTTAAAACAGAGTGTAACTAACTGCATTTTGGCACGGTGGCCGTACTTTACCGACAACCTTAAAAGAATTAAATTTTTTAGATCCACTTAGTGGAATCACGTTAGAGCTATAGGAATTCAACAAACCCCAACGATACCTCGCAAAACCGGCACGAAACAGAAATACTTATTATTTCCATACAATACACAAAAAGAACCTCCAAATGGTTCAAAAGATTTTGAACCACTTGCCTTAATGTTGTAGAAAATTAATAATGATATATACTCTGTCTCAGGGATTGTAGCAACATGTGTAAGTGTAATTTTTTTTTTTTAGCTGAAATATGGTAAGACTAGCAGCATTCTCTTGCAACACTACTTAGCACACCAAGAAAGAGGAACCAAACCTATCAAAATGAAGTGGAAACGAGAAAAGCCCTTTATCTAAATTTATTACCATAAAAATAAAAAAAATAATCAGAGATTCCATTTGACAACAATTGCAAAGACTATATATTTGCACTTAACCAATATCGGCAAAAGGCCAGTGAATTTTTAAAATTCCAAGAATATGTTCATATAACTCATCACGACTACATGCATACCTAAAAGTTTCACACCGTGGGATCCCTGTCAACACTACTTAACTTTCACTTTCAGCAAAAATTTTAAATTTATCGGAAAATCACCATAACTCACTTTCTTGGCCAAATAAATACATAAACACATATATTCCCCTACCTTTTGTTATCTAATCTATATGTAGGTAGGTATGTATATTCTGAGTTTTTTTTTTTTTTAGATATATATATATTTATTTTTTCCTTTATTGAATTGTGTTATTTGATAACAGGAAGGAGAGTGCACTTTGTTTACCTACATCCATGGATTTAGCGAATTAAGTTTGGTTTATTTTTTATAAGAAACATTCAATACTTTCTTCTTCTTATAATATAAAATCGCACATGATATTTCACAATGATACGCCACTCACTGACTCACACACTTTTTGCTTTATCTTCACATCAAATTTTTAAAAAGAAAAACCCCGATGAAATAACTACTTATATTTTAAATTGCTCACCTAACACACGAGAAAACTTTCAAACGCCCATAACTATTAACGCTTAACACCAAAACTCACACTCAGCATTACAATAGTATCTTTAGGCTGAAAGATCCAACTTAATAAACTTAATTTAACACTTCTTAATTTTAACCTGAAAAGTAAATTAAATTAAACAGATTTTTTTTTAAAAACAAAAATAAAAATACCAAAAGTTTTAAATTTTTTACTCGTAAATAAAACAATACAAAAAAAAACACCACAGTAAGAAATCATCACATTTCTTACCTTAGTTTCACCGGCTGCGCCAAATTGTCGTGTCCCCAGCAAAACACTCGCGTAATCCACATAAAAAAAAACTTTATTCAATAAAACTACTTCGAATAATATCTAATATAACTCGAGCTTCTGATTCACACTTATAGCTCTTAACTCCTAATCGCCAAAAACACAACTGAGTAACCTGATCCACTCACAAGTCGGGTCACCTGTTAAAATCATTACGGGCGGAAGCGACTCTGACCCAGTGACCAGTGCAATACCTTGCAATTAATCGCAAAACATTACATCAGTCACTGCCGTCACTGGAGACCCCAATACTGTTAGTAAACAAACAGTAAGCCCAGCTGAGCATTTCACTATGCGACGTGAATTACTTAACCCTGGCTTAATGCTTAATTACAACAGCAGTGGATGCGACAGTTTTTTAATAACCAATTCGCAATCGCCAAGCATTTAACGTGCGAAGTAAAATGCTTAGATACTGCAAACTGCTTAATTAGTCGTACACCTGCTGCTAGTTAAGTCATGATGTCACAACCACACCGAATTGAATATTGGGCCACGACATTCCTCCCCCCTGTGAAAGACTAATTCCCAGGGGGAATTAGATCAGGGTGCTCGGTTTAGTTTCAACTACATTGTACATTTTATCGTATATATACAATAATTGTTTTTTTTTTAAACATCTTCTACGTTTATCTTAGCAATATCTACTTCTCTTGATTCAGTTCCAATTTAACAAACATGTATTTTTATTTTTCTTTTCTCGTGATCTCATTACTTCTTCAAACAATCTTTTTGTTCAATTACAATTTAATTATATTCTTAACCCTAATTTGATATTTCTAAAAATAGTATTACCATAATAACAAATAAAAACTGTACAATTATTTCTTGGATTAGGTTTACTTATACAAAAATTGATTCTAGATTTCATTAACTACATATATTTGTTTTATCTAATCCTATTACATAACTACACTATTTACTTTCGTTTAAACATTTTTATACCTAATTCCAAATTTTTTTTTTTCAAATGAACAAATGTTTTTTTTCTAGCAATTCTTACACTTAACTTGAATACAATATTTATATTGGTTTAATTAGCTCAGAGTGATTCCGTCTATCTAAAGGTTGCCACTGTCCTATCCAATATAACACTTAGTGTAACAAAAATATCTAACCCTACAACAGTTGTTACTACGCTAGCTGTACCAGCTGTTTTCCGACTATCGTAGGCAGGTTTGCTGTGGGCAATGTTGCTGTAGTAGGCACGATTACTTGGAGGCCATCGTTCGTTTCCTTGTCTTCGGTAGCTGTCCTGTTGTTACAGTGGGTTTTATTGAACTCCGGGTGATGGGCAATATCGACAATCTGCTTGATCTAGCCGGTACTGGTTTTTGCTTCCGACATCTCCTGCGGATCAGAACTCCTGCTACTAACATAAAACTGACAATACTTAACAGCCCAATTATTGAGGTGGCGGCTAGATAGATGGTGTGGGGCTGACTTTGTTGTCGATGTATTTCCTCTCGTGTGATGTCCTCATTTATTTTTTGTATCTCGGCTGCATGATCTCTCCAGGCTTGGTTGGGCATTGTCGGCAGCTAACAGCCGTACCTTATGATTTTGATCGCCATCAGCCATAGGCTTTGTAGATCTATTTCTGGTGCTCACGCTATCCCATGATGGTAATTCCGAAAATGAGGGTTGCCAAAGACTAATATTTCGCTGAGCGTGGCAGTGCTCCTCGATTGATAATACTCCGGTAGAACATAGTTCTCCAATCGCTGTAGGTGTATCGCGGCAGTTTACCTCTAGTTTCGTCTTGTCGGCCATCACGAACAACCAGTGATTTCGGGTAATCATGCGGACTAGGCTATTCCATTTTGGGAGAATTTTTTTCCTTGCATGCCAGCGGGTTGACGTTGAAACTTCGAAAAAGGTTGAGTACACAGCTATCACCAATGGCTGTGACGATTGGTCCCAACTGTGGGCACAGGAAACGCAAATGATTTTCGAGGGTTGTCAGTTGTTGGCATTTCTCATATTGTTGATAGTCTAGCAGGACATACTGGCGATCGTGATTATTTGCTGCTAGAAATTCGGCTCCCAACTCATATACATGGTAGCCGTCCTCATCAACTGCTGCGGGAATGGTGTATACTTTGTGCAGTTCAAAAGCCACTCTCTCCGGTTGAGGAATGTCTATTCTGACCATAATGTGCTGCGGACCCTGCATTGCACTCACCTTAGCAATTTGAGTCAACAATTGGAAGTCCAGAAATTCCTCTGCTAAATCCAATTGTTTTGTAGCGTTTGTCATAATTTCTGTTAGCTGCCGGGCGTGAATAATCATGGGGTGAAGTTTTCCCATGCTCAGTGCGACTAACATGTTCGCATAACCTTCTTGGACATCGCTGAGTTCTCGCAGTTGGAGGGTCATTAGTGTCAGTATTTCATTTATCAACACTCTCCGTGTTAACGTTGTTATCTCCAGGTCTTGACTTTGCTGCGCGGCGGTGATGGCATTGATTTTATTCCAAAGTTCCTCTCGCTCTGCTGCTGCCTGAACGCGCGACGCATTGAATAGATTAAACGTCGATGTCATCACTGTTGTTTGCTCTTGAAGCAAGGTGAAGGTGCGGTTTTCTTTTCCATCTAGATCCCTCAAAGCCGAGTAGATATTTTCCGAATCTGCGTGATCCATGGTCCCGAAAAGTGTTTTTGACAGGGACCCTATACCATCAAAGAAAGATCGTTTCCTTCGAAGAGTCGGTTCCGCATGGGTGTGGTGCTTCAACTCCTCATCCTGTCTCCTAATCTTCGCCATCCAACTTCCTATTTCCTTAGTGGCTAGCTCACATATGTTCCCGAGTTCTCTCTCTCTATGGTTGATTTTTGTGCAGAGCTGTATAACCAGCTTGCTGCAATTGTCTGCGAACTCCAGCTCGACCGCCAAGTCCGGCATTTCTACTTTGGATAGAATAGTCCAATGCCTAGTGTAAAAGTTTGCTTTTCCTACTTGCTCGAACAATACTCCGGACTGCCTTATGGGCTTTATATTGTAGCCAGCCTGCCAGCGTATGACAAACTGATGAACATCAACAAGATTATGGCGACTGCTTCCATATTCAGCTTCTTAACTTCTCCCAACTAACTATATGACAACCTTCTTAATTTTATCCTACCTAGTATACAAAAATAAAAGAAACCACTCTGTATATAATTTATTTAGTACGATTTTTATTATTATTTAGTAAAATAAAATAAATCACGGTACAGATTTAGTTTATTCTACTATCTATCCACTCCCTCCTTCTCTCTCTCTCTACCACCTTTCGTCCTTTTGTTTTCAATTACCTTTTTTTTTTTTATAAGTGTTCTTTTCTTTTTTACACTTCTCTTTCCAATTGCTTTTTTTTCTTTTTCTTAACTTTTCTTTTTATTCACCAATTTTTTCAATGAGTATGTTTTCTTTTTTCTTCTTTCTCTCGCTACTTTAATTCTTATTCTTTACTTTAATATTATTATTTTTTTTCTTACTCTCTTTACTTTAGTTTCTTTTTAATTCTCTCTTTTTTTTCTTACCCTTCTTGTTTTTACTTCTCTCTGTTTTTTTTTTTATTTTTTTTTTTTTTTTTTACTTATTATTTTTTTTAAATTCTCTCTTTTTTATTTTTATTAATGATCTTTTCCTTCCAATATTAAATTTCCTCTACAAATGTATATGTTTATGCCTTGCCGGCTCTTCTGGGCTTCTTTTAGCGTCCGTCTCCTGAACGGACTCCGAATCGGGCCACTAGGTCTCTTCTTTCGTCCGTTCTTGTACGATTCTGCTGCTTTACCTGTAAGGTAAAATAAAAACAAAATTTACTAAATAACAGTATCATTCAAATTTTTTTAACCGATTCACGTGAACCCGTTTGAGCTTTCTCCCGATAAGGATTGTTACATTCTCTGGGCTATGAACGTAAATTACTTCATAAGGACCCTTGAAGATTGACGACAGTTTTCCCGCCCGAGCCGGGTCCCTAACCAGAACCTTTTCACCGACATGCACCTCTATCGCCCTCGCGGATCTATCATAGTACTTCTTGGCGGACAATTTACTTTTGATCAAGTTTTGCTTTGCTAGTTCGAATGCCTTTTGCAATTTAAACCGTAACACATTATGATATTTATCGGCATTGTATAGCGGTTCAGGCTTCCGCTGCAAGCTACTGGGAACTTCCGAGACGAATACGAATAAAGTTTCCATTGGTGTCAATTTTGTGCCCGAATGCACCGAGTTGTTGTAGGCATGAGCTGCCGTCCGCAGGAATTCGTCCCAATTCCGCGGGTCTTGATCTACAAAACTTCTCAAATAGCTTGCTAACGTGGAATGCTGTCTCTCTACGGCATTTGACTGCGGATGATAGGCAGTAGTCTGTATTTTTTTTATTTTCAACATCTTACAGAGGGCCTTCAGCACGTCTCCTGTAAAATTCGCTCCTTGATCAGTAACTAATTGTTTTGGTAGAGTATATCGGCTGAGAATTTGCTCGAACAGTGCTCGTGCCACAGTATTCGCTTCCTGATCCGGGATCGCTATGAAGTCGACGAACCTAGTGAGATCATCCACCAAGGATAAGATGTATTTGTTGCCATTGTGACTCAACGGCAATGGTCCCGCCAAATCGACGTACACCTTCTCAAAAGGTTTGCTTGAGATTGAAGTGATCACCAACGGCATCTTAGTAGCTCGACTGTGTTTATTTTTCTGACACTGCGGGCAGCGCCTAATATACTTCGCGATATCCCTTTTCATCCCTTTCCAATGATAGAAGCGCTTTACTCGTTTTAAGGTCTTATCTCTTCCGAGATGTCCTCCAAACCGAGAGTCATGGAAGTCCTTCAAGATCGGCTCAACTTTATCTGGATCTGTGATATGCTGTGGGTTCGGATCACCCATCACCTTTCCTGCTATTACTTCTGCCTCATCGAGGTCACCCCATTCCTCTTCGGATTCCATAGGTGATGTATCCTTTACTCCGGAATCTTCTCTTCGAGCTTGTGCCCGAGTGATAGCTAGGCATGGATGCATTTCGCTCTCCTCGAATTTGGCTTCTGTTATTCTTTGGGGTATTCTGCTTAGAGCATCCGCATTGCCATTTTCCCTTCCCTTTTTATATAAAATCTCGAAATCATACTATGACAATTTCTGATGAAATCGTACCATGCGTGACGTCATATCTCTAACCTTGAAAACACCCCGAAGAGGTTGGTGGTCAGTAATTACTTTGAAATGCCTGCCCAACAGATAACATTTATAGTTACTTACGGCCCAGACTATGGCTAGTAGCTCACGTTCAGTTGTCGAGTAGTTCCTCTCGGCCGGATTGAGTGTGCGACTGGCGTAACTTATGGGCCTTCCTTCCTGCTCCAGAACTGCCCCTAGGGATTCACCACTAGCATCCGTCAGTAACGTGAATTCCTTCGTGAAATCCGGATAAGCTAATATTGGAGGCGTAGTGAGAGCCTCTTTTATCAGGGTGAATGATTTATCATATTTGGGTCCCCAATCAAACCTTACCTTTTTCCGTAATAAATTATTAATTGGAGCCATGATTAGTGAGAAGTTAGGGACGAATTTCCGATAGTAATTAGCTAGCCCCAGGAAAGACTGTACCTGTCGCACTGTCTTTGGCCTTGGAAATGTCTTTACGACTTCCACTAAACGTTGATCTGGCTTTACTCCCTGTTCCGAGCATACATGACCCAGATACACCACTTCTTTTTTTAGAAACTGACATTTAGCAGGTTGTAGTTTCAAGTTATGATCCCGAAAACGTTGGAATACTTGCCTTAACTTATCGTTGTGTTCGTCTAAGTTTTTTGCAAATATCACAACATCATCGAGATACACGAAACGCTTTACTCCCTGTAACCCTGTTAATATGCTGTTTAAGAGCGATTGAAAAAATGGAGGCGCTGTCTTTAGCCCAAATGGCAATCTTTTATAATGAAAATGATTGAAATTGGTACTAAAAGCCGTTTTCTCTCTATCTGCTGGATCGATTAGTACTTGATGATATCCGTTAGCTAAATCTAACGTTGAAAAGTACCTAGAATGACCTAGTCGATCCAAAATATCCTCAATTCGCGGAAGTGGATATGAACAAGGGATACAGACCTTGTTGAGTTCACGGAAGTCTACGCACAACCTATACTTGCGATTCCCAGCTTCATCAGTACCCTTTTTGGGAAAATTAAATGGACTATCACTATGCTCGATTATGTCATCCTCTAACAATTTTTCGAGTTGCTTCTTACACTCTTCTCTGTGAGCTTCCGGCATTCGGTACTGCTTTCTATGTATGGGTCCTGTGTTGGCCATTAGAGGTAATTGAAAGGTTTTTGTTGGAGTATAGGTCAGTTTGTCTCCTGGCAAATGAAAAATGTCACTGTATTCATAACAGAGCTGAGTCACGGATTCCCTCTCCTCTGGATTGAGATCTTCTCCCAACAACAGTGATTGTTTCATTAATTTTAGTCGCTGTTGCCTTTTATTACACTTCCCTTCAGGATCCGCTAGTGGTACTACTGAATACCGGTTCAGTCCTTCTAACTTTGGTTTGAAATCTTTTACCTCCACGGCCTCAGTCCTAGCATTTATGATTCCCACAAAGGCTTGTCCATTCTTAGGCCTGATTATTGTATTTCCGCAATACACTCCAGGACATATTTCTTCGGCCATGCATAGCATTTCAGCCTCACTCTCAACTGGGATTCTCACCAGTTGCTCTGTTCTGGGTTTCAAGCGTATTATTGGTCCATTCGTGCTCTCGCGTTCAAGAACAAGTGCAGAAGCTTTCATCCGGGGATTATTGAGCTGGACTTCCGTGCGAGGATGCCCTAGCTCGTTTTCCCGTTCAACAGCTACTCTCACCTGCTCTTCACCCCACATGCCTGTAGGCCATGTTATGAACTCATCCCTTACCAGGCGATCATCTAGTTGACCAGCCTCCGTATGAAGGGTTGCGGTCAAAGTATTTCCCCGCCTGTGTTCATGTTTCAGCGCCTTTGCATCCCGGGTGACCTTCATCTCGTTTTTCTGCTGGGATTGTTTTTGGGCAAGGCCTTCCGTCATCTTTTTCACTCTCTCGTTTCTCTTGTTTATCTGTGTTAGATACCGGTCTATGCTGTCTGAGGCTGCCATCGCTTTACCAATAATGTCCTTTAGCTCTGTAATTCTCTCTTTAATGCTCTGTTTCACTGTTTCTGTTGAGATTTCTCGAGGATTTTTGTTACTCGATTGACTAACGCTTCTTTGACAAGCTTTGGCCAATGTCACTACGTTAATACTTTCTTTTCCTTACATTCGCAAAAAGAGGCTTCTCCTCCTTGTTCCTTTTTACATTCCGTATTGATAGTTTTTGGTTGATGCAGTCGATGATAGCTCTATCCTTAAGAAATTCAATACCCAGTATTCCGTCAGCTGGTATTGAGTCTGTGTCATAAATTACATTGAACTCGCAAGCATGCTCTTCAGTATCTATACATAACTTGGATTGACAAACCCCTACGGACTTTCCTTGAGCCCCAAATAAACCCCCAATATATTCCCAGTCCTGCTCGTAATTCCGCAATATTGCTTGGCCTTCCTTCAGTTCCTGTGCTTTTATCTCTAACTCCCTTTCCTGGGCCTGAAAGCGTGACAATTCCTCCCTAGTTAAGATATTGCTTCTTCCTGTTGACATTTAGGACTGTGAGACTGTTATACCTCACGCACATATTTCCATTATAACCACTACACTTGTCACTTATCACTTAGCACTCTTAACACCGACATTAACAGGTACGCGAAATATACTTCTTACCGCCTCTCATTGATCATACCTATCAGCGCTTTTGTATCTTACTGAATTACCTAAAACGTACGTACATATGCTCCAACATAAATCTGACAAAGACTTTTAATCCAGAAAGATTCTTCGCGAGTACTCGAATACTTATTAAATGTATTCCCAATTTAAGTAAAAGCGCATAAAATTTTAAAACAGAGTGTAACTAACTGCATTTTGGCACGGTGGCCGTACTTTACCGACAACTTTAAAAGAATTAAATTTTTTAGATCCACTTAGTGGAATCACGTTAGAGCTATAGGAATTCAACAAACCCCAACGATACCTCGCAAAACCGGCACGAAACAGAAATACTTATTATTACCATACAATACACAAAAAGAACCTCTAAATGGTTCAAAAGATTTTGAACCACTTGCCTTAATGTTGTAGAAAATTAATAATGATATATACTCTGTCTCAGGGATTGTAGCAACATGTGTAAGTGTAATTTTTTTTTTTAGCTGAAATATGGTAAGACTAGCAGCATTCTCTTGCAACACTACTTAGCACACCAAGAAAGAGGAACCAAACCTATCAAAATGAAGTGGAAACGAGAAAAGCCCTTTATCTAAATTTATTACCATAAAAATAAAAAAAAATAATCAGAGATTCCATTTGACAACAATTGCAAAGACTATATATTTGCACTTAACCAATATCGGCAAAAGGCCAGTGAATTTTTAAAATTCCAAGAATATGTTCATATAACTCATCACGACTACATGCATACCTAAAAGTTTCACACCGTGGGATCCCTGTCAACACTACTTAACTTTCACTTTCAGCAAAAATTTTAAATTTATCGGAAAATCACCATAACTCACTTTCTTGGCCAAATAAATACATAAACACATATATTCCCCTACCTTTTGTTATCTAATCTATATGTAGGTAGGTATGTATATTCTGAGTTTTTTTTTTTTTTTTAGATATATATATATTTATTTTTTCCTTTATTGAATTGTGTTATTTGATAACAGGAAGGAGAGTGCACTTTGTTTACCTACATCCATGGATTTAGCGAATTAAGTTTGGTTTATTTTTTATAAAAAACATTCAATACTTTCTTCTTCTTATAATATAAAATCGCACATGATATTTCACAATGATACGCCACTCACTGACTCACACACTTTTTGCTTTATCTTCACATCAAATTTTTAAAAAGAAAAACCCCGATGAAATAACTACTTATATTTTAAATTGCTCACCTAGCACACGAGAAAACTTTCAAACGCCCATCACTATTAACGCTTAACACCAAAACTCACACTCAGCATTACAATAGTATCTTTAGGCTGAAAGATCCAACTTAATAAACTTAATTTAACACTTCTTAATTTTAACCTGAAAAGTAAATTAAATTAAACAGATTTTTTTTTAAAAACAAAAATAAAAATACCAAAAGTTTTAAATTTTTTACTCGTAAATAAAACAATACAAAAAAAAACACCACAGTAAGAAATCATCACATTTCTTACCTTAGTTTCACCGGCTGCGCCAAATTGTCGTGTCCCCAGCAAAACACTCGCGTAATCCACATAAAAAAAAACTTTATTCAATAAAACCACTTTGAATAATATCTAATATAACTCGAGCTTCTGATTCACACTTATAGCTCTTAACTCCTAATCGCCAAAAACACAACTGAGTAACCTGATCCACTCACAAGTCGGGTCACCTGTTAAAATCATTACGGGCGGAAGCGACTCTGACCCAGTGACCAGTGCAATACCTTGCAATTAATCGCAAAGCATTACATCAGTCACTGCCGTCAGCTGGAGACCCCAATACTGTTAGTAAACAAACAGTAAGCCCAGCTGAGCATTTCACTATGCGAAGTGAATTACTTAACCCTGGCTTAATGCTTAATTACAACAGCAGTGGATGCGACAGTTTTTTAATAACCAATTCGCAATCGCCAAGCATTTAACCGTGCGAAGTAAAATGCTTAGATACTGCAAACTGCTTAATTAGTCGTACACCTGCTGCTAGTTAAGTCATGATGTCACAACCACACCGAATTGAATATTGGGCCACGACAGTAATTCAAGTCTCTGAGTACTATTGACACAAGGAGTATGTAAGTATATATAGAATTGAAGTCGAATAATCTCCACTGTATTTGGATGTATTTGTGTGTAGTGAAACTTGGCCTATCGCTATGTCACTGCAGCTGCATTTCACGTCCAGACACTGATACGTGCATGGGGTTTAACATTTTGTAAAAACGGCACAACTAGCGTGGATTTCAATAAGTATATAAATGTGTTTCATTGCTTATGAAATTTTGGTTAATCTATTGAATGCGACTTTAGAGATATATATTCCCGACCCTTTTGGACCTGGGACACATATGGGGACCATGCCTAAAGCCAATTCCTGGCTGTGCTACTGATTTATGTGCATTGTTGGCAGATTAGGTTTTAATTCCTGCAGATTTAAGTCTACCTAGCCTATAGGTCTAATACCTGGGATTTTGGGTTAGTGACAGTGCACATTTTCGTATTGAGTAATGCAGTAATTCAGTAACTCGCAGTTTGCATGTTTTATCCGAACGAAAGATTGATCGAAAATGTGAAATAAATAATTAAAGCAATTAAATACCTTATTCGTAACAATTTGAAGTAAAATATTTTTAAAATCAAGTATTCGAAAAAATATAAAAAATCTAAGGATCTACGCGTGTGTTTAAAAAAAGTGTGTTGATAAAAATCAAAAAATATAAAAAAACTTTTAAAATAAATACGTAAATTGAACTAAAAAGTAAAAAATAATTATTTCTTTCTTTGTTATATATACACAAAGAAAAGTTTTATTGCAAAATATTAAAGGCCAGAACTCAGATTAAATCTTAAAATGTTGGGCAAAATATTATGCCAAATAATTTAAAAGATAAATCAGCCACCCCACCAACCTACACCTCCCTGTACAAAAGTTAGAAAATCACGAATTTTAAAGTGAGAAAAGTCTGCTATAGAGTTTCTTACAGAAGAAAAGAAAATATGCCATTAAATAAGACTCAGCAAGATCCTCAATTTGGTATCACAAACAGCCCAAATCAGGCAACCGCAACGGGTGAAGCTACCGCCCGCCCCACCAAATGTAATTATTTTAGCACATCGGAAAGCTCCCCTGTCACTCATACAAAATCAAAAAACGCATGTAAATGCATCCACGTATATTACCCTAAAACTCTTCCTAAAATTTCACTTACTTCACGAACAGCGCTCTTACGGACAAAGTTATTTAGACTGGGGTTTTGAGTACATACAAATTATTTAAAAATTGTGTTCTATCGAACACAAGAAATGAACCAATGTCGAAATGTAGCCAACGATACAAAAGAGCAGTGATACATTTCGGACTGTTAATGCCAATTTAGCTGATCGCGAGAAAATTGTTAATATGGTGTTGGTGGTAGGTATAAAAGTGTGTTGTATTTGCTACCTTAAAACATACGAAAAACAATCAATGGGGCCATACAGTCAGTCAATTCTTCAGTAAATTGCAGAGCTATCCAACCGTCAAGAGGGGGCATTGAGATTGCCTGATCTTAAAGTCTATTTGCTTCGCTGATCAAATCCAGGCTCTACAAGTACGTCCACCTGAATTACCGAAGAATTTGTTGAGCCTGACTTAGAATAGCTTAACAGCACCTTAGTTTCAGTGGAAAACTCTCCAGTGTCTAAAAAGAGACTTAAGAAAGGAAGCTGAGCTGCATCAAAATGTACTGATTTATATGTGTATGAAATAAAATAAAGGAGAGAGTATTTAAAATTCCTGAGAATTTTACAGACGAACTCGAAGCAGTTAAATATGGTGAAGAAATGCAGACAACTGCCAAGCAGTATCAATTTCTCCGCAAGATCAGATATGAATTGCACATAAGTTATTATATGGCAGACAGAGCAAATTATTTGCAAATTGAAGAAGGTATCATGTCTTAACATAATCCAAAAATCGACAGAAAATTTATCATGAACGACGTCAAATGGTTTGTGACCGAGTTTTATGAACTTTCATCTTGTTCATAAAATTCCTGATTTCCCGGGAAACCGAAATTATGAAATAGTTTCCACTGAAGATGTTAAAGTAAAAAAAAAAACAACGTAGGTTTGTGCTGGTCAATCTCAGGGAGGTTTATCAGCTTTTTAAGCGGAAATATCACGACAGAGTTATTAAGTTCTCTTAATTTGCTGGTGTTCTTCATTCACACTGTGTTTTAGCAAATTCAAGTGGGACTTATTATGTCTGCCTTTGTATACACTACCAAAATATAAAACTGATGTGTGATGTTTTAAAAATAAATAAGCGAATTTCTAGCGAAGTTATGTAATATCGTGAACTTCTTTAAACAACTTTCCACTAAACCTAGACATGCCATCCTTTAAAGCTTATTTAGAATCCTGATGGTTGTCTTTTGTGTACATTTGTTCCATCACGCTACTGCAGCACAAGTGATCATGGGACTACTGACATTATAATACAATTGTAGTAATTATAGTATGGTTACAAATTAAAATGATAATTTTCAGAAAATTAAAAACTTAATAATCTTAGGATTGCTTAACTGCAACCAGTACGAACATGTGAGAACAATATCGGCAACTATATCTTAATGCAAGTGTGGCAGTACCTACCTCTACTTAATTTTTAAGTTTAATTAGTCACATCATAGTCGTTCGCTCACAGATAGTTTTGTTTTGAGCTTTCATGTATTTCAGGATAACCATATAATTTTTCGCAGTCAGTTCTTGCTACCAATCTTTTTTCTGAGACAGTAGAGGTTCTCTGAGTCTATTATCTAGGCACACAGCACGATCGAGTGAATCATTAGCACTTATTATTCATTAAGATGTCATGTATAAAATAGCATTCAGAATTATGACTCGAAAGTCAGATCATTCGGTGCCTTTTTTTCCCTTCATTAGAGCACTAAGGAGGATAAAGGTAATAAAATGTAATGAATGTATTTTGAAATATATTTTAAATCTGGAGCTCCGCTGAGCATTACTATTATAAGTATGTCAAAATAAGTTTGACGGTACGACTTAATTAAAGAATTTGGCAGTTCCCTAATGAAATATTAGCGTCTAATGAAGTATTAGATAATTATACATTAGTTGTGTTGCCTATATATTTTCGTAACTTTATTGATAAAAATATTTCTCGGAAGAAAAGTAATTAAGAACTCCAGCTATTAATTGGCTTAATGTACATCATTTTGCTATCTTTATTATTATTTATTATTTATTTTCCAGTAGTTCTATTATAACTATTATCCAAATGTATGGCAGTATTTTTGGACCTTACAAGGTGTAATTCAAATACTTGAAATCTATATTTTGCAATTCCCTCGTATTCGATATGATCTGTTGCGATATTTCATTTTCTTCCAGAAATATTAATACCCCCTCTACCATGGTGCTGAACATAAATAACATAAGTAATCATAGGTCTTACTAGAGTTCCCGAGCCTTTTCGACTAGCTTTCGGCAGCTTTACAGTGCTAGTGTAACTTTCTAGACCGTTCTATCTATATGTTTGTTGAGATTATCATCGACAGTTATCCCTAAATATTTAGCCTCTTTTAATGTTAAGAGATTCTTGACAAACAGGATAGGACTAGAAAAATATAATTGATATTTTATTTGGTTTGGGATTTTTATAAAACAAGCGATCGTATTTGCTTTTGGTGATACCCTCAAGGTCATCAGCGTAGCCATCCGATTCAGTTCTTTGATGCTATCTATGCTTAACCTCTAGATGCAAAGAGCTCTGGAATATGGTATAGTTTATGGGGCTCAAAAAGTATATCCACTGTAACTAAACGAATAAAATAAAATTCAATACTCGATATCAGACAGAATGGTAGTTAAATTCAAATAAGATGGAAATAGATACAAATGTAGAAAATGAAACCCTAATCTGGTATACTGACGGTACTAGAACCGACATAGGAGTTGCGATAGGAATATATACAGGAAAACCAACAGCTAACATTTTTCTCAACCTAGGAAAAAACACCGTAATATTTCAGGCAGAAGTATACATATGCCATCTCCAAATGAACATACGAAAACCTCAGCTGTTCCTACACTAGCAAAGAAAAATTATGTATATAGATAGTCAAGCGATACTGAAAGTCATCTCATCCCTTGAGGTCAAAACGAAGTTAATGTGGGAGTGAATCCAAGCATTAAAGACCTTACCATAAAGAACCACTTAACACTTGAAAGGGTGCCATTACATTCGGAAATTGATGGTATTGAAAAAGCAGACTTACTGACCAAGAAGAGAGCGGCTATGTTCCATATCGGACCGGAAACATTTATCAGTATCTCCTATAACACCGTGTAACATACTGAACCACATAAAAAAACAAATGTACATCAATGACAGGCAAGCAAAAGTTTCATCGAATGACCTTCAGCAAAGAAAAACCTGGATCTTTTAAGACTACACAGTAATCAACACAGAATTATTACAGGAGTTTTAATCGAACACTGCGAACTCAATAAACACATCCACGAAGATGAATTTTTCAGACATTTGGCTCATACTTTTTAAGGACTACCGACTTCGAGGAAATTTCATCCAAAAGGATACTGCTTTTCCTATGAAGAATGGGATTATTGCTTGAACTATAAAAGAAAGCAATGCACAATAACTCAATCAATGGCTGCCGATCAAAACGAATTATAAACTTAAATCTAAATCTAACTTCAGTAGTCGTTTTTATTTTTAAATGAACCTTTAAATATATATTTGTATAAGAGTTACCAAAGTACTACAAAATTTAATTAACTAAATCCATTTTAATCGAATTCAATTTAAATAAGTGAAGTAGATAACGATGAACTGTTCCCTTTCCATGCTCCAATTATTTGTTTTCAGATAAAAGCACTTAGCTTAGTCAAATTTATTTCTTAAAGTATATAAATGCCTGAAAGAGCACCAATCTATATATATATTCTACATTTCCTATTAACAATCAGTCTCAAGTCTTAAGTCAACTATTGAGTAAAGCCATTCACGCTCCAATACCCTAACCAATATGCACCTAATAAATTGATTAAGTGCAGCGTAAGGGTTTACACAACGATGAACGTCAATAGCGATATTACAATAATTATTATATATATCCTTGCAGTATGTGCAGTGGTTGTATAGATTTCGTCCTACCTTTGATCCATTGTTCGTTTATATCAAATGATTTCGTATTATTGGACATAATTCATATTGTCGTAATATTTTCCTGTTTTTTTTCTACAGTATTCCATGTCAGGCTGTATTACTTTTATATCCTAGTTGTTAAGGATTACACTCGGACTAAAATATTAGTGAATACAGAAAGAATGTTTTGCTTATGATGTTGATTGTTATAGTTCTAACTACCGACGCCTTCATACCTTAAATATTCGTATTTATGTATACACATCACATATCCTCTTATTTGCAGCTAGTTTTTATATCTAAGTTCTGGATACAGTCTACAGCCCTATAATAGAATCTTAGTTCGTTACACCCCCTTAGAAGTGTTTGTGTCAGCTGCAATTTTAAAATGTACTAATTTGACTGCATAGTGAAATAATAGGCATATGTAGCACCCTATGAAGCTTCCATTTCTATTTAAACGTTTCTTGTTCTTCGATCTTTCAATGGCCATGGCCACTCAAAAGGGCTAACCACCGCAAGCATCCAAGTATATTTTGAAAACTCTCAAATATCGGAACAAAATACAGGCGCAGTTTTTTCCACCGAAACGATTGTAATGAGTGGCGGCTCCAAAACCCCAAAAACACCCATTTTTTTGCACACTTTTGCATACTTATGGCATCTAGAACATTTCAGCCACTCATTACTTTCCCTAGAAAAGATAAAATATACTTTCCCTAAAAAATATGGAAAAAGAGACATAAAAAGCAGCACGCAAGACATGTGATAATCAAGCCAAGCCAGTAATACACATTACAAAAGGCGGCCGTGAGAATTTCCTAATAATCGTTGCTGCGAAGCAACCAAAATAAAAATCTAAATGTGCCATATGTGTCGTGATGCAACTAAAGAAAAACTCAATTGTTTTACTTCCTCAAACATGAGGAAATAGCAACGCTCAATTGCTAACAATCGAGCGTATCAAATTGCATAACAAATGAGTGCAGTAAACAATTCCACTTCCTCAGTAAAAATCCCCAACATATGGTCAACTGGGCCACTAAGATACTATGTACATACATGAAATTGTTTACATGAGAATATTTCAAGCATTCTCGGAGGGGAATGTCTTACGAAAGCATTAAGTACTCAAGAACTTTCTTGTCAAACGTTCTCAGTGGGGAAAGCTTGAAAGCTGATAGGAACAAACATAAATTAAGAACGAGTATCGAAGAGATACTTGCTAATTCCTATAAGAATTTCCCGAAGGAGAAAACTCAAAATGTCTTTCTGCTTCTGTGATGCGCTGGAAACCTAGTAAAGGGGCGTGGTTTCTTGTAAATAGGAAATACTCAACTACTGATCATGAGAAGATGGCGTAACCCTAAAGTATAAATTTCCGATCATTTCGTACGATCGGGGCAGTCAATTTCAATAATTTAAAAAATCAAGAACTACTGATAAGATTCCCCCGACCAACGGTAAGGAATCTATCAGCTAACTCTATAAGTGAATATATATATATTGTAGTAGGACAGTGTGTGCCTTCAATAAAAAGAATCAAGAGTGTATTTTCAGTAGTAGAATAATTAACAGATTAAAGTGTTAAGTTCTTAATAACAGAACAATTAAAAGAATAAGTTTGTATTCCAAATAAGAGAATTAAATGTGGACAGAATAAAATCAAAGTACTACCTACAGAGTAAACGTGATAGTTTTTTTTTCTACACATAACCCAGAGAAGGGCAGGTGATCTTCCTCGATTACGAGAAGCACTCCCTCGTCCTGTTGCCCAACAAACGCGCAACAAAAATTGGTGGCAGCGGTGCCGATTTCCACGTGAAAAACCAGGAGAAAAAATTACGGCAAAAAGATAGAAGATCTCCATGTGCTAATGTGCTACCCTAGGCATCAGGAAGATTTACCCGCGGTAGAACCGGAAGAAAACATCGCCCAGATCATCGAGGACGTAGAATTTGAAGAGGACGTCAGCGAGTACGAAGAGGACATCGATATAGAGTCCGGGACCAGCGACGCAGGAGACGAAGATCCTTTCGACAGAGAGCTGGACTTCCTGCTAGAGAACGAAGCCTCTGCAGTAGAAATATATTCAGCTATCCATAGAAGAAACAACCCTGACGACGACGACGAGGCAACGTGGGACTTTGACACGTAAGAGCAAGTACGCGCAGTGATGGACCAATAAGCAGGAGAATAGCAGCAGGCAAGGAAAATATATGTAAAAACAAAACTAATACAAAAGTGCAAATAACAGTGCCAGTAAAAAAAAAAGAAGACTATTTTCATCATGGGAATACAACAGTAAGTCCTCCAATTGCATATTTTAAAATTTTATCTTTTATCTTCTACATAAATTAAATTTTTATATACATTTTTTTTAACGTTTATACATATATGTATCATATTAAGAAGTGAAAGTGTTAGTTTAAAAAAAAACTATTCTCTCTCTCCGTCGCGTTTTAACAGGAAAAGTTTTCATTTTTAACAAATTTAAAAAAAAAATTTCAACCTTTTGTCTCAAGGAAATTTTTTCCTCTTCTCCTCACACAGGGCACTTTCGAGCCAACCCTCGTGTTAAATTTCATTTAAGTTTTTTATTATTATCTTATTTTCTAAATATAATAAGTAAAGTGGAAAAAGGTTTGAGTGCAGGTTCCGTCTTTTTACAGTCAAAATTGTAGTGACACGTGCGAAAAATTATTCAGCCCGAGCTACTCATAGCAACAGGCTTTCTGGAAATCGTTTAGCTCGCGCTACGCGATTCATAAAATCCACAAAAACTCCAAAAATGGCACCTGGAACTGAATCCAATGAAGCCACGGCACTTAAAATATCCCTCACTGATGCACGAAATATGATCCCCGAGTTCGATGGCAGAACCGAGGATTTACACCGTTTAATCACCTGCTGTGAATTATTGCTCACACAAGCCAAAACCGTTCAAGACAAAAATATCTTTCTTACTAGACAAGCTCCAAAGACAAAGCTCCAGGTCCAGTTTACGACTTGCTAAGATTTAACGACATCTCTTCATGGGATTCTCTAAAGATAGAGCTAAACGCTCAGTTCCAAGAAAAGAGACCGCGAGTAGCTATACAAGGAGAGCTAATGCGCCTTAAGCAAGGTACTAGCGAAGATCTCACATTATTTGCAAACAGGGTAACAAAAGCGTTATCCGATTTAAATTCTGCAACTTTTAACGAAGCAACGGAAACCGCATCAGAATATCTTCTCAAAGAAAATGAGCAAAATGCTATACGCGCATTCGAAGATGGCCTCAGGTATGAACAATTGAAAACCATCATAAAAGCTCGATCTGAAAACGAATTACAAAAGTTAATTACTTTTGCTAGTGAGGATTCGCACAGAATCGAGGAGGCACATCAAAGTACGCCTCGCATGAATACACCCAATGTTTGTGAATACTGTGGTAAAAAGGGTCACAATAAAGAGACCTGTTTTAAGAGAAAACAGCTCCCAATGTTCTCTACCTCCCCCAACATCAAAAGAGAAGTAAACAGAGTGATCTGTAGCTATTCCCATAAGCCAAATCACAGACAGAATGAATGTCGGAGCCGGCTGTACGATGAACGGACAAGGCGATCAAACTTCGAAAGAGATCGACCATAATTCTCACCAAGGCAGCAAACTCCTCGTCAAGGAAGTACCCCCCATAGCCAACCGACTAATTTCAGACAAGTCAGATGGTCAGATGTACGGAATCAATTTCCGAAAAACGAGTTTACGCGGGAGGTATCGGACGACGAACCTTCCCGCCTCATAACTACGCAAGCTATCGTTCACAAGCATCCCCAGTAAATAACCAAAGTTATTTGACAAAGTTAAGGGTACCTATAAAAGCCCTTAACCATTCCTTGACAGTGACTATTCCAGTAGATTTTTCAATAAAAACCCCAGCCACTTTTCTACTCGATACAGGCGCTGAAATCAGTTTGACAAAAGCTGAGTCTACACATGACGAGGCACTTGTATACGAGGATAAACGCTGCTTTATCACTACTTTGGCTGGGTATAGTTTTCCTTCTTACGGAATTACTTATGGTGCAATTACATTTGTCACGCCAGGTACCGAGTTTACGCTGAAACACCCATTTCATATAGTCCCGGAAGGCAGTAAACTACCTTGCGACGGTATTCTAGGGAATGACTTCCTGAAAGAATACAACTGCGCAATAAACTACTCAGACATGTGTCTAGAGGTTTGTTTAAGGAGTAAACTACCTAGGGAAAAATAAAGTAAAGGTAATAAGAATGTAATAAAAACTGAGCAGATAGACAATAAAGAGGAAAAAGGGAAGGAAAGGACAAATAATAATAATAGTAAACAAAGTGAACAAAGGGAACCTCAAATGGAAGAGGTAGACAAAAACAATCAACAGAATTTTGGAAAGATCATCCAATTATTTTATTATCTTTTTATAATAATGATAAATTATCTATCCAGAGCATCTAAGACCCAGTGCAATTCGGTATGTGAGAATTCAGAAATAATTCCAACGGATCCCAACAGTAGTATAGAAATGAGCAACAATCCCTCATCACTGAATATAATTAACCTCCCCCCTCGTTCAGAAGTAATTGTCACACTACCCGTCGAAAGAAACGGAGAAGCTTTTAACCCAGAGAAGGGCCGGTGATCTTCCTCGATTACGAGAAGCACTCCCTCGTCCTGTTGCCCAACAGGCGCGCAACAAAAATTGGTGGCAGCGGTGGGAAAAAATAAATTATCTCCATTATGGACAGGCCCCTACGAGATAGTAAAAATGAACTCCACCGAAAATTCCACAATTAAAATAGGGAATAAGCTTAAGACTGTACATAATAACAATCTAAAACTATTTTTGGAATAAAGCCTAATCCAACCTATTATCTCAGGACCATCTCCCTGATGACCGTTCTCGTACTTTGTGCTTGTGTACCAGCAGCAGACTGCTCATTAAAAATCACCCCACTAGAATCGAATCCTGGAATCTACTTTGAGGAAGTAGGACGCGTGGGTCTGTATAGCAACGAATGGCAGGTAATAGTGTATTACGACCTAACAGATTTCAATTTCGAGCTTGAGAAACTAACAAATTGTACAGAATCAGCTCAGACACTCTGTAACATAATCGAATACAAACATAACAAACTCCCTCTCTGTGGCGATATCACACATCAATTAAACACACTCACACGGGTTCTTAGACAAAATTCACTATTATTAACAGAACAAAACAACAGATATAAACGCGGGGTGTTCAATGGTATAGGTACACTCAGTAAAACTCTTTTCGGCACTTTGGATGAAGAAGATGCAATCCAAATTAACCAACACATAGAAAATCTCCGAGACAATGAGGATCATTTACTAGAATTGATCAAGAATCAAACACTGATCGTAGATACCACAGTAAATATATTTAACAAAACCCGTTATGCCATAAAGGAACAATTTATCCACATAGACAAGAAATTAGAGAGTCTTATGTCAGCAAGCTATCGTTTAACTAGCGACAATATTAAACAAAATATCACGATAGAACTGGAGACACTTGTCTCTTTAACAACCTTAATGATGATTAGGTACCAAAATGTACAAAATATCCTTATCGACCTAGTCACAGATGTACGGCATGGTAAAGCACACCCTTCAATTATCACTCCTTCGCAAATGAAAAATGCGCTAGAGACCATTCAAAAAGAAATACCAAATTCCCTTACCTTACCCATCAATAAAGAGAAAAATAATCTCTTACAGATCTACCAAGTTAGTAACGTACGCACAGCAGTTGTTAATAATAAAATAATTTTTCTCCTCAAACTCCCTTACCTTTCAGAGAAAACTACCAATTACTGAAGGTATATCCATTTCCAACACCAGATAATGGAAATTTCGCTTACATAAAGCCTTCTCTCGAATACCTAGTAATAGACTATAACAGAGAGCACTATTATTCGTTAAACAATTTCGATTTACAAAATTGCCAAACATCAGACTTAACCCACTACCTTTGCCGCATCGTACACCCGATATTTAATGTACACTCAATCAATAATCTATGTGAGATTGACCTACTCAAACATTCAAAATTAATTCCTGCTCACTGCGAAATCCAAACAGTTCCAAAATTGGATTTCTGGATCCAACTTTCTCAACCCAACAAATGGCTGTTCTCTATGAAAGAGCCAGTAGTAGTCGATACTGTATACAACAGTGAAATAACCCCCATCAGTTGAATAACACTGGTGTGATTGAATTATCAGTAGGATGCTACCTGCGTACCAAAGATCTGATAATCCAAGCCTACAATATTAAAGAACTTGAGCTAAACAGCCACTACCTACCATCTATCAATCTTACCTACGAAATACCTACATACACACAACAGCAAGCCCCCATACAGTCTAAAGTCCGAGTCATAAAATTCCACGACGATCAAGAATTATCACAACTCAGTGCCGCTATAAAAGAGCAAAAACAACAAGAACTATTTAAACACGAAAAAATTATTCCACATATCATCCGTCATTACGCTCTACTATACCTACTTGCAGCCATAATATTTACCTTCAGCGCTTACAAGCTTATAAAAAAAACGCAAAACACAACAAATGAACACAGAAAGCCCGTCTATTGAACTTGAAAATGTTGATACCGATTACCGCATAACCATACAAGGTTAAGGCCAACAAATTCAAAAGCACAAACCAAAGCACACTCGCTAAAAAAAAAAAAAAAAAACACAAAAAGCTCGTACACAAAGATGTTCATATAAGAAGAGAGAAAGAGAGTTTTTTTTTAAAAAAATGTAAGAGTTCAATAAAAAAATAAGAAATAATGATTATATAATACTAAGCAAATCTTTTATTATAATTAGTATAATAAATATCGAACTAAATTAGATAATCAAATAACATAAAAAGCATAAAAGCACTAATAAAGTTTTTTTTAGCTCTGTATAGAAATATGTGGCCTTACGCCTAAGTATATGCAAACATAAGATAAATACATACATTATACAAGAAAAAAATTATTTAAGTTCAGATAGTGCGTAATTCATTTTTTTTTTCTTTTCAAATGTAATGTTATTTAAACTAAAGGCTAAATTAGCGTAATTAAAAACTTATTAAGATATTTTACTTTTAGATATAAAATTTGCTCCAAAGTTAAAGACTGTAGAAAGCATTAAGTTAGCGCCTAGTTACCATTTTTTTTTCTCTTCCGTTTTTATAGTAGTGCATAGTTAGACTAATAAGAATAATAAGATAAGAAATTACCACTATGAAGGTAAATAAACAACAATGTCAAACTAACATAGTTAAGGATTTAACATATGTATAGAATAACGATTTTTAGGATAATCTAAGAAAAGATTACTCTGAAATTAGGTCTTATAGCGCCTAATTGTTAACTTTATATATATATATATACATAGCACTGTAGAGTGTACTTAAGTAACGCATAATTGCCTACCTTGTTTTATACATAGCAATATAGAATGTAATAAAGTCAAATATGTAATAAAGGCAAATAAATGCCAAAATGTTAAGAAGCATCTTTTCTGATCAGATAGCAAGCAATACGAAACGCATTCACTCTTCCTCCTCTTTTCGAAAATTCTCTGAATTTTCTTTTCCTAGGTGGATGGTGTAATGAGTGGCGGCTCCAAAACCCCAAAAACACCCATTTTTTTGCACACTTTTGCATACTTATGGCATCTAGAACATTTTAGCCACTCATTACTTTCCCTAGAAAAGATAAAATATACTTTCCCTAAAAAATATGGAAAAAGAGACATAAAAAGCAGCACGCAAGACATGTGATAATCAAGCCAAGCCAGTAATACACATTACAAAAGGCGGCCGTGAGAATTTCCTAATAATCGTTGCTGCGAAGCAACCAAAATAAAAATCTAAATGTGCCATATGTGTCGTGATGCAACTAAAGAAAAACTCAATTGTTTTACTTCCTCAAACATGAGGAAATAGCAACGCTCAATTGCTAACAATCGAGCGTATCAAATTGCATAACAAATGAGTGCAGTAAACAATTCCACTTCCTCAGTAAAAATCCCCAACATATGGTCAACTGGGCCACTAAGATACTATGTACATACATGAAATTGTTTACATGAGAATATTTCAAGCATTCTCGGAGGGGAATGTCTTACGAAAGCATTAAGTACTCAAGAACTTTCTTGTCAAACGTTCTCAGTGGGGAAAGCTTGAAAGCTGATAGGAACAAACATAAATTAAGAACGAGTATCGAAGAGATACTTGCTAATTCCTATAAGAATTTCCCGAAGGAGAAAACTCAAAATGTCTTTCTGCTTCTGTGATGCGCTGGAAACCTAGTAAAGGGGCGTGGTTTCTTGTAAATAGGAAATACTCAACTACTGATCATGAGAAGATGGCGTAACCCTAAAGTATAAATTTCCGATCATTTCGTACGATCGGGGCAGTCAATTTCAATAATTTAAAAAATCAAGAACTACTGATAAGATTCCCCCGACCAACGGTAAGGAATCTATCAGCTAACTCTATAAGTGAATATATATATATTGTAGTAGGACAGTGTGTGCCTTCAATAAAAAGAATCAAGAGTGTATTTTCAGTAGTAGAATAATTAACAGATTAAAGTGTTAAGTTCTTAATAACAGAACAATTAAAAGAATAAGTTTGTATTCCAAATAAGAGAATTAAATGTGGACAGAATAAAATCAAAGTACTACCTACAGAGTAAACGTGATAGTTTTTTTTTCTACACATAACCCAGAGAAGGGCAGGTGATCTTCCTCGATTACGAGAAGCACTCCCTCGTCCTGTTGCCCAACAGACGGGCAACACGATTAACTCGAAAACATATTAAAACTTTCCACTGCACGCAAAAGCGGCGATGAGTACCCTTTGGGCTAGTATCTGCTAGAAACGGAGACAGGCAACAGCTATTTTTTATGTTACTCCAAGAGTGCCTTCAGTAATTCCTGCATATTCTCGGCCGATGGTAAAGTCGACGGCTTTCAATGACATGATGAATTACGTTAATAACTCTCATATATGTATATGTACTGAACATAGTGTCCGTAAGCTTGAGACAAGTAACGGATGTCAAGAATGCTTAAAATATTAGGCGCCACGCCCCAAGCATTAATTTCGATGTGATGTGCCCTCTGCTGCTGTGTAACCTTAAAAACGGGATCATTTAACCTTTATTACAGTTGGGTGTGAATATGAAATGTTTTATTGAATTTTCGGATACTTTTTAAAATCATGTAACTACTGTAGTTTTTGACATGAAAAGCTCCAGCTATTTCAAACAAATTTAAACACAAAGAACATATGTATAGCATACCGAGTAGTAGTAGTGCAGTCTTCCTGTATTGAAAATAGACACCATTCACTAAAGGATATCATCATGGAGTTGGGAGTTTGCTTTTTAATGGTCTTACTTGCCGCTTCTGCTGGTGGGTTACTTGCGCGCATTTAATATTTTATCAAATCCTTAATGACTTTAAATTAGGGTTAAGTAGCATTATCTTCGTCGTTATGATGGTGAAGTGCTGTGATATTATCTTTTGATTAATTGCCGGGTGAGCAAGTAATACTTTAGCCTCGTAGTGAATGATTAATGTTACCAGTTCCACATTTGAATACTTATAGTATAACATTTATAGGGCGTTTTGAACTTAGCGACTTATTCTGCTTGATGATAGTTATTCAATTGGTAATTGGGATTAAAGTTGATTACAATGCCTGAGTTCTTTTAATAGCGAGCATTTTATAATATAAATGTAAAACTAATATAGATATGATTGTTATTTACATCTCATGATATGTAACTAAAACAAAAAGACTGCAAATAAAATATTACTCCCATAGAAATACATTTCGCCAATCTAAGTTCAAAATTACTCTGCTTTAAATACTTGTAAACCGTAAAATAAAGGATTTTTCCCAATACTATTCTATTTTAATTTTATCGATTAAAGCCTAGCATAGAGTTTGAGTAATACCGTAGAATAATAAAATCACAAGAATCGACAAGAAGAGCGCATAATGTGCAACCATTTCTATATACATACACCTTGTGCCACATCACCTTTAGTTGAAAAATATTAATATGTAAATATCAAAGCTGAAGCCTCGAAAACTTGATACGAGCTTTCTTATTCTGTATTGATGGTGTATGACTTTACGAACTTGGAGAGGAGTAGAGACGAGATGTTCTGAATTCATTTCATGTTTATTTACTTCTACCGATAGGACCTTGTTTTCTGAGACATGAATCTTGGAAATTGGATTCCTTGGTCTGGCTGCCTACTGCCTTTCCTAGTTGTATGACACCGCAATGAGAAAAAGCGAGAAAATGATTAATTAGATTAGTTAGATTCGGAGTACTCTTTAGTTTCTTACTTTTTTAATCCAGCAATGCTTCGTTTCAATATAAAATCAACGATGGCTCGACATGAGGTAGGAAAGGTCTGATTTGAGTACGCTAGATGGTATCTAAAGGCTATACTACATAAGTTTGTCATTCCGTTCGTAATACCTAGATATAATGATGGTAGAGCAGAATGGATTAGACACCCATGGACAAAATTAAAAGTTATTTTGACTTTTGCACATCCGCTCGTCCGTCTGTCCGTCTGTTCGTCCTCCCGTCTGTTCGTCCTCCCGTCTGTCGGTCCATCCATCTGTCTGTCCATCTGTAAACACTCACGATACTCCAAATGACAAGTACCTAGAGAGCTGAAATTAAGCATATGGCCTCTAAAAAAAAAGTAAAATTAAGTTCGAAAATGGGACGAATCGGGTTACTCCTTTGCAAGGTTGCCATACAAAAATATCGTTTTTCAATCATATTTCGGAATGTTTGAGAATCCGTCAATATAGAGAGCTGAAATTTTGCAAATTGTGTTTTCGTAGCAATAGTAAATATAATTACAAAAATAGACTAAATCGGGCAACCGTTTTTTGGTGTTGCCATATAAAAATTTAGAATTTTTACGTGTACTGTGAAAAGGATCAGTCAAATGCGGTCTTAATGTATTGAAAAGTTCTTAAGAATATAAAATCCTATAAAATTGATTATAATCATTTTCCTGTCCGACGAACCGTTCTAGAAATATATGTGAAAAAACACTACAAAAATAAAAATTGCTCAAATGGGTGACCATACGAAATTTCATACGGGCATTGATCCAAGAATTTGTCTTAGACCGATTCTAGCTTTTTACTTGTTTTAAATATTTTTGTTGGAAAAGGTATAAACATTTTATTTCGGTTCGGTGAGGAAGTCTCTTTGATAGCTTGTGAAGTATTCTCGAAGGTTTTGGTCGGACGCTTAGATTTCGTGGAAAGGACAATGTGTCGACTATGTCTTTACAGGCTACCTTCTCCTATGTGGTCATATGAATATTGTTTTTATTGAAATTAACGATTTTTTTTTTTACGAGATCAGCCCTTACCACTGAACCAGATGCCCTTTTCTGTTGTATTTCTTAATTAACTTATTGGTAGAAGCATACGGTTGCTGTTTTTTCTTATATTTAATAATAATTCAATTTAGAGTCAACAAAATTAAAATCACAAATATTATTCTGTTTCATATATGGAATTTATTTTCTCAGATATATAAAATCGCGATAGTTGTTAGCTATTCTGGCATTACCCATATTGTCAGCTCGAGTCAACGTTATCTGTCAATTGTGTAAATACTCATGTTGCAGCTCGTGTCATTATAAAAGTAAAATTTTGTCATAACCATAAATAAAAAAATATTTTCTGTAAAATTTATTTATTGACACAAACAATAATTTCTTTACTATTTTCATTTAATGTTATGAAATAAGTAGAGATACTGTGAGTTATGTTCCGTAAAATTTCAAATTTTTACATTCGAAATCTTCTAGTTAAAATAAATGTTGTTACGTAAAATAGTTTTATTTCGTTTTTTTGCAAGTCGATTGCGTCTTGTTTGTGGCAGCTTAAATTTTAATTCATTGCAAAAATATTTAACCAAACTATAAAAACCAATGTGTCTTTTATTCATAGTGGCATTTCTACGCCTGTGCCAGGGCTTCCTCATTAAGTTGTGTTCTGGGAAAGTTTTTTGAACGCAACAAATTGGTCGCACATATAATTGAAAATAATGCAGTGCATGTTATATATGTCAGTGGAAGCTATTAGATATTTGCCTGGAATAAATTAACCCCTCTGGACAGCCCCTGAGGGTGCAGCAGTACTTGCGTTCTTTCCAGCGAGGAGTGGTCTTTGTTGGAAAACCTAAGCCAACATAAGTACCTGGCAACGCTACAGATGATGATATTGAACATTTTGTTTACTGTTCATTCTCTACAGCTCTTTTTCTAATTTTATAGTTAATTATTTAATTTTAGTCAATTTAGTTATCATTTATATGATAAATAAGTATATATCAGGTACAATGTATTATTTTCTCCAAATAACTTTTAATTAATAAATTGAAAACTGAACTGAAGTTTTAATCTTATTGTCAATGATATTCAAGCTCAATTGTTATTATGAGCAATGCCATACATAGCTTGAAAAGGATTCCTGACTTTCCGCTTGCATCTACCGTCAAATAAAATATCCTCTTAAAATGTTCATTGTTTCAAGAAAGTTGATTAATGAACCTCTGAAGTGCTCTACTGATATACTTCTCTCAGGTTCCTCCCACTCATATAAACTGACCCATTCAAGAGCCCTAAACGACTTAATAAGGCATTATGTTAACGGAAGCTTCTATTGTCTTGAAATAATTGCGAGAAAGTATCTGTGACACAGCTAGGGAAAAGTTCTTGCTATGTGACCGCAATATCAACAATAAAGTTCGCCTGGAAAATTTGCATAATCACATAATCATTTGCAATTTCAGGCAGCCATGACTCCTACATCTCTCTCAGGTAGGTAGGTTTAATTAATATTTACATTTTCCTAACAAGGAAGCGAAAATACCTCTTGTCCTATTACATAATGTCACCGATGTTTTTTTAACAATATTTATTCTAAAGTCCTCTCCTACAACAATAACAATAACAACAAAGCGTTCTTTATCCAGTTATATATTGAAGTTCTGAGCTTCTGACTTCTCAATAATTCTAGCCCTAGAGAGAAGGAGGAAGCTTCTTAGTTGTTAAAGCTTGGCGTGTATTTATGTATTGGAATACTATTAAAAGTTTTGTCTTCTTTGAAACAGAAACGGTGACGAGGTTTCTCCTTTTTCGTTAGATCTTTGGGAAACTTTTGTGAACATTACTCGAACTTTTATTCCTTTTTTCTCGAGGGAGAAAACATAACTAAAAGGTTTCTCTTTCCTATGGAATAAAAAACAATTGAAAACTCTAAAAATGATGTCAACATCAGGTTAATATTGCAAATTGCACAATTTAAAACATAACTTTTTGTGTTGCATCCTGCATTTACTTGCTTTTGTCGGTCGGATTTGTATCAGA
Organism: Dioctria linearis; assembly: GCA_963930735.1. Classification (NCBI taxonomy): domain Eukaryota; kingdom Metazoa; phylum Arthropoda; class Insecta; order Diptera; family Asilidae; genus Dioctria; species Dioctria linearis. Next base: position 216,698,549 of record OZ005741.1, on the reverse strand, counting down.
AAATTTGGGACTGGACTGCTGGAAAGAACTTTAAGGGAAATCTCAGTTTAAGTAAAAGTGTAATAGTTTTTTACGTAAACTTTTGCAAAATTTCACTAAATTTCATATTTTATTATGCTGTTTGTTGTAATAGGGTGACTAAATAGGTCAACTCACTAGAGCTAGTTACTTATAACCAATCATAATGGAGGAAAGTTCAAGGCAGCTTTGTTTGATTTTGATGGATACCATAAAAAAAATATGTGCAACTTTCCATGGAGACTTTTATACAAAACAAAGGAAAACCGTGACTAAAAACTAATATCAGTAATTTGAAAAAATTGTAACAGTATAAATTCTATCATGGTCAGAACTTAAGCAGTTGAATTCTCCTATTTTGCTGAACAGAGAATTCCAATATCCGATTAATAATAAATGAATTAGGAATGTTGTGAATATTTAATAATATTGTGTATAAATTATGTACTTTGATAATGAATGCAAAGATGAAAATCGTCTGCTGGATGCACAGTTCTATGGAAGCGGTTATATGGCTACGCAAAAATATACTTCCTGTTATCAATTCGTATCTAAATTTGCGTCAAAATCGCAATTTTTATATGTCAACCCAAGGAAAGTCTTGCTCGAAAATTGGTAGTGTTTCGCTTTCAAAAAAACCCTTGCCATAACAAATGCAATGGAAGGCTAAGGAGACAAAATTACTAGAAACCATTTTTCAGTGTAAACGATTGTTTAGATATTTAAAAAAACTTACGTTTAGTCTTTAACTATTTCCAAATTAAAACTTTCATCTTATTCGTACCTGCAATACAACTTAAACTAATTTGGAGCTATTATACTAAGAGTTTGATGGCTTGGAAGCATCTACTTTGAATTCCGGCTATAATAAAATATTTTCTTATCTGAACATCCTCGAGGTTACACATCCGTAAACGATGACAACCACGAAAAACCATAACTTGCTGAACTAATTAGTAGTTACAATACTGGTACATTTTTGTGATGACCGCAGACATAATTTTGCATTCTAGTGTCCGCTTGAATAATGTCCGTGAACTTGAGACTTTCAGGCTAGCACCATAAGAGATAATACGTAGGCATAAAATTACGAGTAGTAGTGATAGAATTACACATCACTTCATTTCGAAAAAATATGGTTTTTTGTTGGGTTTCGTCGCAAGAGTAGGTACTGTGTACGTCAACAAAGAGACCACTGCAAAGCCTCCAAGTAGCCACTGTAGGGAGGTTAATTTTGTATTGGACAGCAGACATTACAATAGTAGTGCATAAGATAATTGCAGAAAGGGGTACGTAAATTAGTCTATAAAGCTTTGGAAGTTAGTCACATGGGGTCTATCCAGACAAAAATTAAACTTATTGAATATGGTCTGATCCGAGGTAGACCTCTCGTCATGGAATTGGAAACTACATCCAAAGTGGTAGATTAGTATTCTGTTTCAGGATGGAGCATAGGATACGATAACCAGTAGAATGATGTCAATAAATGCTAAATATAAATAAATAAATAATTGAACCGTATTATAGGAAAGCGAATGAATTTATTAGCTAAAACTAACGGAGGCTAAATAAAATATTGAAAGAAATTGTTTCAACAATTTTGATAATTAGTGAATTATCTCCCTCAAACAACTTAAAACACTTGTAAGGATTTGAAGAGATGAGCTCTTTTTCACAGTTTTAAGAACTACATATACATTTTTACATTTATCAAGGATTACGGTGTGGAATAAACGGAATGCTGTGTCCTTTACCGTCCTTAGAGATATCCATTCTACGATTCTACCAAGCCAAAGTTTACTTACATTTGCATTAGGTTCAAACTCCACAGGCACACCATCTACTTATGTTTCCTTTATCGCAGCCCTGATATGTCTGATGACGACACGGTATCCGTATATGACAATATCTCCAACAATATTGATCATTTGTTTCAATCCGTATCTTCGAAAAAATGATTGGTCGGTAACTAAATGCGAAAATTTTTGCCTGCACATCATTTGATTAGTACCAAATATGACTTCCCTCCGGCCGAAGTTATGAATTGTTTTCTTCTAAAAATTCTTGCAATACTCGATTTTCCTTTATCGTTTTTGTACCTTCCTAAAGAACTTAATATAATGCTTAATATAATTCTTATATTTTCTTATATAAATACATTCATATGGTTTGATTTGATTTCAGATAGTGTTAACCATAACAGACTTTTAGGATAATTTAGAGCACATCTCCTGATTGAAATTTTCTTAATGGTTAGCTCCCAAAGTACTCTAAATAATTATATCCTCTTTAAATCTTGTGTGATGAACCGCATACTTTGGTATATTATTAATTAATTAATTCAGTAAAAAAACAGGTTGCGTAGTATGTTAACGTTCACCTGCATCCTGATGATATTAGATCAAGATTGAATTAACGTTGTGTGTTGAATTAATTTTCATAGAATTTATAAATTATCTCTGATTAATGACCTCACATTAAAGGTGAAAACCAACTATCTCTTACCCTTAAGTAGATAGATGCCCTAGCAAAATCACATAAGTGAGCGCATGGGGTGAGCAGTGACCCCAATATCTTTCTAGAAATTTTAATTAACCACAAAATATTCAAAAGCAAAAACAATACAATTCAGTAATTAAATCTTATTGCTTTAACAAAACTGAAAATAAATGACTTCTCTTCAAGTTAACACAAAAATAAAATAAAAATAGTTTTATATTACACGCCAATCTTTATGGAAAAGTAAAAAAATAAGAGCTACTATTCGGAGTAGGGTAGAAAAGGTACACTTATCACTCAAAACTGCAGTCTCAACATACATTTTATTTTTCTCCCTAGAACTCTTTCAAAAATATTATAAAATGTCGAAATTTCGGAAGATATACCTAACAAAACTTACCTCACGAAAAACAATACGTAAGTGGACTCATACTTCACTGTAGTACAAAAGCATGCGTACGTTGCAGTGGTTCGAGTACGATGATTTTTAAAATAGTGCTCTAAGATGGAAAGATACTGGAAGGTGCAAAGTCGAGTTAGAATGCGTTCTGTTCGCGGTTAAAATTGCTCTAACCCAATGCGCCCACTTAAGGGTTAATGTATTGCATTGTATTCTAGACTAACAGAGTTTTTACTCTGGTCCTATGTTGTCCTAAACAAAATTAAGCTTTCGTATCTAAAAAAAAGTGCACAATATCGGCGAAATTTAAAAGTATTCCGTTGTTGCTAGTTGTTGGGCTACTTCTTATCAACCTTAATTCAGCCAGAGTTTATGCGGGTTTATATTGCAAAAAACATCTAGGTTTTTCACTTTTTCTTACACTTCGCAGCCTACCTTGTAGCAGATCAAGGAGGCGAGGGGGGGGGGGGGGGCTGGAAGTCAGGTAAAACCACTAACATGTATAATATGGACTAACTACGACTATAGAAATGCACTGCTCACTTCTATATAGCGTTCTCTTAAGGTCTAAGCACCCAGTACCAATTTAGAGAGTACATAACAGACAAATAGTTCGTCGAAATAAATGTTTTTAAATTAATTATTTCGGTTATTCAATGATAAAAAGTGTTTTATCAGGTAACCCATTCATAGATACTCAACAGAAATTCAGAATTTCAATGCTGGCACAGAAGTAAGAACTATTTTTGACACAGATATATGTCAGTGTGTAAAACTGAGAAAAGTTTGGTTTGAATGACTCCTGCAGTTTGCACCCTAAACTACTATTCTATTAAAAAATGACATATTGTAAAAAACTTATATCAAAAAATTACTTATCATGCACACTGCTTAATGTGGAAACCTTCCTAGTATCGCACTACAGTTCGGTGGTGGCTAATCTAAGCGACTTACGGCGCTGGACAAGTGGTGCCCTTTTTTTTTGTTTTGTGTTTGTTTTTCCAAAATTGATACCCCCCCCCCCCCCCCAAATGTTCAATGTTGGATCCGCCCATGAACCTTCCTACATGCAATACGATACAAAGTATTCAACGAGCTAAACATTCGAAAGCATTAAACGATTTTTTATTGTAGTTTCTACATAGGCAGTAGCAACTTCATACATCTTCATTATGTTGCATTTCATAATAAATTTATTTTTCAATTTAAAATTGTTTTTTAGTTTAATTCTTGGCTTATTATAAAATGTCATGTCTGCTTGAATATTTATTCCCTATGATCTGTTCCAGAAATAATGACAGTCAATTCTTTAACTAACAACTTCATTCCTTCAGTTGCGCATTAGTTTGCTCACTTAAATTTTAGCTTGAACTAATTGAGTCCAAGTTGATATTAGTAACTGGGAATAAAATATAAAAATAATTGAAACAAAATAAAATTGTCGCAGTCCAGTACATTCTCCTAAAATGCATTTTTGCTGTTAATTTGATAACATTCGCCTTGGTGGGTAATGTTCTGCAGTTCTGTCGTCCTATTTCCGTTGGAAGTAACATTCAATAGGTGTCCTTCATTCTTTAATTTAATTATCATTGGATCTGATGGAATTGTGCAGCACATATGTTCAGGCTTTGATTTCATTCATCTGTTATAGGTTTGAAATGTTCGCGCCAAACGGATTTACCACGATCAGTCTAGCCCGCGATAAATGTCAATTAAAATGTGGTTTTGAAATATCTCCTTGTATTTTCATTGATCTTAGGAGTTAAGACTTAAGAGGAACAACCTCATCCGCAGCAACATATTTTTTTCTTCAGGAATCTCAAATTGATTTGCTTATAACCCTTCTCGCTGTTTGAAAATATTCCTCCATCACTATTTTTTTTTCTTAAAAGCTCTGATCAATTGCAATGTAAAATATTCATTACCTTATAAACAAGACTAATAATTTCACCTGTAATGAAGATGTGGTAGACGCGCTCATCACTGGAGCTCATCAAATATTCTTCTATACAACAGTATATACTATATAAGCTCTTCAGTTACTTATTTGCGCCATTGCTAATTTTCCTGGATTGATCGGAGAATATTCTTCTAATGAGCTGCTAAATGATGACTAGGGAAGCGCTTAAATTGTGTTTTTTTTTCATAAGCGCTGGTATATTGAGAACAGGAGGTGCGATAAGCCTAAGCACTTGTAGTAAAATTCTAATTGTGTTAGAAACTGTTGCCGCTATATTGATAGTTTAATACAGGCGTACAGTGTCAATTAATATTGAGAGAGGTAAAGAGATAAATTAATTTAATTTCGATATTAAGCTCTTACTTAATTTAACTTAATGACAAAGGAATATTTTTTGCAATTGTGTAATTTTAATGAATATATATTTTTAGTTATCGAATATTGGTGTCATATGTATATATTAAATATTATATTTTAGACAATATCATACTGTCTTATAAAACTTACGCTTACGCATTTGTATACTATACAAAATATTTAAATTAATTTAGAGTTACATCTTGATAAGGTGAGAAAGCATTGGTTCTCCTTTGGATACATACGGGAGGATGTCATGAGCATTGGCCTACCATTGAGTCTCAGAACAATTATTTATTATTCAATTCTCTCGTACATACTTCTATTTTTAACCGATCTAATTTCGAACAGATAATTGCGCAAACCAATAATCGTTTTTTTTTTAATTTTTTTTACTAAGCCAAGCTCAGGGGATACCCTATGATGCAAAGCACAGCATGGCAGGAAGGAGATAGGGAAAGGATTAGGGGATATGAGGAGAGTGGCGGAGGTGCCGATGTATGTCGCCCTTAAACTTCCGCAGATTGTATGCCACAGGAAAAACAGAAGATGGTAAGCTGTTCCACATTCGCACTGTTCGGGATAAAAAAGCATCACGGAATTTTACTGTACGGCCGAAAGTAATTTGAAGGGTTAGAGGATGTGCGCGGTTTGCAGCGCGAGTATTGCGTGCGAGAATCATTCTACAAGGGAATAGACTAGATATTTCATCAGAACATTGACCATGCATATAGCGATAATAGAGCGTAAGGCATCCAACATTGCGCCGGTGCTCGAGTGAGTCGATATGACAAGTTATTGCCAAATCGCCAATGAGCTTGAAGGCTCTCTTTGGGACAATATCCAATGAAGCTTAGGCTGTGCGACCAGCCTCGGCCCATATATGGGAGTTGTATTCCATTCTAGGTCTAATCTAGGACTTGTAGAAGAGCGCTAGATTTCACGGGCTGAAATATTTCTTACACCTTTTCAGAAATCCAAGACATTTCGATGCTTCTTTGGTAACAGAGAAGATGTGATCTGTCCAGTTTAACTTACTGGAAATATTAATGCCAAGAATGCTTAGTGACGGTGAATTAGAAATTAATGCTCCATCAAAAGAAACGGGTGTGGTTAAGTTATGATCTTGTTTTAATGAGATGAGACAGCTTTGAGTCTTAGATGCATTGAATTCGACGCGATTCGCTTTGCCCCAAGCGAGGATACTGTTAAGATCGTTATTCAATGATCTAGTCATGCAATCTCGTTTAACACATGCGGCATTCCCCCTGGATTCCGCAAGAGTGTCAAAGGAGGAAGCGAAATCAAGAGTAGTGTCATCTGCGAAACTATGGATGGGATTGAAAGTAAGCGAAAGCAGATCATTAATGAAAATTAAAAAGAGAGTTGGAGAGATAACAGAGCCTTGAGGCACACCGGCTTTAAGTTTGGCTAAAAGGGCTGGATGCCAGACTCTATCAAAGGCTTTTGAAATATCTAGGGCAACGATTTTAGACTCACCAAAATTATGAAGACTACGGTTGCAACGTTCCGTGAGAAAGGTCAGCAGGTCTCCAGATGAGCGTCCAGCTCGGAAGCCATATTGGCGGTCGTTGATGAGATGATTAGTTTCTAGATACTTCGTTAATTTTGAGCTAATGATAGATTCAAAAACCTTTGAAAGAATCGAAGTGATCGCAATTGGTCGATAATTTGAGGGATCGCTACCCTCTCCTTTCTTGGGAACAGGCTGAACGTGAGCTAGCTTCCAAGCAGTTGGAAATATTCCTGTCGAATAAGACAAGTAGAATAGTTTGCGCAGAGGTTTAGCAAGGATGAGGCACAGATTTGAATTAACAGGGGCGAAAAACCATCAGGACCTGCGCTTTGGAGACGTTGATCTCCTTAAGGACCCTGAACACATCCCTCGTACGAATGTGTATTGGCTCTTGTACACATTAACACGGGCGATGCAAAACAGGTGTTTGTGAAGTGGGTGGAAGACAAGAATTTGAAGCGAATCTAGCAGCTAAAATATTAGCTTTATCCAGGGAGTCAACAGTCGCTTCACCATTATTAATTAGTGAAGGTATAGAGGAACTGGTGAAGTTGTTCCTGATAGTTTTGACCAGGGACCAGAAGCCTTTGCTACCCTTGCGGCTTGCCAAGATTCTTTGTCTAATATTCTGGTCAAAAAGAAATTTTTCTCTCTGGATAATGGACTTGCAGGTGTTCCGTGCAGTCTTGTAGACTTGTTTCATTTCCGGACATGGATGCAATTGATAGGTGCGAAAAGCAGACTCTTTCGCTTTTATACCTTGGTTGCACTTATCGTTAAACCAGGAGCGATCATGCTGTTGTTGAGATCTGCTGTAAGAATACGGAATGTATTCACGCATGCCAAGATTTAGTATGTTACCAAATTCTAATGTGCAAAGAAGCCTACTTGTAGGTAGAGCATTTGGGCGGCACAGGTTTGAGGTGGTAAATTCAGCCGTGATTAAGCAATGGTCTGAATTTCCGAGAGGGGAACCGACTGAGATGGAATATTTGTCCGGATGAGATGTTAGAAACAAGTCGAGTAAATTAGCTTTATTTCCAGCTGTATCGGGAATTCGCGTTGGTGCATCCACTAGCTGTTGTAAATTAAATGATTCACAGAAGAGTTCAACGAAACGGCCCGCAAGACCGGAAGAATGTCTGAGCCACGGTATATTATGAACATTAAAATCGCCTGCCAGGACGATTTCGGAAGAGGGGGAGACATAAAGCAAATGATCAATATTGTTGCAGATATTGTCAAATACGGATACCGTGTCGTCATCAGACATATTTGGGCTGCGATAAAGGAAATAGAAGTATATGATGTGCTTGTGAAGTTTGAACCTAATCCAGATATAGTTAAACTCTGGATTGGCAGAAGGAAAATCTTGAAGAATGGTAAAGGCCACATCATTCCGAATATATTCTGCGATCCCTCTATGCTGAGAAAAAAGAGGCACGAAACTGTAACCAGGGACGTGATACTGATTAATATCAGCATCAGAAACGACCTTGGATTCACTTAGCGCAATAATTGCCTGATGAGTTAAGGTGGCAGTACACCGAAGACCGATTTGCTCTTAATCCGCGAATGTTGCAGAAATCTAAAATGAAATTCTGCATGCTGAAGGCAAAAACAAAAAGCAAAAAAAAAAGCGACACACAACAACACAAAAATTTTGGGCGCCACCAGCAGCAATCAACGACACAGTCTTTGTTTAAAGACTAATATATGCAATACGAACTTTACTTACACCTTTAGCCACAACAATATTAGCGTTATATTTGCAGGGACAACAGCGTAGATGTTAAATAGTAAACAGCTTGCATTTACATTATATTATTGTTACAATACGTAATATAAATAATATGCCGCACATATCCATCACACGTCCCCAGTAGTCATAAGGCAAGTGCCACATCATACTACAAGTGCTGATGCGGTGATGGTGAAATTTTAGAATAATCAGCAGCTGATATATTGAGAGGACATCACATAAGTAGGTAATGCTACATCTACTTAAAATGATCTGATTTTTAGGTCAAAATCGCAGGCACAATGGAATTCAGCGAGGAAGAAGATCTTTTGCTGCTTTTATTATTAAAAAATGAAGGAAAAACCAAAATAAGCGCAAATATTGGATGGGTTATATATTAATATTTACTTGTTAATCTGGTCGGGAGTTTTTGATGCTATTTACATCTGAAGTACAACTAACTATTATTTATGATAACTGATACAATTCAGGGAGCCAACGCTTCCTGGAACGTGTGTTATATTCCGTGTATGGTGGAAAGAAGCCATTCTAATGACGATTGTAAATTTCAAATCTGAGCTTCAAAAATTTATTGGAAGAAGCGTTCCATATTGGCAGACACCAAATACTCTTCAGTATGGAGTATAATTTAAAAAAAATTGCATGAAAATATACCACCTCTTTCAATTTACGACGAAATTTCTACCTAAACTTTTTCCAATATATTTCTTTTGCAATACACGTTGATTCCCACAGGTAACTTCGTTTTTCAACACTTTGCACTAATTTTGAAACAAAATTCCTTTTACTCATTTTTATTATTTCAAACTAAACCGAGTTATAATTAGTTCGAAAATAAAATTTCGACTGATGCCAATAAAACTCTGCACCATGCAAATCACTTGCTGATTATCAGCAGGTTAGTATCACATCAGTACATCACTATCTTTCACATGTAGCATGCCGCATAAAGATAATCAGGACATTAGTACGTCAGCTGCCAGTATCTACATAAACTCAATTTTTGTTGAAGCTTTTGCTATTTTTTAAGCGTTCCAACAACCTTTATTCACTATTTAGTGAAGAATTTAAATTTGCAATTTTACATTCTAACATATGTTAATCAATATAAAATTATAAATTAATAATAATGAAATATTCTCAGACATTTATTTCGAAGGAATTCTTTCCTTTTGAATGTAAAAGTTTTTATGTTTTAAAATATTGCACTTGCTACCACCGAAAATGTTCTTACTAACTTTAACTGTATTAGAAGCTCAGGTTTTTCTAAGCTGTTTCAAATGTAAACAGATCAAACAGTTGAACAAATTTTTTTTCATAAGATATCTCGTTCTTAAGTATGTTCTATCCTTTTTCAAAAACCTCTAAGAAAAGTCACGCACATGTACACGAATTTTAAAGGTATCAGCACTTTGTGATCTCTGTCTCCATCTGTCCGTCCGTCAGCCTGTCCTGACGATAACTCCAGAACGCGTTTACTTGGAGAACTGAAATGTTGCTTCAAGTTTTGCTTCTTAAAAAAAAAGTTAATTTAAGTTCGTAAATGGCACAAATCGGATAACTCCTGCGTGGGGTTGCCATACAAAATTTTTGTTTTCACTATATATTTGATCACTGCCTCAGAACGCGTCAACGTAGAGAGCTGAACTTCTGTCGTTTTTATACAAATAGTAAATTTCAAATATCGGCAGCATCGGTCAACTCCTTTTTGGTGTGGTGTTACCATATAAAAATTTAAGATTTTTCCGTGTACTGTGAAAACAATCAGTCCTATAGATGTTTTTATTGTACTGAAAAGTTCTTCAGAATATGAAATCCTACGAAAGCTGGTTATAATAATTTTTACTGTCTGACTAACCATTGTCGAAGTAGATACGAAAAATCAAACTTGCTCTTAGACCATTTCTAGCCTTTTTGCAAGTTACTGATTTGAAAAATATATAAAAGCAACATTTCATGACATTTAATACTACCTCCAACAATTCCTATCTAATTCATCGGCTTTTGCACGGAAATTCTCAACCTCTTCTAAAGTTTTTTATTTAATCAGAAAATTCTTAAATTTTTTAGATAAATTCCTAAAATGCTTCCGCAAGAACTTAAGCTGCCATCTAATGAAATTTAACTCATTTTCATTCAATACAGATATACTACGATGTAATTTCCCGTGAATGGTGTGACTCTCCTCAGTGAAAAATTATATTGCAACGAAGTAACATGCACTGTAGAATTCGGTAAATTAACTCAAAAATCATCAGGTGTTTTTATGTGTGAAGTCTCTGGAGATGCTCCGGAATTCAAATTAACGAGTCGAACAGCCAACATGACAGTTGCAGGTAAAAACTAAACTAAAAAAAAAGATTGGATAGATACCACCACCACTGTTATCACCCGACAGACTGATTCCACTTTAAAATTGAAAGTCCGTAAATCTTATTAGAATTTCTAAAACGGTAGAAGGAGGCAACGCCCTTGTGAAGTACTTTAATAAATAAGCGAATTCGGGATAGAAAGTATGTAACGTCGCGCAGGAGAGTATTGTAATAGCTTTTGCAGATTTTCTTGACACAAATTCCCTATATCTTCGAATTGCTTTAAACCATTGACTTAGTATCTACATACATCACAACTTTTTCGACTTATAAAAGAATAAAAACAAACAAAAGGGATATCACTTTAATTCTAGGTACACCTATACATTACTATATAAAATATATATTTACATTCGAGAATAATTCTCTACAATCTGCGAAGGCGGACATGTATGTGTTTAGTGGAAATTGGACTCAGGCAGATCGGATAGGAATATCTTCTTTTACATTTTTTAGAGTGTCATGCATTTTATGTATTATCTTGGTCCTGATATCGTACTTTTATGTCCTGGAACGATTTTAGTGCTCTTCTTTATTCTACATTATTTTTCTTCCTCTCATTTCGTATAGCGTTACCACATCATGAGCCTTTCGTACATGGAGTAAATCCCTCATATAGCCTCCATGATTTCGTTGTCGTCAATTGTTCGTCAGACTGGTCCAGCTCTCCTGCAACTTTGTTTTGGTACATCCATAATGAAAATGTAGGCTACATGCAATCTCATATAACTGTTTAATTTATGTATTCTTAAATATATATATATGTATAGGAATATGTATTAAGAAATAGAGTGAGCTTTTTGTACAACAAATACAACAAAGCAAATTGTGTTCTTAGGCACCCTAGATCTGTTACAACCAGAGCCAGGGACTACTATCTTTACAATCGGCTTTAATCTTCGATTACAGAGCCTGGAAACTTGTTTCCACTTGGACAGCCAGAGATTTATTAACTCTGGGGGTGGATTGGAGTTAAAATGTGTAGGAGACATAAATCAAATGCCAGCTTTGCTCACATATAATGTAAAGATCAGCTCACAAACAAGAAATTAGTCAATTCAAGTTCGGGTAATTTTGCATATAGTTTTTTTAATAGTTTCTTATAAATCATAGTATATCATGTATGTATATGTCGTGCACACTTAATGCAATGCAGCACTTCACGAAATGTCTAGGCACTTCATGAAATGTAGGCAGATAGTGTAACTCACGCGGTGTGTGCGCTGTGTGTAGAGTCGCACGAGTTTTTTGCGTATGTGTGTGGCTGTCTCGCAGGTCTGGACGCGACTTCTCCTTTCACCACTCATCTGCTTTTCCAAGCATTTGGTTATCTCAGTTGGTATTACACTATCTGCGTGAAGGATTGCAGCATTTCATGAAGTGACTAAAAATTTCAGACACTTCATGTAAAAAGTCATTAAGTGCAAACTGGTACACTAACCTGTGATCAGGCTAGGTAGAGAAGAGAAAATAATATCAGATTCATCTATTGCTATAATTTCAAGTTCCTACTGACTATGCAGTGGCTTATTTCGGCTTAGAAATTAGATTATATTTGATTGTGAGAATGGTTTTAAATCCCAGCGGCCAGCATGGGCCTATTGTGATTCCCTCATTTTTTAAGTGGGAGTTATTTCGAAATAAACGTCAGTATTTTCTGCAATAAACTGGGCAATACTTATTATGATCGTGTCAAGAAGTACTGCCCAATAAATCTGAGTGTTCCGTGTATAATAGTTTCACTTTCAATTCCAGTTAATGTAAAAAAAAAATAAAACCACCGAGATTTGTTACACTAAGACGTTATGTCTAGCAAAAATATATTAATGAAACCTGATGTCTTTATATTTTCGAGCTCGAGCATTTGTACGTGAGAATATTTGATTATGTAGGAATAAAAATGGGAACTAAAATATATTTTGAATTCGCGAAGAATTTTCTTGTGGGAATGTAAAAAAATTAAGATAGAACAATTAATGGCTTTTTATATTATGTGGCCAGAAATTGATGAAATTGATTGCTTACATGGATTTGACCTTGTACCATGTATATCAGGGTTTGTATCATCATTGGAATTTGCTATATCTATGCCTGTATCAATATTATCTATAACACCCCCACCGTTAGTCTGAGGCTCCGACGAAGTATGTTTTATAACAATATTTTGTTTCTTGCGTATTAATGTTTTAATGACATTTATTATTACTAATATAATTTTACAATAGTGACGTTTGTAGATGAATCTATCACAAAATTTGTATGCTTGTCACTAGCAATTTCATTTATTTTGTTTCTATTATTATTAATATGTTTTATGTGAATTTCCTCAAGTTCTATTAGGCTGATAGTCTTATTTTCTCTGACTTTGGCTACAAAATGTGGTAAAATTATATTATCTTTTATTTTAGTGTAGAAATTTTCATATAACTTGTTATTTATCACTATTTTACAATTTTCATAACGTATTAAATTGTTACCAAGGATATTCATATTAAAATTGTTGCAATTCTGGGATATATTCGTTCTTTCAATATTCTTTGTTACAATTAATCCTGGCATTATTTCTTTGATTTCAATTTATGAGAATTTTTGCGTTGTACAGTGTGCTTTTCAAAGTTTATAATATTGTGGATACATTTATCTTGAATATTTATTAAATATTTCTTCAAATTATCTTTCACCTTACTACTATAAACGTTATTATTATCATCTGCTAATACAGTATATTCTTGCAGATATATCGATTTGTTTTGGGCATTAGGCATTGGTTCGATTAGGATTTTCGACCATGGTTTTTCTACGTACATAGGTATTAACAAAATAATAACGATTTGATCCAAATGAAACACCACAACGATTTTAATATCCTTGAAATTTTCGAGATCTGGAATCAATTTGAGTTTTTTCTCTGTGAAAATGTTTCTAGATAGAATACCTAATTTGCTAGTTAGTATGACTTGTTCTATGTCAGCTATTTGATTATTCAGTAGATCAATGTCATAGTTCATTTGATAAACTTGTTGCATATATTCTACTTCATCCTGCAATTTCAATATTATATTTTCACTTTTTTTGGTAAAATTATTTAAATAATTGGATATTATATTTTGTTGAGTTTTGATTTGTTTTGTTATGTTTTTATTTGATCTGATACTTCATTATTTATTAAAATTTGTTTATTACTTTCTTTAGTTAGGTTTTTGTTATTTTTAGATAGTATTTCTAATTTATCTTTAATTTCGATTTCATCGTTGTGATCCATTGTGCCTGCCAAATATTTAAGTCCTGTCCCTAATATATCTATTAAACTTCTAGTTGGTCTGGTCTGTGGTTTTAAATTACCAATCTTCCTTTCTAATATTTTGAATTTATGTGTAAGGGTATTATACATGGGTTGTATTATATTAGCTTTTTCTTCAATTGTTTTAAGGTTCTTGTAGATTAAATTTTTAGTACTTTCAAATTCTGTTATATTTATTATATGCATTACTTTAGTGAATGATTTTATAATTCTTACATCATCTAATTTAACAGTTACGTATCCATTATTATTGTTCAGATTCTGTACTTCCACCAACTATGACGATGTAGGAGGGAGAGTTATGATAGCAATGAGGAAGATTAGTATCCCCGCCATTTTGACCTGAAATAGAAATCTTACCCTTAGACTTTCCTTTTTGTTTAGATTTTGCTTTAATAGTAGGATTGTCGTTATTTTGAAATTTTTTCTTTCTTTTTACGTGCGATTTATAGTACTTAGGTCCTGTATCCTTATCTAATATGATATGATTTTCATCAAATTTTTCTATTTCTAATTTTCTAAACTTAGCGTGGTTTTTTCCTCCTCGCGGATCTCTAATGAAATTTTTACCAGGTTCTATTTCTACGTCTACTCTATCGCGATTTAGTTTTCGGATAGTATTTTCTTTAACATTAACGATTCTTTCTTGAATGTCGCCATATTCGTTATCTTTTATTCTTCCATTGTTAAAATCGACCGGTTTTGTATTTGTCGTCGAATTAATCGTATTATTATAGAAATATATTATCTTTAATATCTTTTCTTCGACCGTATCGATATCTTTATTTGGATCGTGTCTAAGAATTCTCAAGTGTTCATTAATTGTAATATGAAGTCTTTCAATACCTGAATTCGATATATGGTTGTTATTTGATGTGAAATGTGGTTCGATGTTTTCATTTTTCAGAAATTCTCTTAAAGTCTCTCAAAGTCAAACTCCGATAATTTGAGTCGCCATCGCACCAATTTTGAGTTTGGTTCCTTTATAGAAAATAACCACTGTAATGGCTTGTGGTCTGTTTCTATTATAAACTTCCTGCCAAACAAATAAGGACGGAAATATTTTGTGGCCCATACCACAGCTAGTAAGTCCTTTTCTATTCTGCTGTAGTGCTGCTCGTGACCATTGAGGGAACGACTTGCATAGCACGTCGGGTGACCTTCTTGTGATAACACGGCACCTAGAGCGTATTGACTTGCATCAGTTGTCAATGTGAATGTTTTGTTAAAGTCCGGGTATTTTAATATTGGTTCGCTAATTAAGAGGGTCAACATTTTGAAGCTACGAGTATATTCCGGATCACTTAGGTTTATTTTCTGGTTCTTCTTTAAATATTTGGTGATGGGTTTAGCAATTTTGGAATAATCCTTAATGAATTTGCGATAGTACCCTGTTAGCCCCAGGAATTGTTTTATTTGTTTAGGGGACTTGGGTATTGGGAAAATCTTAACACATTCAATTTTCTTTGGGTTCGGTCGGATACCATCTAGTGTTATGATATGTCCCAAAAACTCTGTTTATTTTTTCAGAAATTCGGACTTATCCAATTGTACCATTAAATTCACTTCTTCAAGTCTTTTGAAGATTTTTACTAAGGAATCTAAATGTTCCTGTAATGAAGACGAATATACAGAAATGTCTAATGGTTTTACGTGAGCACCTGCCAAGAATGGCTTAATCTCACGGCATTCTTCATGCACGGATTGTAAAGATCCAATCAGATTCCTCGTGTCGAAACAACCAGTACCAGTATGCCAAGATTGCATGACATGACATCAACTTACTGGTAGAAGCGAGACCTATCCTATCTCTGCCGATCTTTGGGTCACGGCACCCTATACCACAGCCACTACGATGCTCCCATAAAGGGGCCACATCCCAATTTGAGGTGGATAAAACCTTGTTATCCAGGGCTCCTCTAACCCCGTAGTACCAAGTTAGCCAATGTCGGGCCGCCCATTTGGTATGGCTTTCGTAAAGCATGATCAACGGACCATGAATACTCCCAGTTTCAATCTTTCATGCTAGATATCTTTTTTAAACGGTACTGGTAGCTCGGTTCGGGCCTAGATCTTATTAGCAGTGTCCAAAAGAATTGTACTTGGCCTATACAGGTAATACAATCTTTTGGACGCTGGCGGAGGGGACCACGTGAAGGTTAAGATATGCCAAATTCAGTCTGGATAGGCTTAGTGATTCACCATTTGGATCATATAGCTGACCATGCATACTAACCATATAAAACTACTAACATACATACCTGATTTCCGTTATTCATCACTTATTCATCATCTCACTCCTTGCACCACTATGTCTGAGATTTTATTATTCTGACTTACATGAGTATGTTGGGTTCAAAAGCAAATTGATACAAAAACAACTTAAGCGTGCACTTCGCTGATTACTTCATTTATTTACTATCAATAAGTAACACTACAAAGAACAATTACTTCTATGACTTGAATTAAAATATTAGAACTCCAACATACTTTTGCTTTATACTCGGCGGAATGACAGTGACAAGCGGCTTGACTAACAGACTGAGACTGAGTGAAGATAACTCAGCTAAGCTAGCGTCGAGTGCGCTGACTACCTTTCTCATTATGTGTGTGCGTGTATTTGTGCTGTGTTTATCTCGGACTGATGGTATTGCCAAGACAATACTTCGGACAGAAATGCGATGTTGGTGAATTGATTGATGGAATGAGTTAATTCAGTTCGATACCCTACACACTCCCCCTCCAGCGAAGCGTGAGAGGTCTTGACTACTATTGTGATGAGGATGCTGCAAATTTTACTTTGCGATTTTTGTTACTGCTTAAGCTGGAATTTAATTCGGACAATATATGCGCCGGTTTCAGTCGATCAATTGAAACTGAAACATTTTTGCCTTTTATGTTTATTATGAATTGTTTTCTAAGTCGGTTTATCACTTTGTATGGCCCTTCATAAGGCGGCTGTAGGCCGGTTTTGACCTTGTCGACGCGGAGGAAGACGAATTTTGAGGTCATGAGTGCTTGTGGAATGTAGACATTTCTTTTATTAGTTTCACGGGTATCGGTTGGTTTTATGTGTTGCATGCTATTTCTGAGCTGGTCTATTACTTCGTTAGGATCGGTAGGTTTCATGGGATTTCTTTCAATAAAGAATTCGCCTGGTATTTTGATATTTTGTCCATATACTAGTTCTGCTGGAGTACATCCTAAATCTTCTTTAATGGCGGAGCGAATGCCAAGCAGAACAAATGGTAGTTCTTCATTCCATCTAGAGGTGTTACCTCGCGCGATTAGAGCGGATTTAATTGTACGGTGTAGTCTTTCTACCATTCCATTCGCCTGCGGGTGGTATGCGGTTGTACGTATGCGGTGCGTTCCTAGAATACTGGTAAGTTCGCGAAAGAGCTTGGACTCGAATTGAGTACCTTGATCTGTTGTCATTTCACTTGGTACACCAAATCGGGATACATAATTTTGGATGAAAGCTCTTGCTACGGTTGCAGCGCTTATGTCTTTAATCGGTATAGCTTCAGGCCATCTGGTAAATCGATCGACAATTGTTAATAGGTACGCATAACCGTTTGATGGTGGAAGAGGGCCAACTAGATCTATGTGTATGTTTTCGAAACGGCCGGATGCAATAGGAAATCGACTAATCTCTGATTTTGTAGGTCGGCCTACTTTGGACTTCTGACATGAAGAACATGATTTACACCATTCGTTACTATCTTTGTTTATTGAAGGCCAAAAGTATTTGGAAGTTATTTTCTTCCTTGTGGCCCGTGTGCCTGAATGAGACAAGTTGTGAGTTGTGTCGAACACGATCTTGCGAAGAGACGTAGGGATAAATGGACGTATATTCTTTGTGCTAGTTTCGCACCAAATTTGTTCGTCAGTTATTGGGACTTTTATGAGTTCCAGTTTGAACTTTGAGTTCCTTGGCCTTGAGTCCGTGAGTAGACAGCGTAGCTCGTCGTCATTTTTTTGCGCTTGAATTAGTTATTTAGTGTTGAATGTATCATTATCAACTGATTCATTGCAATTGCTGGCTGGCCGCGATAACAGATCTGCCACTGTGTTATTTTTTCCCGATATATGTCGTATATCACACGTAAATTGCGATATATAATCGAGGTGTCAAGCCTGTCGAGGACTGCGTTCGGATTTGGAAGTGATGGCGTTTGTTAGTGGGCGGTGATCTGTGTAGATTCGAAATTCTCGCCCTTCAACAAAATGACGGAAGTTTTTAATAGATAAGTAGATGGCGAGCAGTTCACGATCGAATGCTGAATATTTTTGTTCTGCTGTAGTCAGTTTTTTCGAAAAAAAACCGAGTGGTTCCCATTGATTATTGTTAAGCTGCTGTAACACTGCACCAACTGCTATGTTCGAGGCATCCGTAGTGATGCTGTACGTTGCTTCCTCTAATGGGTGAGCGATTAAGGTTGCGTTAGCTAGGGCAGCTTTAGCATTTTCGAAAGCTTGGTTGCAGTTGTCTGGCCATGAAAAGGTATGTTTTTGCTTTGTCTTTTTCTGTGCAGCAGCTAAGTGGGAGAAAATTGGTGCTAACAGTTCAGACAGTTTGGGTATGAATCTATTATAGAAGTTGATCATGCCCAAGAACTGTTGCACTTGTCGCACTGAAGTGGGTGGTGCGACATTTAAGATTGCTTCGACGCGATTTGATAATGGAGCGATGCCTATGGGAGATATGGTGTGTCCTAGGAACTCGAGGGACGAAACACCGAATATGCATTTTGATGGTTTGTTTGTAAGACCAAAGTCGGATAAACGTTTCAAGACTATTCTTAGATGTTGCTTGTGTTCTTCGTCCGTCTTGCTAGCGATTAGCAAGTCGTCAATGTATACGAAGACAAAGTTGAAATCTTTCACTACTTCATTAATAAACCTTTGAAAGGTTTGACTGGCATTGCGTAATCCAAATGGCATTCGGAGAAACTCGAAGAGGCCAAATGGTGTCGTTATCGCCGTCTTATATATATCATCTTCAGCTACTGGTATTTGGTTGTATGCCCTGACTAAGTCGATGCGTGAAAAGATTGTACATCCTCGAAGTTGCATGCTGAAACTGTGGATGTGAGGAATTGGGTACCTGTCTGGTATAGTTATGGCATTCAGACGTCGATAATCGCCACAGGGTCTCCAGTCTTCACTGTCTTTCTTTGTCACCATGTGAAGAGGTGACGAGACAGGTGACGAGGATGGGCGACAAATGCCTAGCTCTACCATATGATGAAATTCCATCAAGGCTGCTTTATGCCTGGTAGGATCTAAACGTCTTGGTTTAGAAATTGGTAATTGGCCTTTGGTAACAATGTGGTGTTGAACCGTGTGTTTCACTGGTAAGTTGAAATTTTGTTGTTGAGTCAGCACTGGGAATTCGTAAATAATTTTACCAAATTCATTTTCAGATGAAAAACTACGAATTGATGGAATATCTGAAGTGATGCATTGTGCGATGACAGATATGTCCGTGTTAGAATCGATGAGGCGTTTGCGCTTTAAATCTACTACGAGGTTGAATTTATTTAGGAAGTCCGCACCAATTATAGGTTTGTTTACAGCTGCGAGAGTGAATTGGTGGATGAAGTTTCTATGCAATCCCAAGTTAACTTTAAGCAGTTTCGTGCCAAAAGTATTAATTTGTGTACCATTGGCTGCAGATAGAGAGATATCGGAAGTTGTTTTTGCATTTTTGTATAGAATATGTGGTAGAACCGACAAATCTGCACCGGTGTCTATAAGAAAGGTTAGTTTGTTATCCAAATCCTTTATAAATAGACGGCGAGAAGAATTAGGAATCCCACTGTTTGCCGTCTGAACAGTTGGGCTTATTAGTTTTTTGGATTGCTGTCACTTTGATCTCGCGGTGTATGGTAACTCTTTCGAATGAAATTGCAAGGTTGTTGACAATTGATAGCCTTGGTGCCAAATTTTGCGTGGTACCAACAAAGGTTTTTTCTGTGATCGCTTTTCGATCTTCTCCGATTCTGACTTGAACGTATTTCTTGAGACCGGCGGTATCGTTTATCGCCAATTTGAAAAGATTTCATAATGGATTTCATATCTTGGATCTCACGTTCTAGTTTACGAAAGTTCATTTCTTGCTGTCGAGCAAAATTATTTGAATGGCTAGTAGTAGGTAAGCTTACGGCTGAAATGTTCTTTGAAACGTCTGACGCTTCCCAGATTTTGTCCGCTAGGTGGGTTATCTCAGCTTCACTTTTGTCTGAAAGTGGAATTAACGCGACATTGATCACTTGTGGGAGTCGCCTCAACCACAACTTTCTCACCAATGTATCGCCAATGGTGCCTGAAGTGCCTGCTAGCTGTTTAAGCATGCGTAAGAAATCAGATGGCTTGCGATCTCCGATTTCCTCACTTGATAGAAGTTTTTCTAAGCGTCTTTCCTCACTTAAGGAGTGCCGATCTATCAGTGTTTGTTTTAAATTTTTATAAAGTTCGGTTTGCGGGGGATTTTGAATAATGTCAAGAACTGAGTCTAGTGCTTCTTGCGGTAGCGCTGCCAGAACATAGTTGTAGCGATGAAAATCTCTATTGATTTTGCTAACCGCGAACTGAGCTTCAGCTTGAACAAACCATGTCACTGGTGAATTAGCCCAAAAAGTGGGTAATTTTATCATAGCACTAGTGGCTTGCACTTCGCTGGAGTTGGAGTCGGAGGAGTTGTTGGTATTGTCTTTGTTTTCTGTTGTGGAGTTATTTGGATTTGAATTTTCCTCCGACATTATAAACACGGAATAAAACTATTTGTTTAGTTCACTAGAAATTAAATTTTGAGATCAAATCTCACCAAGATTGCTTAATGCCGTAGAATTGTACTGGCAGGTAACGCGGGATTAATATTTACGCAGCACTAGGATTAAAATCTTCGCTAAATACTAGAAAGAATTTTGAGAAATTATTGCAAAGCTCTTTTGATGTTATAACACACACTATGAGAGAGATTGTTGACGAATTAATAGAATTACTTGATACCGTGTCACTGCGCTGTTCTGTTGAGTATAATTTACAATCTGCATAACAGTTTGACGCATTGACGAAATGATTTGTCGTGAATAGTTTAGATTTATCTGAAACTCACTATTTTGTATTGACAAAATTTATATCGTAAATATTTGTAATATAATATTAATATATTTGAAGAACACTATTTGGAAAAAAAAAATTTTGTTATCTAATATGTAAGGTTAATTTCTCTGAAAAAAAAAAACTATTGAAATATCTATAATACTATGAATTTATGTCTAATAAAGTTATTAAGCTATTACTAAAAATATCTAAAATAACTATTACTAAGTAATAATGATTTTACAGCAACAGAAAATTTCACACTACTGAATACTTATGTGCTTGACGTGTTCCAGTTGATGATATTATGCCGATTCCTTGAAAGGTAACTTTAATCGTGAAGTATCGATACTTTGCCGTTGGTCGCTATTAAAGCGCGCTAGATACTTTAAAGATTGCTGCTATGCCAATACCATTTTAATGATTTTCCAGCTGGTTGCCACTTGTTGAGGGTGAATGAGTGCCAAATGTATACGTGTACGCTGCACTTATATGAAGTTATGTTGATGTGCTTGCTCTTACTGCTGATGATTAGAGTTAACGCACTGGGACGTTGTGTACTCTAATGTTGTGTGAATGTGATGCTCAATCTATAGCACGAACACTGGTGATGTGTGTGTACCGTACGAAGTACGATGAAAGATGATGCAGTTAGTGATAACTGTATTGTATTGTGCAGTTCCAAGCACACTGGATTTTGCAATTATAATAATTTTGCAAGATGAATGCAGGCTATTAAACAGCTTTCGCTTTTTTTTCACTTTTTAGGTTGCTTGATATTGCGCTTGTCACTACACGCCGGTCGGGGTCACCAATTGTTGGGTTCAAAAGCAAATTGATACAAAAACAACTTAAGCGTGCACTTCGCTGATTACTTCATTTATTTACTATCAATAAGTAACACTACAAAGAACAATTACTTCTATGACTTGAATTAAAATATTAGAACTCCAACATACTTTTGCTTTATACTCGGCGGAATGACAGTGACAAGCGGCTTGACTAACAGACTGAGACTGAGTGAAGATAACTCAGCTAAGCTAGCGTCGAGTGCGCTGACTACCTTTCTCATTATGTGTGTGCGTGTATTTGTGCTGTGTTTATCTCGGACTGATGGTATTGCCAAGACAATACTTCGGACAGAAATGCGATGTTGGTGAATTGATTGATGGAATGAGTTAATTCAGTTCGATACCCTACACACTCCCCCTCCAGCGAAGCGTGAGAGGTCTTGACTACTATTGTGATGAGGATGCTGCAAATTTTACTTTGCGATTTTTGTTACTGCTTAAGCTGGAATTTAATTCGGACAATATATTCGCCGGTTTCAGTCGATCAATTGAAACTGAAACATTTTTGCCTTTTATGTTTATTATGAATTGTTTTCTAAGTCGGTTTATCACTTTGTATGGCCCTTCATAAGGCGGCTGTAGGCCGGTTTTGACCTTGTCGACGCGGAGGAAGACGAATTTTGAGGTCATGAGTGCTTGTGGAATGTAGACATTTCTTTTATTAGTTTCACGGGTATCGGTTGGTTTTATGTGTTGCATGCTATTTCTGAGCTGGTCTATTACTTCGTTAGGATCGGTAGGTTTCATGGGATTTCTTTCAATAAAGAATTCGCCTGGTATTTTGATATTTTGTCCATATACTAGTTCTGCTGGAGTACATCCTAAATCTTCTTTAATGGCGGAGCGAATGCCAAGCAGAACAAATGGTAGTTCTTCATTCCATCTAGAGGTGTTACCTCGCGCGATTAGAGCGGATTTAATTGTACGGTGTAGTCTTTCTACCATTCCATTCGCCTGCGGGTGGTATGCGGTTGTACGTATGCGGTGCGTTCCTAGAATACTGGTAAGTTCGCGAAAGAGCTTGGACTCGAATTGAGTACCTTGATCTGTTGTCATTTCACTTGGTACACCAAATCGGGATACATAATTTTGGATGAAAGCTCTTGCTACGGTTGCAGCGCTTATGTCTTTAATCGGTATAGCTTCAGGCCATCTGGTAAATCGATCGACAATTGTTAATAGGTACGCATAACCGTTTGATGGTGGAAGAGGGCCAACTAGATCTATGTGTATGTTTTCGAAACGGCCGGATGCAATAGGAAATCGACTAATCTCTGATTTTGTAGGTCGGCCTACTTTGGACTTCTGACATGAAGAACATGATTTACACCATTCGTTACTATCTTTGTTTATTGAAGGCCAAAAGTATTTGGAAGTTATTTTCTTCCTTGTGGCCCGTGTGCCTGAATGAGACAAGTTGTGAGTTGTGTCGAACACGATCTTGCGAAGAGACGTAGGGATAAATGGACGTATATTCTTTGTGCTAGTTTCGCACCAAATTTGTTCGTCAGTTATTGGGACTTTTATGAGTTCCAGTTTGAACTTTGAGTTCCTTGGCCTTGAGTCCGTGAGTAGACAGCGTAGCTCGTCGTCATTTTTTTGCGCTTGAATTAGTTATTTAGTGTTGAATGTATCATTATCAACTGATTCATTGCAATTGCTGGCTGGCCGCGATAACAGATCTGCCACTGTGTTATTTTTTCCCGATATATGTCGTATATCACACGTAAATTGCGATATATAATCGAGGTGTCAAGCCTGTCGAGGACTGCGTTCGGATTTGGAAGTGATGGCGTTTGTTAGTGGGCGGTGATCTGTGTAGATTCGAAATTCTCGCCCTTCAACAAAATGACGGAAGTTTTTAATAGATAAGTAGATGGCGAGCAGTTCACGATCGAATGCTGAATATTTTTGTTCTGCTGTAGTCAGTTTTTTCGAAAAAAAACCGAGTGGTTCCCATTGATTATTGTTAAGCTGCTGTAACACTGCACCAACTGCTATGTTCGAGGCATCCGTAGTGATGCTGTACGTTGCTTCCTCTAATGGGTGAGCGATTAAGGTTGCGTTAGCTAGGGCAGCTTTAGCATTTTCGAAAGCTTGGTTGCAGTTGTCTGGCCATGAAAAGGTATGTTTTTGCTTTGTCTTTTTCTGTGCAGCAGCTAAGTGGGAGAAAATTGGTGCTAACAGTTCAGACAGTTTGGGTATGAATCTATTATAGAAGTTGATCATGCCCAAGAACTGTTGCACTTGTCGCACTGAAGTGGGTGGTGCGACATTTAAGATTGCTTCGACGCGATTTGATAATGGAGCGATGCCTATGGGAGATATGGTGTGTCCTAGGAACTCGAGGGACGAAACACCGAATATGCATTTTGATGGTTTGTTTGTAAGACCAAAGTCGGATAAACGTTTCAAGACTATTCTTAGATGTTGCTTGTGTTCTTCGTCCGTCTTGCTAGCGATTAGCAAGTCGTCAATGTATACGAAGACAAAGTTGAAATCTTTCACTACTTCATTAATAAACCTTTGAAAGGTTTGACTGGCATTGCGTAATCCAAATGGCATTCGGAGAAACTCGAAGAGGCCAAATGGTGTCGTTATCGCCGTCTTATATATATCATCTTCAGCTACTGGTATTTGGTTGTATGCCCTGACTAAGTCGATGCGTGAAAAGATTGTACATCCTCGAAGTTGCATGCTGAAACTGTGGATGTGAGGAATTGGGTACCTGTCTGGTATAGTTATGGCATTCAGACGTCGATAATCGCCACAGGGTCTCCAGTCTTCACTGTCTTTCTTTGTCACCATGTGAAGAGGTGACGAGACAGGTGACGAGGATGGGCGACAAATGCCTAGCTCTACCATATGATGAAATTCCATCAAGGCTGCTTTATGCCTGGTAGGATCTAAACGTCTTGGTTTAGAAATTGGTAATTGGCCTTTGGTAACAATGTGGTGTTGAACCGTGTGTTTCACTGGTAAGTTGAAATTTTGTTGTTGAGTCAGCACTGGGAATTCGTAAATAATTTTACCAAATTCATTTTCAGATGAAAAACTACGAATTGATGGAATATCTGAAGTGATGCATTGTGCGATGACAGATATGTCCGTGTTAGAATCGATGAGGCGTTTGCGCTTTAAATCTACTACGAGGTTGAATTTATTTAGGAAGTCCGCACCAATTATAGGTTTGTTTACAGCTGCGAGAGTGAATTGGTGGATGAAGTTTCTATGCAATCCCAAGTTAACTTTAAGCAGTTTCGTGCCAAAAGTATTAATTTGTGTACCATTGGCTGCAGATAGAGAGATATCGGAAGTTGTTTTTGCATTTTTGTATAGAATATGTGGTAGAACCGACAAATCTGCACCGGTGTCTATAAGAAAGGTTAGTTTGTTATCCAAATCCTTTATAAATAGACGGCGAGAAGAATTAGGAATCCCACTGTTTGCCGTCTGAACAGTTGGGCTTATTAGTTTTTTGGATTGCTGTCACTTTGATCTCGCGGTGTATGGTAACTCTTTCGAATGAAATTGCAAGGTTGTTTGACAATTGATAGCCTTGGTGCCAAATTTTGCGTGGTACCAACAAAGGTTTTTTCTGTGATCGCTTTTCGATCTTCTCCGATTCTGACTTGAACGTATTTCTTGAGACCGGCGGTATCGTTTATCGCCAATTTGAAAAGATTTCATAATGGATTTCATTATCTTGGATCTCACGTTCTAGTTTACGAAAGTTCATTTCTTGCTGTCGAGCAAAATTATTTGAATGGCTAGTAGTAGGTAAGCTTACGGCTGAAATGTTCTTTGAAACGTCTGACGCTTCCCAGATTTTGTCCGCTAGGTGGGTTATCTCAGCTTCACTTTTGTCTGAAAGTGGAATTAACGCGACATTGATCACTTGTGGGAGTCGCCTCAACCACAACTTTCTCACCAATGTATCGCCAATGGTGCCTGAAGTGCCTGCTAGCTGTTTAAGCATGCGTAAGAAATCAGATGGCTTGCGATCTCCGATTTCCTCACTTGATAGAAGTTTTTCTAAGCGTCTTTCCTCACTTAAGGAGTGCCGATCTATCAGTGTTTGTTTTAAATTTTTATAAAGTTCGGTTTGCGGGGGATTTTGAATAATGTCAAGAACTGAGTCTAGTGCTTCTTGCGGTAGCGCTGCCAGAACATAGTTGTAGCGATGAAAAATCTCTATTGATTTTGCTAACCGCGAACTGAGCTTCAGCTTGAACAAACCATGTCACTGGTGAATTAGCCCAAAAAGTGGGTAATTTTATCATAGCACTAGTGGCTTGCACTTCGCTGGAGTTGGAGTCGGAGGAGTTGTTGGTATTGTCTTTGTTTTCTGTTGTGGAGTTATTTGGATTTGAATTTTCCTCCGACATTATAAACACGGAATAAAACTATTTGTTTAGTTCACTAGAAATTAAATTTTGAGATCAAATCTCACCAAGATTGCTTAATGCCGTAGAATTGTACTGGCAGGTAACGCGGGATTAATATTTACGCAGCACTAGGATTAAAATCTTCGCTAAATACTAGAAAGAATTTTGAGAAATTATTGCAAAGCTCTTTTGATGTTATAACACACACTATGAGAGAGATTGTTGACGAATTAATAGAATTACTTGATACCGTGTCACTGCGCTGTTCTGTTGAGTATAATTTACAATCTGCATAACAGTTTGACGCATTGACGAAATGATTTGTCGTGAATAGTTTTAGATTTATCTGAAACTCACTATTTTGTATTGACAAAATTTATATCGTAAAATATTTGTAATATAATATTAATATATTTGAAGAACACTATTTGGAAAAAAAAAATTTTGTTATCTAATATGTAAGGTTAATTTCTCTGAAAAAAAAAACTATTGAAATATCTATAATACTATGAATTTATGTCTAATAAAGTTATTAAGCTATTACTAAAAATATCTAAAATAACTATTACTAAGTAATAATGATTTTACAGCAACAGAAAATTTCACACTACTGAATACTTATGTGCTTGACGTGTTCCAGTTGATGATATTATGCCGATTCCTTGAAAGGTAACTTTAATCGTGAAGTATCGATACTTTGCCGTTGGTCGCTATTAAAGCGCGCTAGATACTTTAAAGATTGCTGCTATGCCAATACCATTTTAATGATTTTCCAGCTGGTTGCCACTTGTTGAGGGTGAATGAGTGCCAAATGTATACGTGTACGCTGCACTTATATGAAGTTATGTTGATGTGCTTGCTCTTACTGCTGATGATTAGAGTTAACGCACTGGGACGTTGTGTACTCTAATGTTGTGTGAATGTGATGCTCAATCTATAGCACGAACACTGGTGATGTGTGTGTACCGTACGAAGTACGATGAAAGATGATGCAGTTAGTGATAACTGTATTGTATTGTGCAGTTCCAAGCACACTGGATTTTGCAATTATAATAATTTTGCAAGATGAATGCAGGCTATTAAACAGCTTTCGCTTTTTTTTCACTTTTTAGGTTGCTTGATATTGCGCTTGTCACTACACGCCGGTCGGGGTCACCAATTGTTGGGTTCAAAAGCAAATTGATACAAAAACAACTTAAGCGTGCACTTCGCTGATTACTTCATTTATTTACTATCAATAAGTAACACTACAAAGAACAATTACTTCTATGACTTGAATTAAAATATTAGAACTCCAACATACTTTTGCTTTATACTCGGCGGAATGACAGTGACAAGCGGGCTTGACTAACAGACTGAGACTGAGTGAAGATAACTCAGCTAAGCTAGCGTCGAGTGCGCTGACTACCTTTCTCATTATGTGTGTGCGTGTATTTGTGCTGTGTTTTATCTCGGACTGATGGTATTGCCAAGACAATACTTCGGACAGAAATGCGATGTTGGTGAATTGATTGATGGAATGAGTTAATTCAGTTCGATACCCTACACACTCCCCCTCCAGCGAAGCGTGAGAGGTCTTGACTACTATTGTGATGAGGATGCTGCAAATTTTACTTTGCGATTTTTGTTACTGCTTAAGCTGGAATTTAATTCGGACAATATATGCGCCGGTTTTCAGTCGATCAATTGAAACTGAAACATTTTTTGCCTTTTATGTTTATTATGAATTGTTTTCTAAGTCGGTTTATCACTTTGTATGGCCCTTCATAAGGCGGCTGTAGGCCGGTTTTTGACCTTGTCGACGCGGAGGAAGACGAATTTTGAGGTCATGAGTGCTTGTGGAATGTAGACATTTCTTTTATTAGTTTCACGGGTATCGGTTGGTTTTATGTGTTGCATGCTATTTCTGAGCTGGTCTATTACTTCGTTAGGATCGGTAGGTTTCATGGGATTTCTTTCAATAAAGAATTCGCCTGGTATTTTGATATTTTGTCCATATACTAGTTCTGCTGGAGTACATCCTAAATCTTC